>SJYT01015823.1:417725-447398 GCA_006410635.1 Cephalophus harveyi | reverse complement strand
CTCTTTGCGACCCGTGGACTGTAGCCCACCAAGCTCCTTCGTCCATGGGATTCGTCAGGCAAGAATACTGGAGTGGGTTGCCATTTCCTTCTCCAGGGAATCTTCCCGACCCAGGGATCAAACCCAGGTCTCCCACATTGCAGGCAGATGCTTTAACCTCTGCACCACCAGGGAAGCATTCAAATGGTAAGGATCAGTAGTGTTAAAAAAGACAAGAGTATAGTAAAGTTGCAGGATATAAAATTAATACATAGAAATCCCTTGCATTCCTATACACTAACAATGAGAAAACAGAAAGAGAAGTTAAGGAAACAACCCCATTGCAATGAAAAGAATAAAATAATTAGAAATAAATTTACCAAAAGAAACAGAAGACATACATATATATATAAAGCTATAAAACACTGATAAAAGAAATCAAAGATGACACAAATAGATGAAGAAATATACCATGTTCATGGATCAGAAGAATCAATATAGTGAAAATGAGTATACTACCCAAAGCAATCTATAGATTCAATGCAATCCCTATCAAGCTACCAACGGTATTTTTCACAGAACTAGAACAAATAATTTCACAATTTGTATGGAAACACAAAAAGAACTCAAATAGCCAAAGCAATCTTGAGAAAGAAGAATGGAACTGGAGGAATTGACCTGCCTGACTTCAGACTATACTACAAAGCTACAGTCATCAGTATGGTACTGTCACAAAGACAGAAATATAGATCAATGGAACAAAATAGAAAGCCCAGAGATGAATCCATGCACCTATGGACACCTTATCTTTGACAAAGGAGGCAAAAATATACAATGGAGAAAAGACAATCTCTTTAACAAGTGGTGCTGGGAAAACTGGTCAATCACCTGTAAAAGAATGAAACTAGAACACTTTCTAACACCATACACAAAAATAAACTCAAAATGGATTAAAGATCTAAATGCAAGACCAGATACTATAAAACTCCTAGAGGGAAACATAGGCAGAACACTCTGACATAAATCACAGCTAGATCCTCTATGACCCACCTCCCAGAGTAACGGAAATAAAAGCAAAAATAAACAAATGGGACTTAATTAAATTAAAAGGTTTTGCACAATGAAGGAAACTACAAGCAAGGTGAAAAAAGACAGCCTTCCAAATAGGAGAAAATAATAACAAATGAAACAACTGCCAAAGAATTAATCTCCAAAATATATAAGCAGCTCATGCAGCTCAATACCAGAAAAATAAATGACCCAATCAAAAAATGGGTCAAAGAACTAAACACACATTTCTCCAAAGAAGACATACAGATGGCTAACAAACGCATGAAAAGATGCTCAATATCACTCATTATCAGAGAAATGCAAATCAAAACCACAATGAGGTACCATCTCACACTGGTCAGAATGGCTGTCATCAAAAAGTCTACAAACAGTAAATGCTGGAGAGGGTGCAGAGAAAAGGAAAACCTCTTACACTCTTGGTGGGAATGCAAACTAGTACAGCCACTATGGAAAACAATATGGAGATTCCTTAAAAAACTGGAGACAAAACTGCCATATGACCCAGCAATACTGTTGCTAGGCATACACATCAAGGAAACCAGAATTGAAAGAGACACGTGTACCCCAATGTTCACTGCAGCACTGTTTACAATAGCCAGGACATGGAAGCAACCTATACGTCCATCAGCAGAAGAACGGATAAGAAAGTTGTCATACATATACACAGCTGAATTCAGCTATTAAAAAGAACGCATTTGAGTCAGTTCTAATGAGGTGTATGAAACTGGAGCCTACTATACAGAGTGAAGTAAGTCAGAAAGAAAAACACCAACACAGTACATTAACGCATATATATGGAATTTAGAAAGATGGTAAAGACGATCCTATGTGCAAGACAGCAAAAGAGACACAGATGTAAAGAACAGACTTTGGGGCTCCATGGGAGAAAGTGAGGGTGGGATGATTTGAGAGAATAGCATTGAAACATGTATGTTACCATAGGTGAAACAGATGACCAATCCAAGTTCCATGCATGAAACAGGGCACTCAGAACCAATGTACTGGGATGACCCAGAGGGATGAGATGGGGAAGGAGATGGGAGGAAGGTTTGGGATGGGGGAACACATGTACACCCATGACTGATTCATGTTAATACATGGCAAAAACCACAATACTGTAAAGTAATTAGCCTCCAATTAAAATAATTTTTTTTTAAAAAAAGAAAGCTACCTAACACATAAATATGGAATCTAGAGAGAGGGCACTGATGAAGCTAGATGCAATGCAGCAGCGGATATGCAGATGTGCTGAGCGGATTGTGGACACAGTGGGGGAGGGAGAGGATGGGATGAATTGGGAGAGTAGCACTGAAACATGTACATTACCATATGTAAAACAGAGAGCCAATGGGAATTTGCTGTATGATGCAGGGAGCTCAAATCAGGTGCTCTGTGACAACGTGGGGGTGGGGTGGGATGTGAGGTGGGAGGGAGGTTCAAGAAGGAGGGGACATATGTATACTTATGGCTGATTCACACTGATGTATGACAGGGACCAACACAACGTTATAAAGCAATTGTCCTCCAATTAAAAATAAATTTAAAAAATTTTTTAAATTACTCTCATCGTACTGGCATATCTGAATACACTCGAGTACCTTTGTGCAGTAGAGTATCTTAGCACACTGGTGTACCTTAGAGCCACTGGCCTGGCTCAGCACCCGTTGAGTGGCAGGAAGGGCCTTCCGCATTGCTGCATTGCTGACCAGGACACATGCAAGCCTGGAGAGCTGCAATCTGATCTCCCTGAAGTGCTAAACACAGGAAGCTGAGTCTAAGTGGGTATGATTTCCTGCCACTTCTTCACTCTCCCCTTTTTTGTTTTTGTTTTTAATCCCCTTCTCCCATATCATTCTATACAAGCAAAGTAAGGAAAGACCCCGGTCTCTTGCTAGGTTATAATGCCAAGCAAGAGCCAGCCATTAGGGGGCAAGGTAGAGCTGTGCCAAACCAACTCCCCCTTCCTCGCCTCTCACAAAAAACAAAATTGTGTGGTCCCCAGCAAAGTCACAGGAAAGCTTTCTAACCCAGTTCAGGTATGGTACTGCTAACATTTTGGGGACAGGATTATATACATTCACAGAATCTATACCCATCAGTATTAGTCATCTGCAAGGTCCTGAATTTTTGACTGACCACTTCCACTTACCCAGCAGAGGAAACTTATGAAACAAGTCCACCACCACCACTAGGTTCTATAGATCATGCCCCTTCTACACCAAAATCGCCTGAGAAGCCACAGAATGAAGCCTTGGTGATAGCCCCTTACCTACCACAATGTTTGTTTTAATGGACTGTTTCCAGGTCCCTAATAACTAAAAAGGCTCATGACTGGAGCTTGTAATTGGTGCTCTTGTCTAAGTAGCCAGAGTGGCCTTGGCACTGGCCATGTCATTTATATTTTTGAGCCCCTATTTAATCAACTACAAAATATGTTAGGTGAACAGAAAGGAATGGCAAACGGACTTCTGCTTTACTTCATATGATCCAGTACAGTTAAATTCTCTTTTCTTTGACAAGCATTTGTTAACTTTTCTAGTAGAAAAAATTTAAAGAGTGGCTTGAAATAAATGACTTCTAACAACCCTTCCACATATAATAATCTTAAAGTCTTGAGTTCATCCAGATCTCTAAGGTCTGTGTGTGCAGCCTCCACCCTTCACGCATGGGAAATAGTCAAGACCCCAAAGCCAACCAGCACAGCATAGGATCTGAGTTTAGGGAGCACAGGGTCTGTGTTTAGGGAGCACAGGGTCTGTGTTTAGGGAGCAGAAGGTCTGTGATTAGGGAGCACAGGAGCATGAGCAGGGCCTTACCTCCCTGCCCAGGTAAAAAGACCAATGAGAAAGATCTCTTACTGCTACACTACTTATAGTCTTGTGTCCAGTTGCCACAGGAACTCAGCATGTCCAGCTTTCTACTCTCACATTGTCATCTCGGGCTATAATAAAACTAGCTCATTGCCCCCACTGAGTCCTCGTACTGATGGCCTAATGGAACTCTGCCTGCTGACTACAGCACAGAAATAAGTTCTCTGGCATTCACCTAACACCATACAAAATCCAAAAGAAAAGCCTCTCTTTTCTCAGCTTCTATCTTCCCACTCAGACCAGAGTTATATGGTTTTCCCATTTCTAACCTTTGAGACCTAGGTGGTGTGGGTTAAGTTCCAGTCATCTTTACATTTATGCAGTCATTCTAGGAAAGGACTAACAGATACTACTGAAATACTGTTATTATTGAAAACTCTTTGAGATTTACTTTCTTAAGAATTTTTACTTTGCTCCTGAAATCAGCCAGAGAACTGGATTTTCAGTTGACCATGGGAGGCAGAGATAGAGCTTCATCACCGATATGCCCATATAAACTCCTCCTTATCTACATCAGGCACCTTGTCCTCTTTACTAAAGTTTCCAGAATTGAGCAGTGAAGTTTAGTTTCACTTATCACAAGCAAATTGCATCAACAGGTAGAGGAAGGGGAAAAGGATCTATACAGCAGTACTATCTATCTAGTACAGCAAATCTATACTTCCAGGCTGCCGTTTCTACCTTCTTCCTCCTGCCTTCTCTTCTTTCTTGTCCACTGCCCCCCAAACATTATTTAGCTATTCTCTCTTTCATTCAACACACTTTCTGTAGGCACTAAGCCAGGTGGCGGAGGTGCACCAATAAACATGGCCCATTCCCTTGAATGGGTGGAAGCTGTGTTTAGTTGCTCAGTCATGTCTGACTCTCTGTGACCCCATGGACCGTATGTAGCCTGCCAAGTTTCTCGGTCCATTTGGATTCTCCAGGCAGGAATACTGGAGTTGGTTGCCATGCCCTCCTCCAGAGGATCTTCCCAACCCAGGGACTGAACTTGGGTCTCCAGCATTGCAGGAAGATTCTTTACCATCTGAGCCATCAGGGAAGCCCAAGAATACTGGAGTGGGTAGCCTATCCCTTCTCAGGGGATCTTCCTGACCCAGGAATCGAACTGGGGTCTTCTACCTTGCAGGCTGATTCTTTACCAGCTGAGCTACCAGGGAAGCCTCTTGGTGGAAGAGAACTATCCAAAGACTTACAAAATAAGTGATAGCCTATTGCAACACCCTGAAAGTATGAAAAATTGATGATTCCAACAAATGGTGAATTGTATTCAACGGAATTCAAAGGTGAATCACAATAAGACATTTATTCTGACCCTCTGTATACACTTCCTTAAAGGAAAACAGTAGATGTGCACAATGCCCACAGCAGATAGAAAAGTTAGAAGCTATTATCCGTGAAAACATAATTTTTATTCACCAATAATTGGATATGTTTTATGTTCATCTTGTTCAAAAAGAAGATTTATCAAATTTTACAGCTTCATACAACATTTTTTTTTAAGTGAGGAAATCAGTGTGGAGGAAAAATAGGGACAGGAAAAATCTGATGAAGCCATGAGATAAGCGTGGCAAACAGAACATAGCCCACCAAGATACTGTATGCTGCGTGAGGGCAGACACAGACCTAGCTCTGCGCATTCTGGCAGCCAAGGGTAAAAAAGGAGAAACATGACCAGTTCCATGACTCACAGTGTCCAGATAATAATTTTTCATAGGACTAAAGCCTGAAGTAACCTCTCCCTAGGTCCTCCAACACTCATGTTCACATACTTCCTTTCAGAATTAAATTTTTTTAACATCCAATTTCACTTTTCACACCTTGCCTGTAACATGTATTTTAAAATAACAAATAATGTATCTTCATTATTTGCATTAAAAGAAATAAAACTATCATTTGTATTTAGCATGCTATTGTGCACAAAGCCTCTGTGTCCAGAGAATGGCTTGTGCATCAGGCAGCAATGACAAAACACCATGGTCATTGTTTTAAGACTTCACAAAAAAGAAGTTCACCTCGATATTTTCTTGGACTGAAAATCTATAGCTGTGGCTTTTCCTGACTGCATCATCTGCCATGTGTTTAAATTGTATATTTGCAGAACATGATGACTAATTCAACGCAGTAAATTTTCCTGAATTTTTTGAAGACAAATTGACACTAAAAATAATCATGGGTTCAATACTTAATACCTGGCTGCTCAGCAGCAGCAAAAGCAGCCATACCATTTATGAAGCACTTACTATATATCCAGGGTTAGTCTATATACTTTATATACATACCTCCAATCTTCAAAATAGTTTAAGAATGTTAGTATTAACTACATTTTACAGATGAGGGGAAAAAATGAAGATCATTAAAATAGCAAATATCTTTGTTTTTAAATGTTGTATTATACATGTCCAAAAATTCACAAAAGTTGAGATTATACTATAATCTAACATATTCCACCAAGATTCAACTAAAGATTTTCCCAAATTTCCTTTATCTACCATTTTTTTGATGACTTTTTTTTATAGAAAACTCTTAGTCATATAATTTCACCCCTATATTAGTACACCATTTTTTAAAAATAAAGATGGATCCTTATTTAATCCAATGCCAAAACCAAGCCCAACAAAGTCAATGATAATTTCTTGGAATCATCTAATAATTACTTTGGACTCACCAGTCAAATATCCCAAATTTTCTCTAAGTCTTTTCATAGTTGGTTTGTTCAGATTAGGATCCAAAGAAAATCCACTCATTTAGTTATTTCTCTTGAGTTTTCCACACCTCTTTTTTCCCTATCTCTGGTTGCTGTAAAAGCAAATGTCTCTTTTGAGGCGTGATTCACATATCATAAAATTCACACTTTTAAAGTGTATAATCTTAATATATTCACAAGACCATGCAATCATCACACGATGAAATTCCCAACACTATGCAATTTGCAGTAAGTTTTGTCAAACTAAAAAGGAACCAGCACACATTAGCAGTTACTGCCCATCTCCCACTCCCAGTGAGGGGCAACCATTAATCTACTTTCTCTCTCAATAAGTTTTTCTATTCTGGACATTTCATATAAATGAAATCACAAAAGCAAATGTATTTTGAGTGTCTATCAGATTAGGTACCATTGACAGATATATATAGGTATCATAAATACATATGACATAATTCCTGTCGATAACAGATAGTCAACAAATACCAACACATTATATTTGCCATATAAATACTACATTATGAATGCTCTAAACTCATGGTTTTTATCTTTCACCTCACAAATATACATAGGAGAAACAAAATTCATGTATGTGACATACTAATGGGTTACCTATATGTGACAGAAAGTCCAATTTTCTGCTGGCCACAATTCCCACAATAACTAACAGTTAACCAAAAATGGTAGCTCACCATAATGGTGGCTCAGTGCCTGTCTTCCAGCTCCCAGCTTCCTCTTGCTCTCAGAAAAGCATACCAGAATGCAAGTTGGAGAAACAGAGATAACATGTATTTTTACATTTATTTTTAGTATATCATTCACACACTTCAGCATATTATAAGGAAGGAAGTAAAGAGCTAGTGGTTAAGGGAACAGCCCCCAGAATGAGCATATTCTCCAGGGTCAGACTTGTACACCCCTTTACCACATAACTAACAGCCATGTGACCTTTGGCAATGATTTAATCTCTAAGTCTCAGTTTCCCTGTATGTCAAATGGAGATACCAATAAGTATGACTGCTTTCAAGATTTAACACAAAACTCTTATGAAGAAAATCTTCTTACTAAATGTTGGTTAGTGGCAATAATACTTCTGATCATTTCACTATTTTTAACAAATCACATATGCCACTTCACAACTGACAGAGCCACTTCCGTTTGCAGCTGTCAGCATGTGTGAGACTGACCACCAGAGAGGAACGGATAAAGTAGCTCAATCATCCACACCCTGGCGTATTAACATTGAAGGAAAATAATAACCTGAACTTGGAGAATTTGAAACTCAGGAACATTAAGATAACTGACTTGTTACTCCCCTGTCTCAAGATGCCCACCAGACCTCACCACCAACTCTAGGAAGCTACTTTCAGGCTGAGAGGAGCACAGCTGTTAGAAGGCCATCACCAACAGGCTTTCCTTCCCGGTATGCTGGAGACAGAAACCACCTCCCAAGACAACCTTCCCTTGCCTGGGCCCAGGTTCCCTGTTACACCCAGGATTTCTAAGCCCCTGCCCTGGATCTCTCATTTGCATGGTTACCTTTCCTTTACACTAATTATCACTATACTATTTGTTCACTATCATAAAATCATTTTTCCTGGCAATAATAGACTTAGGTAATGTTTATTGAAAGTTAAGTCTTAAGGAAGAAGATTGTATCAGTAAAATTTTATTCTTTTGCATCATGATCCTAGGCAACATGCTTTCTCTTCAGCCTCTATCTACTCATAGGGCTCAATATAGCATGGAGAAGAGAGGATGGTGCCCTCATCCTTTTTTAGTTCAGGAGCTAAAGTGAAACAACACACAATGGGTGCTTCGGAAGCTCCATGAGAACTGCAGACATCTATTCCTTAGGGAACGTGGACCCTCTACCTTTGAGGAACAGAAAATGCCTCTGCTCCCCGCAATCTGTCCCACAGCAGAGACCCAAGGGAGCTGAGTTAGGAATTACAACACTCCCAGGAATTTCCAGGATGGCGGGGGTTGCAGAGAGGGGCACAACCCCCCTGAAGACCTTCATGGCACAAAGTCAAAGAGCTAATACATAATATACACAGGCTAACTTTAGAGGGTGAGCCTTCTAGATTTGAAATAACTAGCTGGTACCTAGCCCAGGAGTGAAGTGCCCCCCAAATTACTACCAATTACAGCAGAATATTAAGTAACATTTAAAAAGAATGAGGACATGTATACTGATGAAAATATCAAGATACAGAAGAGTATTTGTGGGTATTCACATATTGTTTCTAAAAAACAAAAACAAACTAGACAGAGATACTTCATTCTTACCAGTGGACCTCTAAAATGTAGAATTTGGAGGGTAGAGAGAAAGAAAATGGAGAATTTCCCTTTTTATTTTATATCCCTCTGAAGAGCATAAATTTGTTATAAATTAATGATGACACCTGCTGGAGATTTGCCAAAATATGAAATAATTTTTTTATCACCCTAAGTAACATCTCTTTATAAACAGTTCACCTTCTGGCATCAATATGTATCAACACACATGAACAGAAAAGCCATCTAAATTAGAGAACCTGCATTATTCAAGAAGCATAAACTGCTATGTAAGATAAATAGAAAAACAGATCAGCTAAATTTGATTTGACCACTTGACCAGATTTATCAGAAATTTTACCTGCAAAACATTTAAAAATCGAGAATTAAGATAATGCAAGAATAAAACAGGAAGGCAAATCACAAAACAGAAATCCATGTATCTCTAGGAAAAATTCTGATATATTTAGGGTTTAAATCTGGTTCTCTTCTCTCACTATGTGTTGAAAAAGCATCAGTGTTTCTTACCTGATCACAGATCAGTTCCCACTTTTTCTCATTGTCATACTGCCGCAGCAACCTGGCTTTGTCAGGGGGTAGGTTCATAGCATTCTGTAAGAAAAAAAAAAGGAAATATGTCATATCTCACAATAAGAATAACAGGCCACTCATGGGCAGGCCAAAGAATACTACTGTGGTTCTTTAATGACTTCAACTCCTAGCATCTGATGAAACAGAAACACCCTACACAAGTCATTTAACTATCAAATTGCTTGAATGGGAGGAGACAGGCTCTGAAGTCCTATGTTGGGACACTGGGGTGGTCTGCTCTGAACTACAGACTTGCATTTCAGCAAAAGTAATTAATTCTTCACTTAAAAGCCGGCTCCCAGTCTTCTCAACAAAGCACCAGAGGTTATTGAGAAGGTACTGTCCCAATTTTCTTTTCCAGGCATAAGAGTCTTCCATTTCGAACAGTGGGAACTTGATTTTGTTATGTCCTTATCAAAATTTGCTCCCAATTCCTTTTGAAGTACTACAGCCCCACCAGACACAGAACAGAAAACAGTAAAAGAAAACTCAATGAACAGAACCATTGATAGATAACATCAATTTTGACTCACTTTGAAAGACTATGAGTAAAGAAACAGATCAAAGAAGAGAAGAAAACAATGCAACCGGTTTTTGTCCCCTCTGTGAGATGACCGCACTCCTTCATGACATAGGTTAATATCAGTAACTTCTAGGAGAAGGCAATGGCATCCCACTCCAGTACTCTAGCCTGGAAAATCCCATGGATGGAGGAGCCTGGAAGGCTGCAGTCCATGGAGTCACTGAGCGACTTCCCTTTCACTTTTCACTTTCATGCATTGGAGAAGGAAATGGCAACCTACTCCAGTGTTCTTGCCTGGAGAATCCCAGGGACGGGGGAGCCTGGTGGGCTGCCGTCTATGGGGTCACACAGGGTCGGACATGACTGAAGCAACTTAGCAGTAGCAGCAGCAGTAACTTCTACTCTCAGTTTAGCTGGGAAGTGGAGTTTGCAGTGAGAAATGGATCATGAGCTAAAAGATGTTCAGACGTCAGACTTCATGAAACCCTCCTCCATTAATAGAGCACACTTTCTATAGTGTTGATGGTAATTTTCCGAGGGCTTCCCCGGTGGCTCAGTCAGTAAAGAATCTGCCTGCAATGCAGGAGACCTGGGTTTGATCCCTGGGTTGGGAAGATCCCCTGGAGGAGGGCATAGCTACTCCCTCTAGGATTCTTGCCTGGAGAATCCCCATAGAGGGCTGCAGTCCATGGGGTTTGCAAAGAGATGGACACAACTGAGCAACTAAGCACACACCCAGGTACATACACATTAGTCAATGTCCCAAATAACCAATCATATACATTTTCAAGATACTTGTCTTGGGTCTGATGTGATTTCAAGATATTTGGGCATGGAGCATGATAGATCCCCAGAAGAAATTCCTACCTGTTCCCCTCTTCCCTCTAAAGCTCCCATGCTTTTAAACAACCGACCCAAATATTCAACAAATTTCATGTACTAACTGTCCCATCTAAACCCTTGTATCAACACTGTAAATCATATCTGGCTCATAATAAATAATATAGCCCCTTTCCTGGGTCAATATTTGAGTAGACAAATGCAGAGGTCTTGAACTTATAATGCTCAAACCCCTAGCTCTCTGGAGGACTTGGACTTACAGAGAAATGGTTCCCCTTGCCACCATTACTGTCTCATGTCATCCAGCAAAACAAATTTAATAGAGGCAAGGGTGGGTGAGTTATTCTGACTTAATAGCAGACAATTAACCTTTGATGATTTTGACTGATATAACTGAAGTATTTTTCCCAAAGCTCAATCTAGTATCCAGACTAATGCGCATACGGAGGTAGTAGATATGTACCACTTATCAATTTGAATCTAATAACCTTTTTCAGAATATTAATTTTTTAATAACCCCAAAGCTTACAACATTATTAGAAAATTTTAGACTCCAGAGTTTTCAATGATACTGCCAAGGTTTCTCCATAAAAATATCTAAAATGGGAAAAATATTTCCATATGATCTATCGCTATGGAATAGCTACTTGAAGTAAAACTGAAAATAACTACTTGTATTTATTTGCAATTACACTTTTATAATGTTCAACAATCCCCCCTGAGATAAAGCATAGGACAATTCCATACATGTCCTTCTGAGGGAGCCCAACATTATTGAT
The DNA here is from genome assembly GCA_006410635.1 of Cephalophus harveyi. Classification (NCBI taxonomy): domain Eukaryota; kingdom Metazoa; phylum Chordata; class Mammalia; order Artiodactyla; family Bovidae; genus Cephalophus; species Cephalophus harveyi. Next base: position 435,761 of record SJYT01015823.1, on the reverse strand, counting down.
CATTAAATAACCAGCCCATCATTGCTTATTTGCACCCAAGAGATACGTTATTTCCTCTTAAACTGATTTTGACCCTCATGTTAGTGCCCCTGGGTGTGCATTAAATAAGAGCAATAAGATTATAAAGTAGATTAAATGAGCTTTTTTCCCCGAGTCCTTATTAACCTCTCATGATACAAAGGGGTAACACAATGAATGCCTAAACTCCTACAAGGTGCCAAGCACTGTATGGGCACTCTGTATACATAATTTAATTTAATCTTCATAACAAGCCCATGGGATAGATATAACTTCCCCAATTTTACAAATGAGAAAACAGGCCTAGGAGTGCTTACTCAAGGTTAGACTTCTTAACAGAAGAAAACGGGACCTAAACTTAGTCTGTTGGACTCCAAGGACAAACACTAAAAATGTTAGGCTTTTTTTTTTTTTTTTGGCATTGAAGTAGAATGGCAAATAGCTGACTTTCCGTTAGTACTCCACAAGACAATCACGCAGAAGCAGTATGCAAATAGTGCTACGGAAATTAGATGCAGGCCCTGTTGTTACTGCAAAGAGAAAGCCAAGATAATCCTTTCTGGATCGACTTTTCTTTTAATAAAACAGTCTTTCATTCAAATGTTTATGAAGCACCACCCTAGTACAAGCACTGTGCTCCACAGCACAGTGGGGAACCTAACAGATATAGTTCCCATGGGGCTTCATATTCCAATGAGATGAAGATGAAACAAACTAATCTTCTCAAACTCTGATAAGTCTTGATAGAGATTATCAGAAGGCAACTTATAGACTGAACTATCTGCAAAGAAGGCTTTCCTGGTAGCTCAGGTGGTAAAGAATCTGCCTGCAATGCAGGAGATCTGGGTTTGATCCCTGGGTCAGGAAGATCCCCTGCAGAGGGCAATTCTTGCCTGAAGAATTCCATGGACAGAGAGCATGGAAAAGCTGTGGTTTTTCTAGTCATCATGTACGGATGTGAGACCTGGACCACAAAAAAGGCTGAGCACCAAAGAATTGATGCCTTCAAACTGTGGTGCTGGAAAAGACTCTTAAGAGTACCATGGACAGAAAGGAGATCAAACCAGTCCATCCTAAAGGAAATCAACCCTGAATTTTCACTGGAAGGACTGATGCTGAAGCTGAATTCTTTGGCCACATGATGCAAAGAGCTGCTTCATGGGGAAGACCCTGATGCTGGGAAAGATTGAAGGTAGGATGAGAAGGGGACGACAGAAGATGAGATGGTTGGATGGCATCACTGACTCAATGGGCATGAGTTTGAGCAAACTCCTGGATACTGAAGGACAGGGAAGCCTGGCATGCTGAAGTCCATGGGGTCAAAAGAGACAGACATGACTGAGAGACTGAACAACATCTGGAAAGACTTCTTAAGGAAAAGATAACAATTAAGGTAAGTTCCAGAAATGAGAAAAGGTGAGTCAGGTAAAGAGTGGATGGCAGTATTCTAGGCAGAGAAAACAGGGGAAAGATGCTAAGGTAAGGAACAGTTGGATACATCAAAGCTGAAAGTGAGTCAACATGGCTGGAGAGAAAACAAAAGAGAGGAAACGAGGGAAAGACAAAGTTGGAGAGGTGAGTCAAGGCTAGGTCATGTCCAGCCATGTAGGGCTGGAGTCAATACTTTTCCTTTGCTCTAAAGTGCAATGAGAAACCAGTGAAGGCTTGTAAGCATGAGATGACATAATCAGGTTATGTTTTACAAAGATTATCATGGGTGCTTTATGGACCACTGATTAGAAACAGCACAAATGGCAACAGGGGAACCAGTTGAGAGCAGTTCAAAGGAACAGCAGCAGCCAGGGCAGGAGTTGGAATGAATGCCGGTGGGCTGGGACAAGGCAGGTGAGATCTCGACTGAAGCAGGTGGGGAGATGTCAGAAATAGCATGTGAAAGTGACTGGACAGACTTAAGGGCTGAGGGAGAATGTTGAGTGTTAATAGCGGGTTTCTACCTTAAGTCACTAGGTGAACGATGGTCTGTTTAAGAGGGACACCACTGCAAAGGTGGCTTGGAGGCAGTGAAGAATAAGATTTCTAAATGGCCCTAACTGGTTAGGTATATGCTAGCTATGAAACATCCAAGAAAACACTCAAGCAGTCAGGAAGATGTGCAATTCTGAAGGTCAGAAGAAAGGTCTGCATCTTTCTGAATGAGAAGAGTCCTAAGTCTTTTTGAACCTGAGAACTAGTTATCATCAGCACCCACACATAAAAACATACACTTGGTAATCATTCACCAAGCATATAAAATCACCCCTTAAACAGGTCAAGCCTCTGAGCAGTTCAGGTATACATTACCCAGCTTAATAAATCTACAAGGACTGTGAGGAAGCAGCTCCATTTAAAATCAGACCCTCCACAGAGGCCTGGTTAAAGTTCAGGGATGTTGTGATTAGCTGGCAAGAACTGCCCTTAGACTTTCTGAGAATGCATTCATTCCTTTTGAGCTGTATAGGGAAGGCCTTGGGAATCCAAGCTAAATGTTTGTGCAGGTAACTCCGGAGAGCCCAAGCTATTTTCTGAGGAATCTGATGTAAAGAGTCCACTCATTAGAAAAGACCCTGATGCTGGGAAAAATTGAGGGCAGGAAGAGAAGGGGACAACAGAGGATGAGATGGTTGGATGACTTCATTGACTCAATGGATGTGAATTTGGTAAACTCTGGGAGATAGAGAAGGACAAGGAGGCCTGGTGTGCTGTAGGCCATGGGGTTGCAAAGAGTCTTAACACAACTTAGCCATTGAACAACACTGGCTGTCTCTCTGGGCTCCACTACTGCCTGTATAAAATGCACTGCCCTTCTATTCGGCAGAAAATGTACAACTTCCAAGTGGTCCTAACCCCTGCAACAACTCAACCTCATATACACTTAGTGATATCTCAACGCAGAGCACTCCTTCCCTCCACGGATTCACCCTATGCGTATGCACTAGGCTTTGACCACGCACCAGCGTACCTGCCCTGCAGGCGCAGGAGGAAATTCAGTCACGAAGCTGCTGTGCTCAAGTACATCCCAAAGGTCCACTGAAGACAGATGATCAGTTCAGTTCAGTTGCTCAGTCGTGTCCGACTCTTTGCGACCCCATGGACTATAGCACACCAAGCATCCCTGTCCATCACCAAGACATATGATATGATATCTGAGTTGAAAAATCTAGTGGATATTAATCCTATATTTCCTAGATTGTACAAGTTTCTAGCTCAAATTAATCAGATAATTCAAGGGCATTTTTCTTCCTGTAAGGAATGTCCCTTTCTATTCCACCTGGCAAATTTTAAGAATCAGCTCAAATATCATTTACCATTAGAACCTTCTCCCAACTACTCCAAGAGAATATACCCTCTGGTTGGGCTCTGACAACACTATATACATCTCTCCTTTAAAGCACCACACACACTGTGCCTTAACCATTTGTTAGCCTACCTAAATCACTCCCCAACTAAGTACTTCAGGGATAATTTATCAGGTACAGTACAAGGCAAACAGGAGGCACTCAACAAGCTGCTGAATCAATGAAAAGCAAACTAACTCAATCATACTATTCAGTCTGACAATATCTTCACTGATTTAGCATTTATGCTTTAGCTACTAACAAACTCTACAAACTAAAGAGCATTTTTTCTTATAAAAGCTCAATGATAATGTCTATTACTTATTAGTAATTACCTTCCAAATAGGAATTCATGGGGTAACAAATCAAGTTCAATCTTAGCAACATTTCCTTGAAAAGAAAAATATTTTACACATCCTTCTGCCATATATAATAAACCATGGAACCTGAACTTTGTTTTGGTCTTGTTGCCAGTAGATTCAAATCAGTATCGGCTGTAATAATTAGTCTATTCCAAAAGTTACTTAGGGGCTTCCCAGGTGGCACAGTGGTAAAGAATCCGCCTGCTTATGTAGGGGATACAGGTTCGATCCCTGGGTTGGGAAGGTCCCCTGGAGAAGGAAATGGCAACCCACTCCAGTATTCTTGCCTGGACAATCCCATGGACAGAGGGGCCTGGCGGGCTACAGTGCATAGGACTTGCAAAGAGTTGGATATGACTTAGCAACTAAATGACAAACAAAAGGGGTAGTTACCTTTATGGTCTATATTGTTTTTAAATTCACGTTCCATCTCAGAATATTTTAAAAATGGAAGATTTAATAACTAGATAACAACACAATATGCAAGTTTCTGGGTATTTCATGGAGAAATTATGATTAAGAGAGTCTATAAGAGTCTATACATTAGAAGTGGACTGTAGCCCGCCAGGCTCCTCTGTCCATGGGATTCTCCAGACAAGAATACTGGAGTGGGTTGCCATTTCCTTCTCCAGGGGATCTTCCCAACCCAGGGATTGAACTCGAGTCTCCTGCATTGCAGGCAGACGCTTTAGCCTCTGAGCCACCAGGGAAGCCTCATACATTAGAAGTGATACTTATAGATTATCATATACAACACAGAGAAGAATGAAAGTACCCAAACCATTCAGAACCAGATAAACTCAAGCCTTAGGAATACAGTTTTCTGGTCTCAGCTCTTGCCCTGGATTCATGGGAACAATGAAACCTTGCAAAAGATCCTCTTTTTCCCTGATATCTTCAAGGCTCCTGTTGAGAAATCCACAGTAACATGCAGACACAGGAGTGAAAGTGAATTATATCAAATACACCTTATGTAATATACTTTTGTTCTTATAATCTCTAAATTAAAGCTTTCAAGTATTAAGTCACCAGATTTTAAACAGAAACTCTGCTATTACACAACCACCTGCATACACTCCATAAGCAGCAGTGCTTATGGAAGGAGGGAAAAGATATTACTAGAGAAAAGGCTAAGTCAATCACTGACAGCTGTTGAATGATAAAGGTACAAACACTCTACAGCAATTTAAACGAAGAAACCATTATGTTTCTTTGAACACGAGGTTAAAAAAAAAAACACACACACACATATAGAAAATTTGCTTTTTATTTAAACATGTGTAAGGGTACAGTTCAGTGGTGTTAACTACAGTCACAGTTGGAACTGGACTAGCTAGACCTCAACTCAGACTTGTATCACTTATTATTGGTGATGTTGAGCCACACAACTTGAATCAAATAGCAAAGTTGAAAAAGCCAGTAAATGAAATTCAAAAACTGAAGATCACAATCCAAAGCTCAGTTCAGTTCAGTCACTCAGTCGTGTCCAACTCCTTGCGACCCCATGAATCGCAGCACGCCAGGCCTCCCTGTCCATCACCAACTCCTGGAGCTCACTCAGACTCACCTCCATCGAGTCAGTGATGCCATCCAGCCATCTCATCCTTGGTCATCCCCTTCTCCTCCTGCCCCCAATCCCTCCCAGCATCAGAGTCTTTTCCAATGAGTCAACTCTTCGCATGAGGTGGCCAAAGTATTGGAGTTTCAGCTTTAGCATCATTCCTTCCAAAGAATGACAGAGGATGAGATGGCTGGATGGCATCACTGAATCAATGGACGTGAATCTGAGTGAACTCCGGCAGTTGGTGATGGACAGGGAGGCCTGGCGTGCTGTGATTCATGGGGTCGCAAGGAGTCGCACACTACCGAGAGATGTGTATAAGAGACATGGCAGATTGAGTGCAGCACTTTCACAGCATCATCTTTGAGGATTTGAAATAGCTCAACTAGAATTCCATCACCTCCACTAGCTTTGTTCGTAGTGATGCTTTCTAAGGCCCACTTGACTTCACATTCCAGGATGTCTGGCTCTAGGTGAGTGATCACACCATCGTGATTATCTGGGTCGTGAAGATCTTTTTTGTACAGTTCTTATATGTATTCTTGCCACCTCTTCTTAATATCTTCTGCTTCTGTTAGGTCCATACCATTTCTGTCCTTTATCAGTCCATCTTTGCATGAAATGTTCCCTTGGTGTCTCTAATTTTCTTGAAGAGATCTCTAGTCTTTCCCATTCTATTGTTTTCCTCTATTTCTTTGCATTGAATGCTGAGGAAGGCTTTCTTATCTCTTCTTGCTGTTCTTTGGAACCATGCATTCAGATGCTTGTATCTTTCCTTTTCTCCTTTGTTTTTCATTTCTCTTCTTTTCACAGCTATTTGTAAGGCCTCCTCAGACAGCCATTTTGTTTTTTGCATTTCTTTTCCATGGGGATGGTTTTGATCCCTGTCTCCTGTACAATGTCTGAACCTCCATCCATAGTTCACCAGGCACTCTATCTACCAGATCTAGTCCCTTAAATCTACTTCTCAGAATCAAAGCTAAGAGTTAAAATCAACAAGATGGACCATTTATTAATAGTCTGATACATCTCAAGCCCTTAGGCTCTTTGACTTCATTATCCAATTTAATCCACTTTAAAATCCTGACAAGCAGGTATTATCTTCTCCATTTAACAGAGAAAGAAACTAAAGGGCAAGGCAGTTAAGTAGCTCTTCCATGCAGGGGACAGGTGACAGATTCCAAGGCTCAAAAAAGAGGTCTGTATGATCACCCTCTTTCCATGACACTTAAGCTATAATGTTTCTAAAATCTGACCTCAGTGAACCAGCTCAACAATCCTACCTGAATACCAGAGACATAGTCATTATGTGCAAGAGTACGGTGAAAATGCACATTTTTATCACTATTTTTAATAAGCTATTAACATTTTCAGACAAAATACTGGCACTTTAATAGAATTCTTCAATTTCTTTAAAAATATGATATAAACTAGAAATCCTTCCCCCCAAAAAAGTTACTGGGTCAAATCTTTAGCTAGCCAGGTACTGTGTCAATTCAACAATCACCTCCTAAACCCTGTCAAATATCAAATGAAGACAGAGATACAAATATAAGGTAAACTTGCACTTCAATGACCCAAAAGAGAAGATAAATCCACAACACACAACTGAACATGTTATGTAAGATAACCAAGCCACAGAGAAAAAGCCATTACTTTTTGTTAAGGAAAGCAAGAAACGCTATGGACTGATCTTGGGTGTGGGGAGAGCATAAAGAATGCCATTTAATGGCATAATCTGGTTTTTAACATTTGGCCTCTGAAGATGGGTCACATGGGTTGCAGTCCTAACTCCACCACTCATGAATAGGTAATCTCAGGTACATTATTTAAACTAAACCTCAGCTTCCTCACTTAAAAAAAAAAAAAGGGAGACGGTGGTGGTGATAATGATGACAAGGATGATGGTGGTAGTAATGCTACTACCCACCTCATGAAGCGTGAGGAAAATCAAATTGGATAATGCTTATACCTAACAGAGAGTAAGTACATGGAAAGCAGTCCTTAGATCTTATCACTCTCATTGTTTTAGGTGAATAGAAGCATGAATACAAAAGGCAGAGGACTGTGAACTACACAGAACAGATCAGAGGATAAGGAGTGGGTCATGTTAGACCAAATTAGAAAGGCAGGGCCCTGGACACAGCACAGAATTTCAAACTTACTAGACAGGCAATGGTAAGTCATCAGCCAAGGAAATGTCTTTAAAAAAAAAAGCCAGGTGTGGGGTCCTCAACTCACACTAAGTAAAGGGTTGTTCCTCCTCTGTTAATTCTTCCCAGATCACCATTTTTCCTTGTATTATTATTGGGACATCAAGTTGAGTCACTTGATGCTGAATAATGCATCAACTCTCCTATGAGTTCACTTAGAATCGCAACATCTGGATTGCAAATTCAATAAGTGACCCGCCCCTCTGTTTAGCTAACCTCAAAGCCATTTCCTTCCATGCCCTCTATTCTTGTTCCAAACAACTACCTGACATCCTAAATTTTAATATCCTCCTAGCCTAGAGGATGCTGCTGAAATATAGTCCACTTCTTTCCTGGCACAGGTCTCCGGCAGCTAGCCAAATAGTTCCCCAAAGTGAATCATCAGTCAGTCATCTTTCATTGTCACTGTTATTCTTATTTAATCATTGAGGTATTACCATCATTCCCTTGCCAGTGAAGCCCACAGTAGGAGAAATTGGTCTGCTCCTGGTCTAGTTACATCTTCAGAATGAAATCTGACTGGAGAGCTGTCCTTTCCAGGGAAGCTGTGAGAATGAGACAGCTCCCCAGTCTCCCATTCACAATTTTAGTTACTGCCCATTTTCTTGGAAGGTTTTCTTTAAGGACTGAGCTAAATAAAAAGGACTCCTCCATAACTTTTTTATAGTCTAAGAAGTACAGAACTAGAACACAAGCTTGTGATATTTTAGTCTTCTGCTTTTTTCAGAGGTGACCAAACTGACTCCAAAAAATGAAGGCTGTGTTCAAGTTCATTTAACTGGTTATTACTAGACAGAAAAAAAATCTGGGCCAACATGTCTTCTTCTACTCGTTTTCTACTATCAAGAATGAAAGCCCACTTATATCTGTTGTGTGTGTACGTGAGTATATGCACATATATTTTAGAAAATCCAATAAGATAATGCACGTAGAATAGTTAGCACAAAGTCCTCCATTCAGTACGTTTGATATTGTGTGGGTGCTCGGTGGCTATGTTGTGTCCAACTCTTTGTGACCCCATGCGCTGAAGCCTGGTGGGCTCCTCTGTCCATGAGATTTCCCAGGCAAGAACACTGGAGTGGGCTGCCATTTCCTGCTCCATGGCATCTTCCCTACTGCTGCTGCTAAGTCGCTTCAGTCGTGCCCGACTCTGTGCAACCCCGTGGACTGCAGCCCACCAGGCTCCTCCGCCCCTGGGATTCTCCAGGCAAGAACACTGGAGAGGGTTGCCATTGCCTTCTCCGGGGATCTTCCCTACCCAGGGATTAAACCCCCTGTCCTGTGTCTCCTGCATCAGCAGGAGGATTCTTTACCACTCAGAGCCACCTGGGGAGCCTGTGACATTGTTCCTCTTGCTATTATCATTTTAAAGAATACATGGAATTACTATTATGCTCCCCTCCTACTTAGTAAGCCTCCATCCTTCCCGACTACACAAGTTTCCTTATACCACAATAATAAGTACCAGCACTGTCTCCACCATTCTTCCTTTATAGTCAGAAAACAATTCATTTTATCTGCAAAAATTATAAACCCGTAGAAACTTCCATATTTGTGTTTACCAATAAACACAAATTTAAACCAAAAACTTAACAAAGTTGCCTGCAAATTAACTGGTTTATTTTGTTTGGGGGGCCACGCTGTGTAGCTTGTTGTTGCTGTTTAGTCACTGTCGGGTCTGACTCTTTTACGACCCCAAGGACTGTAGCCCACCAGGCTCCACTGTCCATGGGATTCTCCAGGCAAGAACACTGGAGTGGGTTGCCATGCTCTCCTGAAGGGGATCTTCCATATCCAGAGATCGTTCTTGAGTCTCCTGCACTGGCAGGTGGTCTCTTTACCACCAAGCCACCAGGGAAGCCTGGCGGGTAATTTAAAAGGTATTAATTCCCTGACCAGGGATGGAACCGGTGCCCCTTGCAGTGAAGTGTGGAGTGCTAACCATTGCACAACCAAAGAATTCCCATACTTTAATCACACTTTCACTACTCTTTGCAAATGGGAATGAAGAGGGTTGATTGTGTATATATATATGTTTATATTATCTTATTTAATTGCATGGCCAGAGCATCATGAATATGGGTAAAGTGGATGGAAGAGTCCATGCTACCTACAGAATAGAAGAGCATAGCTATAGTGGTCAACGCCAAGTTTTCCCATTTCCCTATACCACTAGCTTACGTGATTCAACATCCAAAAATGCCAAAACCACATATCCCTCCTCTGGCCATCATGCCAGCTCCTGAAGTACAGATTCTTGAGAGCTGGAACCATAAAGAAAGCTGAGCGCCAAAAAATTGATGCTTTCAAACTGTGGTGCTGGAGAAAATTCTTGAGAGTCCCTTAGACAGCAAGGAGATCAAACCAGTCAATCCTAAAGGAAATCAACCCTGAATATTAATTGGAAGGACTGATGCTGAAGTGCCAATAATTGGCCATTCTGATGCAAAGAGCCAACTCATTAGAAAAGACTCTGATGCTGGGAAAGATTGAGGGCAGGAAGAAAAGTAGAGGACAGAAAATGAGACGGTTGGATGGCATCACCGAATCAATGAACATGAGTTTGAGCAAACTATGGGAGATAGTGAAGGACAGGGAAGCCTGTCATGCTGGAGTTTATGGGGTTGCAAAGAATTGGACATGACTGAGTGACTGAACAACAACAACCATATTCAAACAGAAAGGGAATAAATGGAAAGAAACATTCAAGCTCTTTCAAACCTCATATCTGATTTCCTTTAGAGACCTGATGTCTGATTCCTTGACATGCTCTGGAACTCAAACAGTTGTTTACCATCTGTCTGCCAATTGCTATTCCAAGAGCAGTGTCCACCTGCACACACTTGTGTAATCAGATGGGACGTTACACAAGAGGCCACATTTAATGCTTAATTGTCAATCATTTGACAACAGGAGAGCAAATACCTTCAAAGGCTATGTTTGCTGGCACAGAGTCAAAATCCAATGAACGGGTTCTAGAATTTGGATAAACATTAACATCCTCTGACATAAAATTCTCTATGTAAAAACATTTTGAGAATTGAAGATACCAAGTTCAAATTAACTACAACATATTAGATAGCTGAATTCCATCACAATTAAGGCAGACACATGGAACAGTTGATAAAACATTCATGAGTTAAGTAAACACTCCCAATGTACCAGCCAAAACAATATCTCCTGATGTTTGGTACATGGCATTTTAGATTTTACACATGTACTGCAAAACAATTATGACATTAAATAATGGAATTTTTATTAAACAGCTGAACTAAATCATATATTACAAACGAACTCTCAGATACCTGAGTAAGCAGTATCTCTTGTTGGGGGTGTAGGTTTTCGATCTTCGCTGTTCCTATCTAGGAGAATATAAAATAAAATCCAAGCCACTGGAATTATCCCTGGTTTTATGTTCTCACCATACAGTGGTATGTTCAAGGCATAAAGCGCTACCTAAATGATCTGGTCTCAGACTAAAATGAGGAAAAACGGTCACATTTGGATTGCATGTACCAGGCAGAGCTAAACAAGAATCAAACACCTTTCAGGGAAAGCAAACACCTACAGTTACAGAGAATGAGTTTGGGGAAGCAGGCCCCAGGGTGTGCATGTCTCAGTTCTAAGTGCTAGACATGGTGTGTGCAAGAAAAAAAGGAGGAAAAAGCACACAAACAAGAGAGATGACAAAGTGGAGGGGCAGGGCTGGGGAGGATCCGACTGCACTGAAGCCCTGTGCTTCTCAGCTGAGTAAACCACAACAGTAGGCCTGGGAGGCGTGACCCTGGCTGCTGAACTCAGCACACCCCCTCAGCAATGCTCTGGATGTAAACACTTTTCTGTTTCCTACATAGCAGTGTTCTGCTTCTCCAAGAGAGCTGCAAGTATTTGGGAAAATGCCAGAATAGGACAATGGCCATTTAATCTTTGCATTCTTATGTTCTGTAACAACTCTACTCTCCTGACAGCAGATCGACCATACCCAGGTCACCATGAACCAATTTATCCTACTGCAAAGTAAACCTCAAGTTCAAGTCCTAAGGATCCCAGGGGTAAAGCAATACAGTTCATCCAGGAACCTCCACCCAAAGAAGTGGCCAACTTGGAGTGCAACTCTGATTTGGATTTGTCTTCCTCCAAAGAGACATTCAACTCTACATGAACTCCAGTGTACATGAACCACTGCTGGATATTAGGCTTTAAGAAGTGACAGGATTAAGAGAACATTCAATTTGTGACTTAAAAACTACCTAGTACTTACTTTACTTCCTAAATGAATTTTTTTTTTACAGTGAAGTCTTATTTTTAGAATACAATTTAATCTTCATATGTTTAGAAAATAAGAAAATACAGATAAGTATAACAAAAAATAATAATGTCCTTTCCCACTGTCCAAATGTTATCACCATTAACCCTGTAGAATGTAGACCTAAATGAACTGTTATAAGCTGATCCCGAAACCTAGCCCTCCACACACATCCCTAGCTTGGGGGTCTGCAGGCCTCTGGGGCCGCAGTGCTCCGTCCTAGCTAGCAGGCCCACTGACAAATAGGTCTATTCATCCACCCCTTCTCCTCTGTACATATATTTATAAATGGTAAGCACAATATATTCTCTGTCATTCCACACAGTTGGCCAATAAAGACATTGTTTAATAGAGAGGTGCCGCACATACCATGCATGATTTTAAAATGAATAGGATTTATCAAAATATGTTAACACAAAAGCCATATTATCATAACTTAATCTTTCTTTAATGACTCTGAGAAAGACTCTTTAAAATTTTTACAATGTTTTCTGGTCATCCTTATGGATTGCAACGATAAGCTTTGTGGCTGGAATGACTGAGACCTAGGTTCAAATTCCAGTTACTAGCAATTCATCTTGGCACGTAACAAAACTCTAAGTATCAGCATCCTCTTCTGAAAACGAGGACAAAAGAAACTCCCTGCTAGGATCACCATGAAATACATGTACCCCTTACAGCAGGAGATGCAGGGACAGCAGTGTGGTATCTACAGGAGAAGCTGTGACTGGGGACAAATATTCTGGCCTTCAGAGTTTAAAAAAAAAAAAAAAAAATAGAACTTGAGTTTATATCCTAGATGTGAACCTCCTTGCTGTATGTTCACTAGCAAGACACTTAACTTTTTAAGATTATAGTTGTATTTATTTATTTTTGGCTGTGCTGGGTCTCTGTGTGGGCTCTTCTGCAGCTGTGGGGAGCAGGGGCTACTCTCTATTTGCAACGGGCAGGCCTCTTTAGGTACAGAGCATGCGCTCTAGAGTGCATGAGCTTCAGTAGTCACTGCTCCCCTCCCGGGCTTTAAAGCACAAGCTCAGTAGGGATGGAGCACGGGATTAGTTGTTCTGAAGCACGTGGGATCTTCCCCAGATCAGGAACTGAACCCATATCTCCTTCATTGGCAGGCAAATTCTTTACCACTGAGCCACCAGGAAAGCCCTTAATTGTTTTTCTCTTTAATTTCCTTGCTTGTAAAATAAGGATGCTATCTACTCCAGGGGTTATTTCCAGAGGAGCCTGACAGGAGAGGCTTTAAAAAGTAGGGTGGCTATGAACAGTAAACATCAGATGAGTGAACACATGTAAAATGTGGCAATAAGTTCAGGGAATGACAGAATAAGGACTCAAGAGACTTGCTGCTAAGTGTATCAGAATCCAACACAACTCAATTCAAGGAGCAGGGTAGGGGAGATGAGAGCATCTTACCCTCTTAAACATAATGTCTTTGAGAGCTTCGCAGCACACCTGTAAGAATTTCTGGCACTCCAGATACAATGCATTTTAGCTAACAGTCCAAACAATGAACCTAAGAGAAATGTCTGTATTTGTGGTTCCCCAAACTGGGTACCAAAGCATCCCAACTATGAAAATCCCAGAGGGAACCTGCAGGGTTATTTAAAATTTTTGAAAAAAGGAACAAAACTCAAAATCCACTGTCACCACTACAACCCTGAAGTAGCTTTTAATTTAATTTAATTTTAATTTAATTTAATTGCACTATATTCCTTTCCATAATGCGTACTTCTGCTAAGTTTATTTTCTTTTAGCAGGTGGTGTGACAGAAAGCAAATCATGAGGAAAAAATTCAGCAGGAAATGAGTGATAGTATCAAATCTGAATTCAAAGTTAGATAAATCATGCAGTGTCCTACAGGTATTACATCAAATTTATATGAAACTGTGTTTTTAGTACAAAGTTATTTTTCTTTCAAATTACATGTAATTATTTTTTCAAACAGCCACTGAGTTGCTAGTGTAGTGCTAAGTTGCTTTCACTCGTGTCTGACTCTTTACGACTCCATGAATTGTAACCTGCCAGGCTCCTCTGTCCATGGGATTCTCCAGGCAAGAAAACTGGAGTGGGTTGCCATTTCCTTCTTCAGTGGATCTTCAAAACCTAGGGATCGAACTGTGGGGTTTTTTTTAAAGAATACAATGAAAGTATTTTTCTTTCAAAGTACATGTAATTATTTTTTCAAACAGCCACTGAGTTATGCAGACATAAATACTTGTTCAGTCGCTTGGACATGCATACTTCATATCAAACATACATACTTCGTATTAGGTATTCCGTTTGGCCTCAGGCACCATGAAGAATTGCTAAGACACCAAGGGCACTGCACACGGAGAAAGTGTGGAGACTTCTGGTCTAGGTTACATCCATGCTTTCTTCCCTCACATCTGATTACAGCCTTCTGAAAATATTCTAAAATAAAAGAGCCTCTATAAAGAATTTTAAACTTTCATCTTAAGCCATACAAGAAATTATTAAAAGAAGAGGGTGAGGATGACTCGAGAAAAATATACATACATATTTTTTAACTAGATAAATAAAATTTTATCATAAAAAGAAATTTCTGGGAGTTTCCTAGCAGTGCAGTGGTTTAGACTCCTGTGCTTCTAATGCAGGGAGTACAGGTTCCAACCCTGATTGGGGAACTAAGATCCCACATGCCTCGTGGCCAAAAGATAAAATTATATTTTAAAAAAAAAAGACTTCTCTGAGTGTTCCATGCAAACAAAGTGTCAGATTACATGCATCACCCTAACCACCCTCATAAATAAACTTCACTTTAGGTAATTTCTTTTCACAATTAATTTCTAAAAATATCTTTCAGACTAAACACTGAACTTAGTTCAGTGAACACAGAACTTAGTTTTGCAATAGAGTATTATTCGGAAAGGCCGGTGGTCCTGGTATAACTGTTTAACGGCGCCTTTCACTCTTAAAAGTCTTTCATTTGGAAGACTGATTTTATGGTCGCCCTAACTTAACAAATACATACTGAAGAAATTAAGATATGATTGTTTATTTGAAACTAAGCATGAAGGAAAATTATAAAACTGGATTTCAGTGTTTAAAAATCTCGATAGCAGACATTTAAAGACCAGGCTGTGAGCATCTGACCCTAGAAACCTTCCAGTCCCGCAGTCCTGTGACTCTTAAGTCACCGGGGTAGACAGTGAACCAGCATTTCCAGAGACCAGAGATACTGGTGACTTAGGCTCTGCACTTTATACATTCCATGCATGTTTTAATAAGTTGTTAGTAATAATTAATAACTTGTAATGAGCCAAGTAACAGCTTGGCTTTACTTATTTAAAGAAAATACCCCCAAAAAGGCAACTCAGTTACTCTAAATTTTTACTTATCCAAAAGTTTTTCATGACTGCTAAGTCACTTCAGTTGTATCTGACTCTGCCAACCCCAGGGATTGTAGCCCACCAGGCAGGAATACTGGAATGGGCTGCCAAGTCCTCCTCCAGGGGATCTTCCTGACCCAGGGATTGAACCAGTGTCTCATTGCCTCCTGCACTGGCATAGGCACACTAGTGCCACCCAGGAAGTGCTATTTACCCAAAACTTTTTTGTGTGTCATTTAAAAATATCTACAATTGGATCTTTTCACTAATTCTACCACTTTCTTCCTTCTAACTCTCCAAGTTGCCCTTAAGCAAATTCTAATTACTTTTTGTCATTCAAAAACACACTGCTTATTCACCAACACTTAATTTTCTTCTCAAGAAACTCACTCAGTAGAGAGTTTTCATGTTGTCTGCTGTTCTCTAAAAATGAAAGACAAAAATATATTTTTCCTCCTCACAAAACCTCTTATGCCTCAAGGTAAGAAAAAAAGAGAAAAAAAAATCTTTTGACTTAATAAAATACAGACTCCTAGAAAATAAGCAGAAGCACGTATGAATGTCCATAACATCCAGGCCAAAAATGCTACAGATAATTTCTTCATTCCCTTTCTGCAGAATTGTGCTTCAAATGTGACAGTATTTCAAGACAGTTAATTCATTGGTTTCATCCTTGCTTTTCTCCACAACTTAGCACCTTCTACATTTAAGGCCTAAGATGAAGGTAAATGACAGGGGTATTTCTTTGAATGTTCTAATCATATGAACATATAGATATGCACCTTCCTAAGCCCCAGCCTTGAAGTACCAACCCAGGAGCCTTAAGATTTAAACCCAGGAACCCACATCTCTTACAAATCTCTTGGGGAAGCCTCACATACACTAGGTTTGATGATTTTTTAAGAAGTGTCCCCATATGTGTGCACACACATGTGCCTCCATGCATAAAAGAAAGGCTTAGATTCAGTAAACAGCCCACTTACTCTTTTCTCACAATGTTGAGCACGAATGTATATATATTTTTAAAAAGCATAAAATAAGAAACTGTGGGGGAGACAGACTGCACAGGTTTTTAAGAAGTCTCATATTACTCAGCCATAAAAAGGAATGAAATTGTGCCACTTGCAGAGGTGTGGATGGACCTAGAAACTGCCATACAGGGTAAAGTAAGTCAGACAGACAGAAACAAATATCATGTATTAACACATATAGGTGAAGAATTGATGCTTTTGAACTGTGGTGTTGGAGAAGACTCTTGAGAGTCCCTTGGACTGCAAGGAGATCCAACCAGTCCATTCTGAAGGAGATCAGCCCTGGGATTTCTTTGGAAGGAATGATGCTAAAGCTGAAACTCCAGTACTTTGGCCACCTCATGAGAAGAGTTGACTCATTGGAAAAGACTCTGATGCTGGGAGGGATTGGGGGCAGGTGGAGAACGGGACGACCGAGGATGAGATGGCTGGATGGCATCACGGACTCGATGGACATGAGTCTGAGTGAACTCCGAGAGATCGTGATGGACAGGGAGGCCTGGCGTGCTGCGATTCACAGGGTCGCAAAGAGTCGGACACGACTGAGCGACTGAACTGAACGCATATAGGAGAGGCTTCCTTTATAGCTCAGTCGGTAAAGAATCTGCCTGCAATGCAGGAGATCTGGGTTTGATTCCTGGGTTGGGAAGATACCCTGGAGAAGGAAATGGCAACCCACTCCAGTATTCTTTCCTAGAGAATCCCATGGATGGAGGAGCCTGGCAGGCTACAATCCATCGGGTTGAAAGAGTCGGACACGACTTAGTGACTAAACCACCACAAATGCACATATGTGAATCTAGAAGAATGGAACAGATGAACCTATTTGCAAAGCAGAAAGAGAGACAAAGATGTAGAGAATAAACACATGGACACTAAGTGGGAAAAGGGGGGCTGGGATGAACTGGGAGATTGGGATTGACATATATACACCACTATATATAAAGTAGACATATATACAATACTATATAGAAAACTCTAATGAGAACCTACTGTACAGCACACGGAACTCTACTCAATGTCCTGTAGTGACCTAAATGGGAAGGAAATCGAAGAAAGAGGGAATACATGTATACATATGGCTGGTTTGACTTTACTGTACAGCAGAAAACAACACAGCATTGTAAAACAACTATACTCCAATAATCATTTTAAAAAAAAAAGAAGCTTCCCTGAATGTGGATGGGAGGAGCTAGGGGAAAGGAAGTACAAGTCAGAAACAGACCAATTGCTCCTCACTGTGAAGACAGTACAAAGAAATCACCTATCAGAAACTCAGCTGCAAGGGAGCACCTTGGCTGTTACTTCAAGGAATTTTGTTTTTCCTTGTACATTGTAAATACTTTCCCCAAACTTGTGGATTCTTACTTAGTAAAGAATTTCTATCATCAGTTCATTCCTATCTGCAGTTCTCCCCTTATTAGAATCTGTGGTCCAGGTAAATAACATGCTTGACAACACAGGAAAGTATTTTGCTCCATTAGCTATCTTTCTAGCACAGTTCAGTCGGTTCGGTTCAGTCGCTCAGTCGTGTCCGACTCCTTGCGACCCCATGAATCGCAGCACGTCAGGCCTCCCTGTTCATCACCATCTCCCAGAGTTCCCTCAGACTTACGTCCATCGAGTCCGTGATGCCATCCAGCCATCTCATCCTCGGTCGTCCCCTTCTCCTCCTGCCCCCAATCCCTCCCAGCATCAGAGTCTTTTCCAATGAGTCAACTCTTCTCATGAGGTGGCCAAAGTACTGGAGTTTCAGCTTTAGCATCATTCCTTCCAAAGAAATCCCAGGGCTGATCTCCTTCAGAATGGACTGGTTGGATCTCCTTGCAGTCCAAGGGACTCTCAAGA
>SJYT01015823.1:232207-415914 GCA_006410635.1 Cephalophus harveyi | reverse complement strand
GCCTCTCTTCTTTTCACAGCTATTTGTAAGGCCTCCCCAGACAGCCATTTTGCTTTTTTGCATTTCTTTTCCATGGGGATGGTCTTGATCCCTGTCTCCCGTACAATGTCACGAACCTCATTCCATAGTTCATCAGGCACTCTATCTATCAGATCTAGGCCCTTAAATCTATTCCTCACTTCCACTGTATAATCATAAGGAATTTGATTTAGGTCATACCTGAATGGTCTAGCAGTTTTCCCTACTTTCTTCAATTTGAGTCTGAATTTGGTAATAAGGAGTTCATGATCTGAGCCACAGTCAGCTCCTGGTCTTGCACAGCCACCTAACAAACCTCAAAATCTAGATAAACTTGGTTGCCAATCTGCCCACCCAGGTAGGTGAGCAGCATTGCTCCACGGTACCGACAGGTTACTCAATCTACTGAAGCGTGGCAACCACCATTCTCATATGACCCTCAACACTGCCCATCCAACTGTTCTCATTCCTCTGGCCAACTCACCCTGCATCAACCTTTTCTAGACTCTTCAAGCCTCCATACCCTCTCTCTACTCCCCTCTTCAATCTTCAATCTAGCCTCCACCACCTTTGCCTCACAAAGGAAATGAATGCCCTTCCACCAGAACTCTGTCCACGTCCTGCTATGAAATGTACAACCCCACCACACAGCTACCCTCCTCTTCCCTCTCCTGACCATAAAATAAAGGAAGCGCCTCTTCCTATCTCTGGAGACCATGCTCTCCTGTCTTCTTTACTCATAGGGCCACAGTGAAAAATAAAGGCTAGATCTGCACACAATGAGTGGCATATCAAAACTTATTCAATAAATTGTACCTGTTTTCACTAACAAGGTTTCCAAGAGAGCGCTGTACAGTGGGAGCTCAGAGGATAAAATAATCCCGTATTCACGCAGGAAGAAAGGATCAGATGAGCATGTACTTCAAACAAAATTCTCACAGCTATCCCCTTCCCCCAAACCTGCGAAATAACCCAAATATTTATCACCACAAGAAAATCTTACCTCAGAGCTTAGTATGAGAAAGGTAAAAAGTGAAGGCACTGATATTTTGTTGCCTTTGCTGATTTTAGAATTACTCAGGACTACTTGTAAATGCTGGGGTGCAAGAGTGAAAACTAATCCTATACTTTCCTCTCCATACTTGCTATGCTATACTTGGTTACCAGTTTCTCTTCTGGGAAATTGTACTTTATGAAATTTAAATGACCTAGAGCATTTGGATCACATTCAAAGTATATAATATACCTTGCAGTCAATATCTAAATCACAGGGTGCACTGAACACCAACAGAGAACAGAGCAGCACATGCGTCCCTAAGACCCGCACAGTAATCTTCCTTCTAGATGGAATCTTGACAGTTTCTCAAAAGAGAAATAGAAAAGGCAAAAGAAACAAAGCTAAACAAATGTATACAGAGTGACATACAATATTCAACTCGTTAAAGCCAGAAACACAAATCAGGCTCTTGGCTCCCTGCTACGAAAATATTCCCAAAGCCCTCTCGCTCAAAACTCCGACAGCCTGAGGATTTCACCTGCACATCAGAGTAAGCTGGCTGGTTTGGGTTGGGCCTCTGTACTGGCCACTCATTCAAGGTAATTCCTCTGCACTGGCTGCTCATTCAAGATAATTTTTAAAAAATGAACAGAGCCTTGGTTACTGTTTCCATCAACCCACCTGGAACTCTCAATATCAGCTCATAGATACTTGAGCTTTTAACTTACAAACCATATCTTCAGAAAAATCAGAGGCACATTTTCCGATCTACTAGAAAAGCTAGGAAGGCTATCCTAAAAGTTTCACTGAACACAGGGAAAACTACCTTCTTATCTGCCCCCCACCCAGTCATTGTATGAATTACTATACCCACAATATAGTTCAGTTCAGTTCAGTTGCTCAGTTGTGTCCGACTCTTTGCGACCCCATGAATCAATCGCAGCACGCCAGGCCTCCCTGTCCATCACCAACTCCCGGAGTTCACTCAGACTCACGTTCATCGAGTCTGTGATGCCATCCAGCCATCTCATCCTCGGTCGTCCCCTTCTCCTCCTGCCCCCAATCCCTCCCAGCATCAGAGTCTTTTCCAATAAGTCAACTCTTCTCATGAGGTGGCCAAAGTACTGGAGTTTCAGCTTTAGCATCAGTTCTTCCAAAGAAATCCCAGGGCTGATCTCCTTCAGAATGGACTGGTTGGATGTCCTTGCAGTCCAAGGGACTCTCAAGAGTCTTCTCCAACACCACAGTTCAAAAGCATCAATTCTTCGGTGCTCAGCCCTCTTCACAGTCCAACTCTCACATCCATACATGACCACAGGAAAAACCATAGCCTTGACTAGACGGACCTTAGTCGGCAAAGTAATGTCTCTGCTTTTGAAAATGCTATCTAGGTTGGTCATAACTTTTCTTCCAAGGAGCAAGAGTCTTCTAATTTCATGGCTGCAGTCACCATCTGCAGTGATTTTGGAGCCAAAAAAAATAAAGTCTGACACTGTTTCCCCATCTGTTTCCCATGAAGTGAGGGGACCAGATGCCATGATCTTCATCTTCTGAATGTTGAGCTTTAAGCCAACTTTTTTGCTCTCCTCTTTCACTTTCATCAAGAGACTTTTTAGCTCCTCTTCACT
Source organism: Cephalophus harveyi (assembly GCA_006410635.1). NCBI lineage: Eukaryota > Metazoa > Chordata > Mammalia > Artiodactyla > Bovidae > Cephalophus > Cephalophus harveyi. Next base: position 413,271 of record SJYT01015823.1, on the reverse strand, counting down.
TTCTGCCATAAGGGTGGTGTCATCTGCATATCTGAGGCTATTGATATTTCTCCCGGCAATCTTGATTCCAGCTTGTGTTTCTTCCAGTCCAGCATTTCTCATGATGTACTCTGCATAGAAGTTAAATCCCAGAATATAAAAATAATTCCTGGATTAAATAAATTTGGCTTTAAGAAAGCATATTACATCATAAACTTCTATTTAGGAACTACCTAGAATAGTTTGCAGGGACACCGCAGACCTCAGAAGGTGTTTTTAAATGCCAGTAAATCTCTTAAAACTGTGAAATGTGAAAGATTTCATGTAAGAATCCAAATTTCTGCCTTCTCATAAACAGTGGAAAGTCCTGCAATTCTGGTCTGCCTTGCCAGTGCAGGCTCACACCAAGTGGTACTGGCCCCACGGTCAGGGCACTGACTCTCTGGCTTGCCAAGGATCCAGCATTCCCTTCTGTCTCAAATCCAGCCAGTTTTACCAGTTCAAAGGACCTACCTTATCCTTGTAGGCACCAGGGTTTCGATCCCTTTTTAAGGCACTGTTGGGGGTCTGGGGTATCATAGAGGGTAGGGAACCTATCTGAAGCATTCAGCTGCTATTGGTTCTTCTTTAAATTTTTATTGGAATACAGTTGCTTTACAATGTTCTGTTCGTTTCTACTGTACAGAAAAGTGAATCTGCTATACATATACATATATCCCATCTTTTTTCGATTTCCTTCCCATTTAGGTCACCAGAGAGCACCGAGGAGAGTTCCCTACACTATACAGTAGCTTCTCATTAGTTATCTACTTTATACATGGCATTAATAATGCATATATGCCAATCCCAATCTCCCAATTCATCCTATTATCCTTCTTCCCTCCTTGGTATCCATGCATTTGTTCTCTATGTCTGTGTCTCTATCTCTGCTTTGTAAATAAAATCGTCTATACCAATTTTTCAGCAGTTGTTGATTCTTCAGTAGAACAAACCTCATATGGTTTCCGAGGAAAGGTTTTGAGGGCATGGGTGGGAAGGTTTAATCAACCATGTACTCAGGACCTGAGCAGAAACCACGAGGGGAAACAACAATCAACTTTATTCCCCAAGTCAATTTTGCCCAGGAAAACAACAATCTTGTTTTCCTCTTTGATAAAAGTGATGTTATAGAAAGGGAATCAGGCAGTTTCTTTATTTATTTGAGAAGACAATTTAGTTCTCACTCACTGGCTCTCTTGGTGGGCCAGAAATAATCCAACGATTGTTATCACAGTTTGTCAATTTTCCTCTGGGTGTTGCCTGTAACAACATGTTATCTTCTGAGATTCCCCCACCCAAGCGGTCCCGCTCTGAGGTCAGCACTGTCTGATTTAATGTTCTGCTTTTCTTAACATTGTGTGAGCTCTAACAACATGAGACATTACTTCAGAGGTCACCGTTCTAGCCCCTGACTGTGCAAAAGAGAAAGCAGACAGACTTCCTCCCACAATAAAACTCAGATGAATTCTTCAACCAATCTGGAGCTGGGTTTGGGATAACACAGTTTAACTTAATTCTCCAGAAACCAGTATCAAGAAAACCAAAGCACTGGATTACCAAAATTTAAAAAAAAAAAAAAACAAAAAAACAAGAACTTATAACTCAATATGCTGCTAGCTAATATATGTTCACACCAATGTCTTTTTGTAAATCATGCATTTTCTAGGCTTATGCCACAGAAGAGAATCTTATTAGAATCACAGTCCTGGGAGGCTGATGGCCAAATATGCCCATCATTCACTGGTAAAAACTCTTTCACACCCAAGCTTTCTCAAATAGGATAGAACCCACTCAGGTTTCAAAGAGACACACCTTGAAAAAACCTGGGGCTTCCCTCATGGCTCAGTGGTAAAGAATCCGCCTGCCAATGCAGAAAACAGGGGTTTGACCCCTAGCCTGGGAGCAACTAAGCCCATGTGCCACAACTTCTGAGCCTGTGCTCTAGAGCCATGGTCTGCAGTAAGAGAAGCCACGGCAATGAGAAGCCCACGCAACTAGAGTAGACCCAGCTAGAGAAAAGCCCGCATAGCAACGAAGACACAGCACAGCCAAAAATAAAATTAATGAATTAAAAAAAAAAAAGAAAGAGCCTGTATTAGGTCTGCAGTGATCTATAACTAAGTCAGGAAATCCTTCCACAAATTAGGTACTTGACTCACTTCTCAACAGTCTTATGATTTCTTTGATGTAAATTTTAGGTGGCCTTGGTTATTGACTAAGTCAGAGTGATGAAAAATGGTAGAGCTATATAAGGTCCTGGACATCAGGAACCCCAATAGTGCAAACACTCAGCTATCCTCCAAAACAGGAAGTCAAAGCCCTGCAGACAGGGAGGCCAGGCTTCAAAGCAGTCATCTTCAGGATTCTGGACCACTATTTAGAAAATCCTATCAGTGCAAATTCTGACCATTCAGTTCTTCAATTTCCCGGAGATTCAACAGCTTTTCAGCTTTGAATTCCAGTGAGCTCGAAGGGACATCCTGAATACTGATCCTCTACGATCTACACCATCATCACTCACATTCTCCAATGGGCAGACTTTTACTCCCTAATTAGGCTTAATGGGAAACAAACATAGCTTACTCAGCTCCCAGAGAAGAACAGCTATTAATTCTGTTTTTCTATTTAAAGAATGCTATTGGTTCTTCCCATCCTGCTTATGTTACATAAGACCTCTCTTCCTTCATGCTTACTGCCTTACAGAATGTCATATATTCATTATCAGGCCCTTTGCTGCTGCTAAGTCGTTTCAGTCGTGTCCGACTCTGTGCGACCCCACAGATGGCAGCCCACCGGGCTCCACCATCCCCGGGATTCTCCAGGCAAGAACACTGGAGTGGGTTGCCATTTCCTTCTCCAATGCATGAAAGTGAAAAGTGAAAGTGAAGTCGCTCAGTCGTGTCTGACTCAGCGACCCCATGGACTGCAGCCTACCAGGCTCCTCCGTCCATGGGATTTTCCAGGCAAGAGTACTGGAGTGGGGTGCCATTGCCTTCTCCGATCAGGCCCTTTATGTTTACAAAAATGCCAAATTTCTGCACTAATTGATTAAGAAACCATTCCTTCTCTTTATAGAGAGCCTGTGCTGTTTTCAATAATGCACATAAATGGTAAGGTCTTAGAACATTCGGGTAAGTTTCCTTGTTCGTGTTCAGTATTTTTTATTTAATGATCTCTGAAACTCAGTATTCTCTGAACTCTAAGGAAGAGGAAAAACACTCCTATAAGGATAACCATATATGCTCCCAAAATTACACAAAAGGAAAAAATAAGTCACACAAAAGCCATGCCAGCAGTAAAATCTGAAAACAAAGAATGAAAATGCAGATCTGGAAGACGAATGCAATAATGCTGTATGTTGTGTCAACACAGAAATAATACAAGTTAACAAACTGGAAGAAGGGAGAATGAAAGAGGAAAATAAATTAAGCTCGCTGATTGCCGTACAGGAAATAAGTAAGATTTAAAGACTATCATTAAAAACTGACAAACCAGATAATATAAGGTTAACTAAGAAACCAGTGACTGAGGGCTTTTTTTTTTTTTTTTAATAAAACAAAGGCATCCACTAGAAGCAAAATTCAGACCTTCCTAAGTACCAAAATCATCCTTTAGTAAATTAAAGAACAAAGACAACACATGCCATAGATAAGTATAATAAATACAACATTTCTTTTTTTCATAACACTGCATTTGTGTGTAAAGCACAAAAGAGGACCTACTGTATGATACCTGGTAAGGCAGAATTCTAAGATAGCCCCCAGGATACCTGCTCTCTGGTACACATGAACATACGGAACTGACCATCCTGAATCCTGTCCCCTCTGGAGTGTGAGAACAAATTATGAATGTGATAGAAAAAGTCATTAGGTTACATTATATGGCAAAGGTAGAGAGAGGTTAGCCTAGGTGGGTCTGATCTCATCAGACAACCCAAGACTCTACAGTGAGAGAACAAAGTAGTCAGAAAAATTCAAAGCAGCAGAGACACTCTCCTGTTGGACTTGATGAGGCCAGCAGTTCGTACAGAGAAGGCCGTGTGCCAAGGTACGGTGGGCAGCTTCTAGGAGATGACTCCCACAGTCACCAGGAAGTGAACCCTGTTAACCAGCGAGCTCAGAAGAGGACCCTGAGCCTCAGGTGAGATCACAGCCTGGCCCACCCCCTGATTTCAGCTGATTAAGACTCTGAGCAGAGGACTCAGCTAAGACAGGCCCAACTCCCTGGTCCAGGGAATAATAAATAAGAGATGATAAATTTGTGTTAAGTTACTTAGTCTGTGGTATTTCTGTGCAGCAATAGAAAACAAGGAAGTATACCACGTTCATATAAGAAAGAAGAAAATACTAATGTGTCCACTGATTTATGCATCATGTATATATAAAATAAATACATGCATATAGGAAGGATAAGCCAAGAGGTAATGAAATTATTTACCTCCAGAGAGAGAGTGGGAATGGGGAGAAAAGAATGAGGGAATGGTAGAAGGGACAAAGAGGAAATGACACTTTCTGAACACACTTTTAGAACAAGGCAATATTTCATATATATTCACGATAAATAAAGAACTAAAAATCAGCTAGGATGGGGCTTCCCAGGTGGCATTACTGGTAAAGAATACGTCTAACAATTCAGCAGATGCAAGAGACCAGGGTTTGGTCCCTGGGTGGGGAAGATCTCCTGGAGAAGGAAATGGCAACCCACTCCATCATTCTTGCCTGGAGAATTTCATGCACAGAGGAACCCGGTGGACTATGGGGCCACAAAGTGTCGGACACAACTGAGCGCTCGTCAGCAGTCAGCAGGGTATGGCAGGAGTCGAAACAGAACAGTAATAAGGGAATGTAGCTAAATTAAAGTCAATAACAAAAGCCCACCAAAGTAGGCAGAGAAGAAAAGAACTAACCCAAATAACTTTGGTCAACACTAGTTTGACTAAATATTCTGATTTCGGGGAAAAAAACTGTCCACAAACAGTGTAAACTTAGCTAGTAAATTTGTTTCTCACAGGGGTATGTGCTAGCATTCTGAAACTATATGTAGCTTAGGAGTGCACACATAACTAAATATTAATATGTTGTGGCTACAAAAGCCAGGTTTCTCACTTTCGGAGAAAGGAGTTATAATTAAGGGCGAAAGCTAGAATGAGCCCTGCAGTTGATAACTCCTCACTTCCTCTGCTGAGGACCTAAAATCAATAATGTCTCAGTGGCAATGCCTTTCTCCAAGTAAAGGAACTAGCGCTTTGTGAAGAAATGGCTGATTCTACGGCTGGAGCAGGAAAAATTCAGGATGAGCCTGGGATATCTTATGCTGTCAGAAAGTTAAAATGACTCCTAAAAAATGATGGGAATACGTCAAAAGGACACAGGACCTAAACTTAAGGGACTCCCAATGGCCACATCTAGAACAATCTGAGCAATACCAACAAATGACGGTAAGAGATTATAACTCATACGAAAATATCCACAAATCTGTACTGATACAAATAACTGAATAAATAACGAGGGGACAAGGAACAGCTCTTCCTCACTAAAGCAGAATTCCAACTAATAAATGAAGGATGGATGGCTGAAATTAAAAAACCACCATTTGGCAAGCAACACGGCAATAATTATTTTAGACAGGGAATCAAAGGATGCTAAAATTAATGAGCAAAAGTAACACAGCTTCAGAATAGCTACCCCTGTCAATCTCTAGTTTTAAACACTAAACAAATCATTCTGGTCAATTAACACTTGTATACGCTGTCTACAGTCATGTCTGTGTGTGCGCCCATGTGCGTTGGGGTGTACGTGTCAGTGCTGTCAACTACTAGATTTTTAGGGCATGAACATCATCTCAATCTTCATAGTCCCTTTGTCCGGTCATGTGATCTTCATGGAACAGGAGCATGATAAAACTTACAGATGACATGTGCCTGTTACATCAAAGGCATTACCTGGAATTGCAGTGGAACTCAACGATACTCTAATCCTGAACGGCTCTCCTGTTGCCTCTTAATATTTTTAATAAAAGCTTTTCCTAAAAGAACTCTGAACTCCCCTTTACATGAAGAGACTCTGTAGAGTATACAGTAATAGAAGTAGTAATAGTAGGCAGACAGCACAGCCAAATGAGGTGTTTCAGTGAAGCACCCCCAAGTGTTCCACATATTCTTCAAATTTTTTCCTTTTGTTAATCGACTTGAGCTAAAACAAAAGAGCTGACTTTGTAGAAGTGACTCACATGTTCCACACATACTACCTACAACTCAACTGGTGTACAGTAAATATCTGTCATATAAATAAAACCCGCATGGCTCTGATCATGTGTTTTCAGAACCAAGAGTCCCAAAGCGGACCACGTCACTGTTCTAACAGGCTTATAACATAGGACTTTCTTCGACAAAAGCCAAGGGACATGACAAAGTGCACTCCATAAAACCTTTCTTTCTGAATCAAATTTAAAATCATCATGAACTCATTGTGCAATTGTTTGGTGGGTAAAAACTCATTCACCACAATGAGATTAACATTTTTTAAACTGTTAATTAAATCCAAATGATAATTATGAAATCAATTTCATACCATGGCTCTCTGAAAGGAAAGAAACTAGCAGCAAATTAAGAAGTTTTTATCGAATATCATGTGTTTCTGAAGCCAAACTGAAACCCTACTGAAACTGAAAACGTTGGAATATTATCATCTCAGTGGTAGTTTCTCTATAAATCTGGCTCCCATCGCACTTAGTGCAGTTTATAATCCTTACTTTACAATCAGATTTGTTCTATTCTTGGTTGCTTTTTAACAGTTCTGTCCTTTGTGTCTAAAACGATGCTTGTTATTTGGGGTCAGATCTTGAGAGTGAGCTAGAAGTACAGCAGCACTGCGGTCAATGGCCCTTTAAAATTTTGGTCCAACCAAACACTCTACAAAAGGAAAAGCCCACAGCTTCCTGAAGATGGCCCCCTTCCTCCGGCCTCACACTGGCTGGCCCTTGTTTATGTATCAGGCGGTTTTCCAGAGGCCTCAGTCTGACTTAGCCAGCGCTGCATCCTTCCTAGGGAAGATGGTTAAAAGGGTTCACCAGGATCTGCAGCTGGCTTTCTTTATTTGTAAATCAACAATGTGCATTTTCTTTTGTTTTTAACCAAGCCTGTGTCCTCACCAAGCCAGTATCCTATATGAGCCGAATGATTTGGTAATACTTGAAATGGGTATTCATGCTTTTCTAAGAAAAATTGCAAGATTCTGATTGCCAGCTATTCTACATGCCCAAATGAAAACTGACTGAGACATTCACTTTATCAGCACCTTAGTCACTTCTTTTTACCTAGTACACATTCTTCTAGAAAGGACAACTGAGTTTTAAAAGATTCTTCTATTTTTCCTCATAAAGAACATTTTCAGAACTCTCAGGCATTATTTAAAAGGGAAAAAAAGACATTAAATTGGAAGCCTATCAAATGCTCAATTTAAAATAAGGACAAGTTCAGTGAGAAAATAGTTCCACCTCTCAACTTCCTCTTCCTTAAGAACACTTTCCATAATTGCACAACAATCTCAGCTTTAAGTTTCTGTAGCTCTTACAGACTGCACCATACCATCTGTAACTTATTCTTACAATACCTATTTAAATCATTAACTGCTTCTAATCATTGATTTAAAATGAATCTCTTGCTAATCTAACAACATTATAAACTCTTTAAAGCTAGGAAACAAACATCTGCTCTCCTACTCAAGGTTATGGCTGGTATCCTATTGGGCAGTACTAGGGACAGAATTCCTGTTGACTCTGTTTTCATGAATATTGTTAGAGAGGCAATGAAATAATCTTGCAAAACAATGTGAAAGGGGAACAGAAAACAGATCACTAATATCTCAGTTATTTTCTTTTTTCCATAAATATTGCTTCATAATAATGAATATTGCTTCAAAAATGAATATCGCTTCTTGTTTAAAAAAAATCTCAATTCAGTTCAGTCGCTCAGTCGTGTCCGACTCTTTGTGACCCCAGGAACCGCAACACGCCAGGCCTCCCTGTCCATCACCAACTCCCGGAGTTCACTCAGACTCATGTTTATCAAGTTGGTGATGCCATCCAGCCATCTCATCCTCTGTCATCCCCTTCTCCTGCCCTCAATCTTTCCCAGGTCTTTTCCAATGAGTCAGCACTTCGCATCAGGTGTCCAAAGTACTGGAGTTTCAGCTTCAAAATCAGTCCTACCAATGAACACCCAGGATTGATCTCCTCTAGGATGGACTGGTTGGATCTCCTTGCAGTCCAAGGGACTCTCAAGAGTCTTCTCCAACACCACAGCTCAAAAGCATCAATTCTTCGGCAATCAGCTTTCTTCATAGTTAAACTCTCACATCCATACACGATCACTGGAAAATCCATAGCCTTGACTAGATGGACCTTTGTCGGCAAAGTAATGTCTCTGCAATTCAATATGCTATCTAGGTTGGTCCTAACTTTTCTTCCAAGGAGTAAGCATCTTTTACTTTCATGGCTGCAATCACCATCTGCAGTGATTTGGAAGCCCAGAAAAATAAAGGCACTCACTATCGTGATTATCTGGGTCATGAAAATCTTTTTTGTACAGTTCTTCTGTATATTCTTGCCACCTCTTCTTAATATCTTCTGCTTCTGTTAGGTCTCTACCATTTCTGTCCTTTACTGAGCCCATCTTTGCATGAAAGATGATTTGCATGAAAGATTGTACCCATCTTTGCATGTTCCCTTGGTATCTCTAATTTTCTTGAAAAGATCTCTGCTGCTGCTAAGTCACTTCAGTCGTGTCCAACTCTGTCCGACCCCATAGATGGCAGCCCACCAGGCTCCCCTGCTCCTGGGATCCTCCAGGCAAGAACACTGGAGAGAGTTGCCATTTTCTTCTCCAGTGCATGAAAGTGAAAAGTGAAAGTGAAGTGGCTCAGTCGTGTCTGACTCCTAGCAACCCCATGGACTGCAGCCTACCAGGCTCCTCTGTCCATGGGATTTGCCAGGCAAGATCTCTAGCCTTTCCCATTCTATTGTTTGTTTCTAATTCCTAATCTCAATTAGGAAGTTCAATAATGGAACAAGATCTGCTTAGGTGCTGAGAAAAATTTAGTGTCGGTAGGAACAAGGGATGAATAAACCCCCAAAAATGCTTAGATTCCAGATCTTTTAAAATACTAGTTTCTTGTCTGATTCATAGCCAATTAATTCAACACAAATATGAAAAAGGGTGAAAGATAAGGGAAAGAAGATTCTCCTAATTCCACTCTATAATTGAGCATCCCACTTAGAAAGCATTAGATTAAAATGGATGAAAAAAATTTGTAATTTCAAAGCACTTAAACCAAGATCATTCTCCAGCTGATAAAAGTCAAGACTGTAATAACAAAAGAGCACATCTATTAACGAGATGACAAAGCCAAAAATATTGAACTAATTTCCTTGCTAAAAAGCATTACTGAAATATTTCTGATACTCTTTTTTATAGCAAGCAATCTTACAAAAATCTTCCCTGACATGAAGTTCCTGTTTTTATAGACTGACCGTAAGCTTCAATTTAATCTATCCCAGTTGCTTTTGGAAGTAGAATTATTCTAGCAAGAAATTACATAAAGTAAAGAAAGTGTTCTGAAGGCAGAACGAAGAGATACATTATACAATGATCATCTAGCTAGACAGCATATTAAAAAGCAGAGACATTACTTTGCCAACAAAGGTCTGTCTAGTCAAGTTATGGTTTTTCCAGTAATCATGTATGAATGTGAGAGTCAGACCATAAAGAAAGTTGAAAGCCAAAGAATTGATGCTTTTGAACTGTGGTGCTGGAGAAGGCTCTTGAGAGTCCCTTGAACAGCAAGAAGATCCAGCCAGTCAATCCTAAGGAAATTAGTCCTGAATATTCACTGGAAGGACTGATAATGAAACTGAAGCTTCAATACTTTGGCCACTTGATGTGAAGAACTAATTCATTAGAAAAGACCTTGATGCTGGGAAGACTGAAGGCAGGAGGAGAAAGGGACAACAGAGGATGAGATAGTTGGATGGCATCACCAACTCGATGAACACAAGTTTGAGCAAGCTCCAGGACGTGGTGATGGACAGGGAAGCCTGGCATGCTGCAGTCCATGGGGTCACAAAGAGTCAGACACGACTGAGCAACTCAACTGAGTTTAAAAGTTTGTCAAGAATATACACTGGTCATAGCAAACACCCTTTTCCAACAACATAAGAGATAACTCTACACGTGGATATCAGCAAATGGTCAATACCAAAATCAGATTGATTATATTCTTTGCCTCAGAAGATGGAAGAGCTCTGTAAAGTCAGCAAAAAACAAGACCTACAGCTGACTGTGGCTTAGATCATCAGCTCCTTATTATAAAATTCAAACTTAAATTGAAGAAAGCAGGGAAAACCATTAGGCCATTCAGGTATGATCTAAATCAAATCCCTTATGATTATACAGTGGCGATGATGAGTAGATTCAAGGGATTAGATTTGGTAGACAGAGTATCTGAAGAACTATGGCCAGAGGTTCATAACATTGTGTAGGAGGCAGTGACCAAAAACATCCAAAGAAAAAGAATTGCAAGAAGACAAAGTGGCTGTCTGAGGAGGCTTTACAAATAGCTGAGGAAAGAAGAGAAGTGAAAAGCAAAGGAGAAAAGGAAAGATATACTCAACTGAATGTAGAGTTCCAGAGAATAGCAAGGATCAGAAAGCTTCTTAAGTGAACTTTGGAAAAGACCCTTACACTGGGAAAGATTGAGGGCAGGGGAAGAAGGGGGTGACAGAGGATGAGATGGTTGGATGGAATCATTGACTCAATGGACATGAGTTTGAGCAAACTCTGGGAGATGGTGAAGGACAGGGAAGGCTGGCATGATGGAGCCCATGGGGTCAGAGAGTCTGACATGACTTAGCCACTAAACAAACAAATTCCTGAACCAGAATTTATCAAATGGCTGACCCTCAAAATCGCTTCAACAGGAATGTTAAGTCCCTTTTCCATGTTACTATCTAAAAAAAAAAAAAACAAAACTGCTTGCTTTTCACAGTACATAAGCCATCAAGTAGAAATACATACTTCAGATCAGTATCATTCTATTGTATTATAGCATTCATTTTTAAAACCACCCTTGGGACTTCCCTGGTGGTCCAGTTGCTAAGACTCCACGCTTCCAGTGCAAAGGGCCCCGGTTCAATCCCTAGTCAGGGAACAAGATTCCCTATGAATCAACTAAAGAGCTCCCATGCTGCAACTGAAGATCCTCCATACTACAAGGAAGATCAAAGATCCCACCTGCTGCAACTAAGACCTGGTGTGGCCAAATAAAATTTTTTTTTAATAAAACTACCCTTAAGCTTCCCTCGTAGCTCAGTCAATAAAATAATCTGCCTGCAATGCAGGAAACCCAGGTTCGATTCCTGGGTCGAGAGGATCCCCTGGAGAAGGAAACGGCAACCCACTCCAGTATTCTTTCCTGGACAATCCCACGGACAGAGGAGCCTGGCAGGCTACTGTCCATGGGGTCTCAAAGAGTTGGACATGACTGAGGGATTAAACCACCAGCACCATTCTCAACGGGCTTTCCTGGTGGCTCAGATGGTAAAGAATCTGTCTGCAATGTGCGAGGCCTGGGTTCGATCCCTGGGATGGGAAGATCCCCTGGAGAAGGGCATAGCATTTCAGTATTCTTGCCTGGAGAATCCCCACGGACAGAGGAGCCTGGCGGGCTACAGTCCATGGGGTTGCAAAGATTCAGACACAACTGAGTGACTAAGCACAGCACAGCAACCACCCTTAACAGTCATTATGAAAATAAAATACTTTCCGGTAAGAAGGTAAACAAAGCAAACTTTGGGAGATAAGCAGGTGAGATTTACAAGACTGAAATTTCCTGTGGCCCATGTGGCTTGAACTCTGGTGAATGATTAAGAGGACAATAGCTTTCAATTCACACCTACTGTCCTTTCACAAAACTGAAACAGGCTGTTTTCACAAAACAGCCTGGCAGGCCAGCAGCCACTCAGCTGATGCAAAATGTTTTCCCGGCCTAAGCAGCAACCCCAGTGCCCCTATTCACCCCACCCTGGCCCCCTGGCTCCTGGATAACTGTGTAGCAAACTCTCCTTTCAGTTTACACTTGAGCAGAAAGAGGAGCTCATAAATCCAGGGAACTTCCTCCTCAAATCAGGATGGCTTCTTTGCCAGATGCTCATTTTTACTGGCTTTCTTCTCCACAAAACAATGAAGGGTGGGGGTGGGGAGGAGATGAAAACACACTCATTGTATCAGGCAACAGCAAGAGCCAGCAGGAAGCAAGCACAAATATACCACCAAACCTCCCTGGGCACCCCCATGAGCAGTACAATAGAGCAACACAGTGGGCTCTAGAAACAGCACCATTCTTTGAAGCAATTGGCAAGCAAGATGGAAAGCATAAAAGTAATGCAACGCATTGAAGATAGTTTTTTCCCCACTTTTGGACACAGTCAGATATTACTTGGCCAACTACATAACACATTTGTCTTTGCATCCCCACCCATCAGTAAATGTTTTTAATCTCATGTTCTGTTCACACACTGGTCCATCAACAACTTGATTGGAGCCTGATGATTTTCCTTTTGGTTATTTTCAAGCCTGAAGAGAGTTTTCTCCAATGGGGAGGGCAATGCTGAATGGGATTCTCAAGTGTAGGCTGTGGCTCATCACCAAAGCATGGAAGCAACAGGTTTTCTAAGTTTTACACACACACAATCTAGACTGCAGAAGCTGAAGAGACGCATCTGTGGCCCGTGCATGTAACAGAGCCCTTATATTCTTGGCTCAAAAACAAGTTGGCCCAGAGGCCAAAGACTTCCAGGAAAGTTTATGTTCGAGTACATCATAAACCGTGGCAGTAAAGTCCTCACAGAATCAGCCTGAGCAGGGTGGTAATGTTTTTAATTTTCAAAGAAAAGGAGTGAACATAAACACCATGGACCTGCATTTTATCTTCCCTCATCCTTCCAACCCCAAGCCCCCCCCTTGCCCTGACCCCTCATTTAACTCATTCCCTACTGATGCTTTAATTCCATCGCACCCATTCCTCCCCCATTCCTCTTTTGGTTAGTTTCCTCATCAACTCTACTGTGGCAAAATTAACACTAAAACATTTTTAGTACAAGTTTTATATCGCTCCCACTAACAGGCAAAACTAGAGATTGCATCTGGTTTTCTAAATTAGGGAGATTATAAAGGGTCTACTGTACACTTTCCTCATTCATCCATAAGTAGAAACAAAATGCTGATTCAAAAATCTATTCATTGTGGTTTATCACTAAAATATAGGTAATGTTTTTATATCCCTCTAGCGGCAAAACTTTCAAATCATATGACTACCACTCTCCGCACATTTTGACTAGCAAAATTTATTAAAACTGTCAACCACTTAAAAAAATAAATAAAATTTTAAAAAAGAAAAAAAACTGTCAATCATGAAAAACTTTGCTGACAATGGAATCTTTGGCAGGTCATCTTCATTATGTCATCTCCTAAGCTTAAGATGCAAATTTTGCATTTTTAAAAAAACTTGTTCAAGTTTAAAATGTTCACTGTAATCAATGAAAAACCTTAGCACAGAGGCCTAAGAAGTCAGTCTCCACTTCCCACACTCACCTCCTGAAAAGAGGCAGTGGTGGACACACAGTAAGCACAGAGGATCTGCAGCTAACCTGTTTGCTCGGAGTCAGCTGTCATGCTCAACTTGGTCCTTCTTCCATGCTGTTCTTTCTCCTTAAATGTCACATCCCCTACTGGTACAGGCAGCAGGGGAGGGCTTCCTCCACTGTTGCTGCTGCTGCTGCTAAGTCACTTCAGTCGTGTCCAACTCTGTGCGACCCCATAGTCAGCAGTCCACTAGGCTCCTCTGTCCCTGGGATTCTCCAGGCAAGAATACTGGAGTGGGGTGCCATTTCCTTCTCCAATGCATGAAAAGTGAAAGGGAAGTCGCTCAGTCGTGTCCGACTCTTATCAACCCCATGAACTGCAGCCCACCAGGCTCCTCTGTCCATGGGATTTTCCAGGCAAGAGTACTGGAGTGGGGTGCCATTGCCTGGTGCAATGCACTTCTACAGCTGGCTCCTCCCTATGAGGGGAAGGCTGAAAAGCAGACTCTATTAGAGTGCATTTAGAAGGCATGAGGATGAGGACAAGAACGCTGGGGTCCCAGAATTGCCAAATAAGGCAGGCTGACTTCAGGTGTAGTATTTCCGGCCTCTGGCGATGCTGCTTTGTTTTTCTTTTTCTATCTGTTTTGACACCAGGATTATTTTGCTGCTGTTGTTCACTTCCCTCCCATTCTTCCCCACTACAAGGAAAACACGAGCTATTCCTCCTCCCCAATCTCTAAGAGTTTCTTTTGGTTAGAGAGCTCATCTCATGGTTTTAGCCTGTGAGCTAGCATCAAGCAACTCTTTACTGGGGGGGAGGAGGGCGCCCCCCAGATTCTACCATTCACCATCCTACGTGCTCTCCACAGTCTTCATCGCAGTGACTGGCCACTCCACTCCCTGCCCTGTGGACTCTGAGCTCACACTCTCTTTGGAGTTTGACCAGTGGCCTTGTCTTTCCATTTCTCCAAATGCCTCATCTTCTCTTCATAGGGAGGAATATCGTGAGAGGGTTCTCTGACCCTGTCTACCAACTATTTTCCAGAAATTCCTCAGTATTTCTTGCCCTGTAAGAATTTGTTTCCTATTTCCTAGGGGTTTTTTCCTTTTGTGTCATTTCAACGGGAAGAGAGAGAACCCATATAAGTTGTAAACACATCCACCCTGTACAGAGTTCCGAATATCCACAGTCCTCCGCCTCACTTTCCAACTGACACCAAAACCATGTGCAAATATCCTGCAGACTGTTTCAGTTCAGTCGCTCAGTGGTGTCCAACTCTTTGCGACCACATGGACTTTAGCACACCAGGTTTACCTTACTCAAACTCGTGTCCATCAAGTCGGTGATGCCATCCAACCATCTCATCCTCTGTCATCCCCTTCTCCTCCTGACCTCAACCTTTACCAGCATCAGGGTCATTTCCAGTGAGTCAGTTCATCACATCAGGTGGCCAAAGTATTGGAGTTTCAGCTTCAGCATGTCCTTCCAATGAAATTTCAGGACTGATTTCCTTTAGGATGGACTGGTTGGATCTCCTCTCAGTCCAAGGGATTCTCAATGGTTTTCTCGAACACCACAGTTCATAAGCATCAACTCTTTGGCACTCAGTTTTCTTTATAGTCCAACTCTCATACCCATAGATGACCACTGAAAAACCATAGCTTTGACCAGATGGACCTTTTGTTGGCAAAGTAATGTCTCTGCTTTTTAATCTGCTGCTTCGGTTGGTCATAGCTTTTCTATCAAGGAGCAAACATCTTTTAATTTCATGGCTGCAGTCACCATCTGCAGTGATTTTGGAGCCCAAAATAAAGTCTGTCACTGTTTGCATTGTTTCCTCATCTATTTGTCATAAAGTGATGGGACCTGATGCCATGATCTTTCTTACTCCATTCTCTTTCATCAAGAGGCTCTTTAGCTCCTCTTCACTTTCTGCCATAAGGGTGGTGTCATCTGCATATCTGAGGTTATTGAGATTTCTCCCAGAAATCTTGATTCCAGCTTGTGTTTCATCCAGCCCGGCATTTCACATGATATATTCTGTATATCAGTTAAATAAGCAGGGTGACAATATACAGCCTTGATGCACTCCTTTCCTGACTTGGAACCAGTCGGTTTTTCCATGTCCAGTTCTAACTGTTGCTTCTTGACCTGCATACAGATTTCTCAGGAGGCAGGTTACGTGATCTGGCATTCACATCTCTTTCAGAATTTTCCACAGTTTGTTGTGATCCACAGAGTCAAAGGCTTTGGCATAGTCAATGAAGCAGAAGTAGATGTTTTCCTGAAATACTCTTGCTTTGTCTATATTCCAATGGATGTTGGCAATTTGATCTCTGGTTCCTCTGCCTTTTCTAAATCCAGCTTGAACATCTGGAAGTTCACAGTTTGTGTACTTTTCCCTACTTTCTTCAATTTAAGTCTGAAATTGCCAATAAGGAGTTCATGATCTGAGCCACAGTCAGCTCCCGGTCTTGTTTTTGCTGACTGTATAGAGCTTCCCCATCTTTGGCTGCAAAGAATATAATCAATCTGATTTCAGTATTGACCATCTGGTGATATCCATGTGTAGAGTCTTCTCTTGTGTTGTTGGAAGAAGGTGTTTGCTATGACCAGTGCATTCTCTTGGCAAAACTTGTTAGCCCTTGCCTTGCTTCATTTTGTACTCCAAGGCCAAATTCGTCTGTTACTCCAGGTATCTCTTGACTTCCTACTTTTGCATTCCAGTCCCCTATAATGAAAAAGACACTTCTTTTGGTGTTAGCTCTAGAAGGTCTTGTAGGTCTTCACAGAACCATTCAACCTCTTCAGCATTACTGGTTGGGGCACAGACTTGGATTACTGTGATATTGAATGGTTTGCCTTGGAAACGAACAGAGATCATTCTATCGTTTTTGAGATTCCATCCAAGTACTGCATTTTGGACTCTTTTGTTGACTATGAGGGCTCCTCCATTTCTTCTAAGGAATTCTTGCCCACAGTAGTAGATAATGGTCATCTGAGTTAAATTCACCCATTCCAGTCCATTTTAGTTCACTGATTCCTAAAATGTTGATGTTTACTCTTACCATCTCCTGTTTGACCACTTCCAATTTACCTTGATTCATGGACTTAACATTCCAGGTTCCTATGCAGTATTGTTCTTTACAGCATCGGACTTTACTTCCATCACCAGTCACATCCACAACTGGGTATTGGTTTTGCTTTGGCTCTGTAAATACATCCACCCTCTACAGAGTTTCTAATATCCACAATTCTTCACCTCACTTTCCAGCTGACACCGAAACCATGTGTGAAGATCCTGCAGATTGTTTCAAGTCAATCTAATTTAATTTACGGGCATTAATCTAGCTACTAGGTTTAGAGACAAACTGAACAGAGTATAAGAAAGTACTGTGATTAAAAATACATACATACAAATGTATATCTACATATATGTGCATATATCAGTATACACACACACACATATAAATTCATTTTGGATCCAAGTAGATATACAGTGAGCAAATTCTTTGAGTGTTATCTCAGCTTTCCTCATTTTTCTTGGATGACCAGCGTGCTGCTGCTGCTGCTAAGTCTCTTCAGTCGTGTCCAACTCTGTGCGACCCCAGAGACGGCAGCCCACCAGGCTCCTCCGCCCCTGGGATTCTCCAGGCAAGAACACTGGAGTGGGTTGCCATTTCCTTCTCCAATGCATGAAAGTGAAAAGTCAAAATGAAGTCGCTCAGTCGCTTCCGACTTTTAGCGACCCCATGGTCTGCAGCCTACCAAGCTCCTCCGTCCATGGGATTTTCCAGGCAAGAGTACTGGAGTGGGGTGCCACTGCCTTCTCTGATGACCAGTGTATATCCTGGAAAAACAGCACTTTTGACTGAGCAAGTGTTGCTGGTGTGAGCAAGGCTTCAGTGGCAATAATACAACTAGATTCAAGCAGCTAAAAAGTTGACTTGCTAGCTCTATGGGATCCACCAATAGCCTGACCTTTCTCTTGCCCTCAAATGTCTAATAAGATGATACTTGCTACTACCACCCACAGGCAACCTCTTTTATAAAGACCTCATAGACGTAGACTGCTTCGTCTTAGAAGTGTGAAATTTACTATAACATCTATAAATCACAAACCCCTGCAAGGTCCAGTAAAGGGGCAATTCATTCCACAGTACTAATGTGAAACACTTTTGCAGATATGTAAAAAATAAATTTCTAAAAAAAGTGATTCACCTAAAAGTGTTTTTATTATGTTTCAAAAACACATAAAGAATTTAATGCATTCTTCATGAACCCAGACCTGAACTTGCGTGCGTGATCAGTCGCTTCAGTCGTGTCCAACTCTTTGTGACCCCATGCACCATAGCCTACCAGGCTCATCTGTCCACGGAATTTTCCAGGCAAGAATACTGGATGGGTTGCTGTGCTCTCCTCCAGGGGATCTTCCTTACTCTGGGATGGAACCCAGGTCTCCTGCATTGCAGGTGGATTGTTTACCTCTCATCTGTCCACGGAATTTTCCAGGCAAGAATACTGGATGGGTTGCTGTGCTCTCCTCCAGGGGATCTTCCTTACTCTGGGATGGAACCCAGGTCTCCTGCATTGCAGGTGGATTCTTTACCGCTAAGCCACCAGGGAAGCCTGAACCCAGACCCACCTCTTTTCAAATCTTAACCTATGCTAAATTTTCTTCAGATTTTTCTCAGATATGTCTTAAAGTTTTTTTTTAAATAGTCATAGCATGACTAGATCAAGAATCATGGGGAAAAACCATTAGAAAAGGGTTCCATTTTTATATAAGCCAGAATCTGAAATATACACTATTATTCTTAGCTTACTTCCTAATATTCTTAGCTCTCACCATCAGCATCAATAGATAATGTAAACTACCTTTATTTGAAGACATTCAACTCAATGACTTACTTAAAAATCAGTGTTAGATTTAGATGAAATTAAAGCTATATTGTCACCTAACTTCCCTACCTATGTTCATGAAAAAAATTTATATTCTTTAATATCTATAATTAATGATTAATGAAAATGGCAATACTTTAACTTTTGGAATGAAGTTTCTCTTTAAATGTAAAAGAAAACAAATGGCAAGCTTAACGATATTTTGAACAAGGAAATCAGAACTTTTATGACCACAAAGTCCCTCAGGTACAAGTTTTCTTTGCTTTTAGAAAATCAGATTTATGCAAAGGTTATCAGAGGCTGATACATTTATGGTCTGACATCATTCAGTTCAGTTCAGTTCAGTTCAGTCGCTCAGTCGTGTCCGACTCTTTGCGACCCCATGAATCGCAGCACGCCAGGCCTCCCTGTTCATCACCATCTCTCGGAGTTCACTCAGACTCACATCCATCGAGTCCGTGATGCCATCCAGCCATCTCATCCTCGGTCGTCCCCTTCTCCTCCTGCCCCCAATCCCTCCCAGCATCAGAGTCTTTTCCAATGAGTCAACTCTTCACATGAGGTGCCCAAAGTACTGGAGTTTCAGCTTTAGCATCATTCCTTCCAAAGAAATCCCAGGGTTGATCTCCTTCAGAATGGACTGGTTGGATCTCCTTGCAGTCCAAGGGACTCTCAAGAGTCTTCTCCAACACCACAGTTCAAAAGCATCAATTCTTCGGCGATCAGCCTTCTTCACAGTCCAACTCTCACATCCATACATGACCACAGGAAAAACCATAGCCTTGACTAAACGGACCTTAGTCGGCAAAGTAATGTCTCTGCTTTTGAATATGCTATCTAGGTTGGACATAACTTTTCTTCCAAGGAGTAAGCGTCTTCTAATTTCATGACATCATTACTGACATTAAAACTACCTAACATGGTATACAAAGAGCACAGAGCAAGGACCCGATAAATACTTGGGTTTATTTGTTGTCCGGATTATACAGAAGAACCATTCAACAGCCTATTAAAGCAAATACAACTTCACTTTAATTACCTCACTGAAGAAAAATCAATACCTTAAAGCAGTTCATTGCTAACTCATTCTTGTTATTATATTTTAGTAGAATATCTGTAAACCCTCAAACAACAGGATTATATAAATAACTAAGCCTACCAATACTGGGAATGATAAGATAGCTTTTTCATTCACAACGTGAGAAAGACACAAGAAAACAAAACAATCCTCAAAAATATTTATTCCCTCCCCCTCCAAAAAAAACTTACAGAATTCAGTAGCCATCCCCAGCGCCTCTTCAACCCTTGCAGAAAATAAAACCTGAATATCAAGGCTTGTAACTCAAAAGGATGTTCCAAAGACTAACTCAAAGAAACATTAACTTATTTTCAAACTCTGGAGATCTTAATTCCAAAAGCCAAAGAAAGTAAGTTAATAGTAAGGGCTGAGAAAAGATAAAAGTGCTTAACCTTCAAGAGAAAAATCCTATTAATTAGAAACTGCCCTTTCTCCAAAGTAGTCTCAGCTAATTGAGGTCTTATTGTATTTGTTGTTCAGTCGCAAAGTCGTGTCCAACTCTTTGTGACCCCATGAACAGCAGCATGTCATGCTCCCCTGTCCTTCACTATCTCCCAGAGTCTGCTCAAATTCATGTCCACTGAGTCAGCGATGCCATCTAACCATCTCACCCTCTGCTGCCCCTTCTGCTTCTGCCCTCAGTCTTTCCCACCATCAGGGTCTTTTCCCATGAGTTGGCTCTTCACATCAGGTGGCCAAAGTATTGGAGCTTCAGCATCAGTCCTTCCAGTGAATATTCAAGGACTCTAGTATTATTTTAGGATTATTGTATAGGGCTGTTCACAATAACCCGAAATGTTGACTTGAGTTAGAACAGTTAGACCCCAGTGCCCACCTCTCTATTACTCAGCCTCAGCTATATAAGAAAAGCATCAAATATCATTAAGAACATAAAAAAATTCTCCTAAAATAAAGGGTGGTGGGAAACTTGAGACTTGTGACACACACGAGTATGCAGGGTGGCAGGAAACATCCTGTAAATTAGATTAATTTTATAGCAATTAGCTGATTCCAGAAGGGGAGCTGGAAGGTGATCACACAGACCTTCCACAGGCCAAGCAGGACAGCAACACACTTGAGCGGGGCTCCTGGTAACCACTGGACCAGCATGATCCATTGCTACCCACTGAGGTCTCAAGATACCCATGCCTTTTCCATGAAATCAAGCAATTATTCCTAAATACAATATATTCCCACCTTTAAGTACTCTTCAAAAACTGCATGTTCCTCCCATGTCCCTGCACAGCCTGGGGTGTAGTTTAACAAACAGGTACGTTTTTAAAGCTTTCTCTTGGCAATGAATTCACTAAGCTTCCTCTCAAACTGTTCTTTCCCTGTAAAATGGAGGGGAGGGGTACTCTTGCTTAAGAGGCATATGCAAAAAAAAAAAAAAGAGGCAAATACAGCTCCCCGCCCTCTCCGCCCCACCCCCAGCCCCACTGGAGAACAATATCCTTATTCAAAGAGTTACTGGATTTCCCCTTCATGGAATACTCTTGCCACACTTAGGTTAAATATGCTTTTTTTTTTTTTTTACATTTATAATGTTATTGTATGGAGGAAGTATTTTCAGTTAAAAAAAAAAACCATCAGATAAATTTTCAATACACACAAATTGCTTTTAAGTTGAAAACAGCCGATTTCAGAGTATTTTAAACTCTAGAATAATTTTACTTTAAAAATAAAAATAACCAACAGCAAACATCAAATACCTATTCTTCTACTTCTGCTGAGTGTCCTTGAACATGATCGTCTCTCAAAGCCAGGAGCTACCGGAAAAACCCCAAGACAGTCCGCCACATTCAGCATTCTTTTTTCCAAGACACAAAACACTGATGCACCACAGACTCCCAATTCCCCAAGAATGTCTTGTTTTCCTTCAGTAAAGCAAATCTCTTCTGCATCACTGCTTACAGTCTGAACCCTGAAGCCATTGATCTCTCCTTTTAATTAGGCTTGTTCATTGAGAAAATGGCAACACGGACTTTCAACATTACATAAGCAAGAAAAAAGGTACTGGGTGCCAAGACCTGGGACTGAGGCAAATATTTAAAGTCATTTTGTAAATGTTAGGTGTCTGATGGAAAAAACTGAGAAACCCTGGACCTGCACACCAATGGCACTGTTAAAATTCAGCATGTGAGGAGGAAAGGAGGCCAAAATAAACCACATGCAAAGGAGCCATTACATTCGAAATTGCTTACTTGGGCAGCTTCTGATTCAAAACAAATGCCCAGTGGAGGGGATCCATTATCTGGCTCCAACTCTACACATACATTAAGCACTAGTGATGACAACCTGCACCCTTTATAAATCTATCGTAAGAGTCTTGATCACACAAACTGCATCTTCCTTACCCTAAAACAGGAGCCTGGATCGTGGGTAGTTTCCTCCCCTCCCCAACCTGGCCCCCTACATGGAAACTGTGTCTGTGTATGGATTTCTCAAGAGACATCAAATTTTTGTAGCTATCAGCGACGAATAAATAGCTTCATGAGAGGACCAATCCCTATAGTAAGTAGTCTAGAAACACATGTGCACAGCTACAGCGCTGGCGCCTTGGCAAGCTCTCTGCTGGTGAAGCAGAGCATGGACACAGTAATGAGCTATTAAATGCAAACAATGTCCATGTGGAATCCTTCCCTGGGGCTCAGTGTAGGAGGGAGGGCGCAAGTGAGAGAGCAGAGGACCGCGGTCAGCCTGGCGGTCTGCAGTTCAGCTCCTGATGACAACTCCTAAGGGCTGGTCCCTGGGAAGAGTTCTGAGCTTCCATGACTAGGTTTAGGAAGTCTGCCATACAGGTCATGTGCCAAGTTCATGGACAGAATCCAAATATAGTTAGCTGAACTGGGTTGAAAACCTCTTGAACCCACAGGCAAAAACTAGTAGACTTGTCACTTTCTTTTTCTTTTTTCTTTTTTAAAACATGTCTGTCGTTCTGGTTATGGAAATAGTTGATTCTAATTTTAACCAATACCTACTACTGTTTCAGCACATTCCTCTGGTTAAAGGAAACTATGACCTTCCAGTCAGCGACTACAATGACACAGACATGACCTTGGAGAATTAAGCTTTCAGTTTTCAGCCACACCAAGATGTTATTCTAAGTATTTCTTTTTAAAGTTAATGTGTCACGATCTTTATGGAATTCCTATTACTATTGGATTATACCATAAGACTTATTTTAATAGCCTCATATACTCAAATACAGCTGATACACAAAAATTTTGCATCCCCTGACAGAAAGAGATGGATTTCTTTTTTTGTTCATTTTTTTCAAATAGAATGAAAGATTCTTAGCCTCAGTGAGCCTGCAACCAAGGAGAGATGTTTTAACTCATGAAACAGAGGGTGCTGTACTCAGCTGTGTCAGACTCTTTGCGACCCCACAGGCTATAGCCCGCCAGGCTCCTTTGACCATGGGATTTTCCCAGGCAAGAGTACTAAAGTGGGTTGTCATTTCCTTCTCCAGGGGAACTTCCCAACCCGGGGATCAAACTCATGTCTCCTGCATTGGTAGCAGGATTCTGTACCACTGAGCCAGCTAGGAAGCCCCATGAAACAGAAGACCACACGAAAGAACTCACAGAAGACGACCTAGAGAAAGACAGTTAATTCTTTTTCTTAATAATTCATCAATGACCTCAGTTTTGTTTTGTTTAGCTGTTAAGTCGTGTCTGACTCTCTTGCAACCCCATGGACTATACCCCGCCAGGCTCCTCTGTCCATGGGATTTCCCAGGTGAGAATAGTGGAATGGGTTGCCATTTCATTCTCCAGGGGATCTTCGTGACCCAGGGACTGAACTCATATGTCCTGCATTGGCAGGTGGATTCTTTACCACCGAGGCATCAGCAAAGCCCGACCTCGATTTACTTGATGTTTTCAAAGACTATAAAAGAGTAATAACTGGGACAGTACCAGGAAAAGCAGTAGTAGCTGCACTGGTTATGACGGTGGGGCGCAGCAGCAGCCAACATTTATAGAATGCCAGAAACATCCAAAGGCTTTGAAAGATATAAGTACAATTATCCCCATTTTGTAGAAATGAAGAAAATAAGGCATTAGTTCAGTTCAGTCACTCAGTAATGTCTGACTTTTTGTGACCCCATGGACTGCAGAACACCAAGCTTCCCTGTCCATCACCAACTCCCGGAGCTTGCTCAGACTCATGCCCATTGAGTCAGTGATGCCATCCAACCATCTCATTCTCTGTCATCCCCTTTCCCTCCTGTTTTCAATCTTTCCCAGCATCAGGGTCTTTTCAAAAGAGTCAGTTCTTCACATCAGTTGGCCAAAGTATTGGAGCATCAGTCCTTCCAATGAATACTCAAGACTGATTTCCTTTAGGAATGACTGGTTTGATCTCCTTGCATATGGCATAGAGAAGTTTTTTTAAAAAATACTCAAGTCATTCAGCTATTAAGCCAGAATTCAAATCAAAATGTCTAGGTTAAGAATCTATACTCCTTTTATCATATGGTCTCATACACAAAACCCATCAAAGTCAGTCTTATGAAAATGACCACAGACATTTCTTCAGAGATGACATACAGATGGCCAATAGGCACATGGAAAGAAGCTGAACATCACTAATTCATGGAGAATGCAAACCAAAACTACCATGAGGTATTACCTCAGTCCTGTCAGAATGGCCATCATCAAAAAGTTTATAAATAATAATGCTGGAGAGGGTGTAGAGAAAATGGAACCCTCCTGCACTGTTGGTGGGAACGTCAACTGGTGCAGTCACTATGGAGAACAGTATGGAGGGTCCTCAAAAAACTAAACGTATAGCTGCCATATGATCCAGCAATCTCACTTCTGGGCATATATCCAGACAAAAGTGTAATTCAAAAACATACACACATCCCTGCGTTCACAGCAGCACTATATGTCCATCGATAGATGAACAGATAAAGATATGGTACACATATACAATGGAATACTACTTAGCCATAAAAAAGAATGAAATAATGCCATTTGCAGCAACATAGGTGGATCTACCAGGTGGCACTAGTGGCAATGGACTCACCTACCAATGCAAGAGGTGGAAGAGATCCAGGTTCGATCCCTGGGTCAGGAAGATTACCTGGAGAAGGAAATGGCAACCCACTCCAGTATTCTTGCCTGGAAAATCCTATGGACAGTGAAGTCTGATGGGCTATGGTCCATGGGGTTGCAAAGAGCTGGACATGACTGAAACAACTTAGCACGCATGGGTGGATCTAGAGATTATCGCACTAAATGAATCAGAAAGACAAATACCACATGATATCACTTCTGTGTGGAATCTAAAATATAACACAAATTAACCTATCTATGAAACACAAACCAACTCACAGACATGGAAAACAGATTTGTCTTTGCCAGGTTTGGAGTGGTGGTGTTGGGGAGGGATGGATTGGGAGTCTGGGGTTAGCAAGTGCAAACTATTATTGATATATATATAAAATGAATAAACAAGTTCTTATTGTATAGCTCAGGGAACTATATTCAAAATCTTGTGATAAATCATAATGGAAAAAAAATTTTTTAAGAATGTATATATGTGTAGAACTGAATCATTTTGCTATACAACAGAAATTAACACAACATTGCAGCCAGCAGGGAAGCCCATAAATCAACAGTAAGTCAATTTAAAACAACTTTTAAAGACAAAATCAACGTTTTTTAAAGCTATAAAGTGAAAAAAATGATCATAAACTTCCCCTCAGGCTGATGAGTATCAGAGAAGAACAAGAATGAGTAAGACTCAGTGCATCACATTATCACATACTGTTCAGTATGAGTCCTGCTATTTGTGGAACAAATATGCTGCCTCAAGATATGAATGGAAAGGAATCCATGTACATGCAATTAGGCTGCATCTAGAAAATCAACATCAACTGAAGGAAAAAGAGAATCCTATCCTCTCCTAAAAAAAAAAAAAGGTTGTTTTTTTTTTTCCAAAAATACACAGTTCCAGTTCTGTGGATTTAAGTTGTTGTTGCTTTTTTTTTTTTTTTTAAAGGCATGCATGCTAAGGCTTTGTTATTTCTCCCTTTTAAAGCATAGTGTTCATTTAGGTATTTGAGACTTTCACAGGGACCTGTCATTGACTATTTACCTAAGATCTCGCAGAGAAAGGTAAGAATGCTGCCTCCCGCGTCCTTAACAAGGCTCTACTGTGCTCAGCGTAGCCAAGGTCACCTGAGCAAACCCACTGGGCTCCTCTCCATGGTGAAGGAGAGTTCACAATCGAAATCAGTTTGTGTAAAGCTGGCCAAGGCAGTGTGATTTAAGAGGCAACTCTGAGAGTTACCCAAATGCCTGAATAGAGTCATAAAGGAAGGCAGTGATTCCCCAGGCGAGCATTACGGGTTTATTTATTTAACTAAGTTTCCTCCATCAGTCTACCAAGAATGGTCCAAAAGCAGTAAACTGAAAACAGGATATAAATAAAATTTTTTTGACAGGATGTTAATTTCCTAGAAGATCTATCAATTATCAGGTTAATCTGAACAACAGAGATGACATAACTGAACAGTCCTACATGTAACACAAGCATCTAACCTGAATTGCTTAGTTTAGATAATACAGTATGCAGGTAGGCTGTATCTACAAATCAGGGTCACCTGAGAAGTTTCATTAAAAAGTATGGATGCCTAGGCTCTGCCGTAACAATTAAAGCAGAATCTCTGTGGAAGGTGAGATTTTTTTTTAAAGCTCCTCACTTGCAATGCATATGGAACCAGGGCAAAAGGAAATACTATTTCTTTTAACAAAGCCAATATCTTGCTTTTTGGCTGTTGAAAGTGCTATATCAGTCAGAGGCATCATCTGAAAGGAAATGGATGATTATGAAGGAGGAGAAGTGTTAAAATTTGGTCAATTAAATATTTTAAGAAAATATTGCATAAACTGTTTTTTTTTTTTTTTCAATTAAGTTATCTCTTGGGGGATTTAAACCTTAAGTAAAAACCTGCTGATAAGCAGCAGATAGATACAGAAATATTTTATCTAGAACTCTCCTACTGAAAAATAATTTTTAAAAACATAAACCTGAATTTCTTATACAGGTAGTATTTTCTTTAGAGAGCAATAAACAAGTACCTACAATAAATTTATTTAAACACCCACACAGAGGCTGACTGGCTATGCAGAAACACATACATTATGTTTTAAAACCTGCTAACAGATATGAGAGATGTTGCTGTGTATTGCTATTGTTGTCAAGTTGCTCAGTTGTATCTGACTCTTTGTGACCTCGTGGACTGTAGCCTGCCAGGCTCCTCAGTCCATGAGATTCTCTAGACAGAATACTGGAGTGAGTTGCCATTTCCTTCTCCAGAGGATCTTCCCGACCAAGGGATAGAACTCACATCTCCTGCTTGGCAGGCAGATTCTTTACTACTGAGCCCCTGGAGAAGTCCATTCCTATGTGCGTATATTTTACAAAATTCAATAAGTGTGTATACACACACAAAAGCCAAAATTTTGTTTCTACTATGCTCAAAAAGATGCTTACTCCTTGGAAGAAAAGTTATGACCAACCTAGATAGCATATTGAAAAGCAGAGACATTACTTTGCCAACAAAGGTCCATCTAGTCAAGGCTATGGTTTTTCCTGTGGTCATGTATGGATGTGAGAGTTGGACTGTGAAGAAGGCTGAGCGCCGAAGAATTGATGCTTTTGAACAGTGGTGTTGGAGAAGACTCTTGAGAGTCCCTTGGACTGCAAGGAGATCCAACCAGTCCATTCTGAAGGAGATCAACCCTGGGATTTCTTTGGAGGGAATGATGCTGAAGCTGAAACTCCAGTACTTTGGCCACCTCATGCGAAGAGTTGACTCATTGGAAAAGACTCTGATGCTGGGAGGGATTGGGGGCAGGAGGAGAAGGGGACGACAGAGGATGAGATGGCTGAATGGCATCACTGACTCGATGGACGCGAGTCTGAGGGAACTCCGGGAGTTGGTGATGGACAGGGAGGCCTGGCATGCTGAGATTCATGGGGTTGCAGAGTCGGACACGACTGAGCAACTGAACTGAACTGATGCTCAAAAGTAAGTAAGTCATCCAAGAGGGAAACACCAGGCTCTTATTCCAGACCATCTAGAGGTCTCACTGGAAAAGCAAAAAGTGCACTCAAGTCTGGCAATGTTTTTTTTTTAATGCATATATTTGGTTTTGCTGTATGGGGTTTTCTTGAAAATGCCTATTATAATGAATCCTAGGTCACTGCACAGACCAATTAGCCCTTCGTAAATAGTCAGAAGACCCTTAACAGTCCCTTGGACTGCAAGAAGTTCAAACCAGTCAATCCTAAAGGAAATCAACCCCAAATATCCTTTGGAAAAACTGATGCTGAAGCTCCAATACTTTGGCCTGAAGTGAAGAGCCAACTTATTGTAAAAGACCCTGGTGCTGGGAAAGACTGAAGTCAGGAGAACGGGACAACAGAGCATGACATGGTTGGATGGCATCACCCGTTGGATGGATATGAGTTTCAGCAAACTCCAGGCGACCGTGAAGGACAGGGAAGCCTGGCATGCTGCAGTCCATGGGGTCACAAAGAGTCACACACAACTGAGTGACTAAACAACAACATATGGTCAGCATTCCCAGTTATTTTTGATATAGAAATTATCTAGGTAAACTATCTTGGATGCAACTCCTAACTCTAGTTCAACAAAAGGGGAATATTATTAGACTTATGAGTTGTAGCAGTTAGATTAGATCTGCTAGGCCAACAGGTAGTTGTAGTCTGATGCATCATCAAGATTTGAGTCCGTCTGCTCAGGGTCAGCTACACCACCTAAGCTGCCTCATTGTGGGATCCAGGTTGAAGAGGCAGTAGCTAGCTAGAGCATATTTTTCTCATGGCAATCACAGAAGCGCCACAGCCCTATTACACTTAAGGCATCCCTATTTAAGCCATCTGATTGCATCATTCATTTACATTTCATTGGCCAAATAGGTTACAGTCCAAGTTCAACATCAATGAAGCAGGAAAAATATTCTCATGTAATGTAAGTCACATAGCAGAGGAGGAAAGTGAGACATGAAAATAATCTAATCTACAGCATCCATGATCCATAAATCTGCCACTTATAAGACAAACCAAAAAAAAAAAGAGGCTTGGTGCAAAACTGACACCATCACACAGACTCTAAAAATGCTGTATTTTTTTAAAGTAAGGTGGCAATGAGGATGAGGAGCTCTGAAACTATGGGAGGAGCCAAAGAGTGGTACCAGTGAAGAAGAAGTTGTTGCTGAAGCATGTATGATGAAATAGTTAAATAGAATAGGTTCATGAAAACAGAATGAGAAATGCAGATTTTCTAAATTCATAATATTTTAGGACAGTTGCTCAGTCACGTCCGACACTCTGCGACCCTACAGACAGGAGCCCGCCAGGCTCTCTGCCTATAGCATTCTCCAGGCAAGACTACTGGAGTTGCCATTTCCTCCTCCAGGTCATATTTCAGACCCAGAAATTGAACCCATGTCTCCGTGCACTGGCAGGTGGATTCTTTACCATGGAGCCACCGAGGAAGCCTAATCCTTAATATATTTTCCATTATTTCATCTACATTCTGAGAAAGTTAGATATTCAAACTCAAAACTTGGGATCTCTCTCGAGAAAATAGGACATTGCCTTATTTGAGGACTGCCTTATATTCAGGTTCATACAGTTTCTACTGCTGTATCTGCTTTAAAATTCACCAGGCCACAGACAAATCTGGTCTTTCTACTTGGTCCACATAATCTTTTTAGTAAAGCTTGTCTGTCTTTATGATAATTCTATCAGTAAATACAAAGCAATAAAGTTTCCTGAAACTCAGCTCTCATGCTACATGTCTTTATATCATGAATATTTGCTCCAACACTTGATGTTAAACACATATGATTTTCAATGTAAAGAACTAGTTCTTACTAACACTTTACCACCATAACACTGGAATGATGTTCTATAAATCAGTTCTTTGGTGTATTTTACCTATGTACAATGATAACTGAGATATATTTCCATTGGGTTTTTCAGACAATGTAACCTTGGTCCCCAAGGTCCCTGAAGGCACTAAAGAAACCTAGGAAAGTAGAACTGCTTTGCTTTTCACTAGTTTATACACTGTGGCTCTGTATAAGTTTTCATTTGGGAAACCAAGGTTCCATTTTAATGTTTTTAACCACCAGTTATGAATTATCAATAGTGTTTAGACCAGTTGACCCAAGGGCTCAAGTTTCCTGAGGTTTGGTGTAGCAGACTGCTGAATCAGTAAAAATTACAAGTGGTATGAAGCAACAACGTGGCATTAAATTTAGAAACTGCTATGTTTACATGTATGTAGTTTGTGAAAATATATATACCACGTATCACTTCATTTAACCAAAGACACCTTTACTGGAAACATGTCAGACGATAATTATAAAGGATACAAGTCATTTTTATATTGTTATTGTCCAACCTATACTCAGTGTCCATCTTCTGCTTCCCTCTGCCTTTAAAAAAAAATGTGTGAAAGAACTCCACCTATTTGGGAATGACGAGGATCTGAGAGGCTCCAAAAACCTAAATCAATCAAACAACAATCTGCTCAAGACTCGTCTTTTTTGTTATCTTTTTTTTTTTTAAAGACCCTGATTTGTCATGATCTCAGACCAACAGGAAGCAAAATTGAAAGGATTCAAAGAATCAAAACCCAGGTTTGAGACAAGGTGGGTAGCCCAAGAGCAGAATCTGGGCACCATAGTTGAAGATTTCTCAAAGGTCACCTAATCCCCACGCCTCATTTTACAGATGATGAAGAGACCTTCCTAGTTCACACAGGTATTCCTTTAGCTCCCAGCCATCTCAGAATTTACTAAGGAAACTTTCAGTTTCACAAGTGAAAGCTAATGATGAGTTGACTTTTCTCTAGTAAGTTTTTGTGGATTTAAGGAGCTCACAATCAGCCTATATTCCCTGTTAACCAAGGCAGCAAAGTATTTTTTTTAATTGTGCAGGATCAATATGACCAACTTTCTGACTAGGGAGGTTTATCAAGCTACTTTGCCGTATCTTTTCAGAAAACTTAAACATTCCCATACTTTTTGTGTCTAACCCGGGGTATTTCCATGTTTTGGGAACTAAACAGTGTTTATAATTCTGATGTCTGAAGACTGTGAAAGGTCAAGATCCAGATGATCAATGCAACTTCCCAGATAGGAAATCCTGCCTCCAAATTAGACAAGGGACTCACCTCTCAGCCCAGACCTCCTCCCATGAGCTCTTATTGCTTAGAGGTAAGGATTTCATGGTCAGCACAATTATTATTTCTTAAAAATCCCATAAACATCTGTCAGACACTAACTTCTGGCAGGGTATTTGGTTCTCTAGTGGAGAGTTCTTACAGAGTCTGGATGACCTTTGTGCAAGTCAAAGTCCATCCCTCATCTATAAAATGTTGGGAATACTTTTATGGGAAAATATATAGAAAACAAACACAAATGGCTAATAAAAATATATCACCAAAGAGTAAAGATAGCTGATCCTTTAAGGACAGTCATTCCTAGAATGGTGCAAGCTTGGGTATTTCAACCAGCTGCCACCAAAGACTCTTTGAAAGGAAGTCACATTGTTGACATCATTCACAGGCTCCTTAGGATACCATTTAAGGCAGAAACTTTGAAATGAATTGTCATTGTGTTCATAAAAGGGACTACTCCAACCCTGAAAACCATGATATGGCAGGCGCCCCACTCAACAGATAGCTGGCCTTACTAAAAATGTAAAATCACCCATGATGTTAAATCTAAGATTGAGCCCATTTTCAGTTTCAACACCTCAGTCTAAGAGGCTGAATATCTATCCTCATCCTCTCGATATTCACGTCTAAAAATTAAAAAGAAAAAAAACTAACAGCTTTCAGAGTTATTCAGAGGCAAACCAATATCCCAGAATTTACTCAACAGCTACAAGGCATATAGCTTTATATTGATGCAATGATGAATCTATGGTTTTTCCTGTGGTCATGTATGGATGTGAGAGTTGGACTGTGAAGAAGGCTGAGTGCCAAAGAATTGATGCTTTTGAACTGTGGTGTTGGAGAAGACTCTTGAGAGTCCCTTGGACTGCAAGGAGATCCAACCAGTCCATTCTGAAGGAGATCAACCCTGGGATTTCTTTGGAAGGAACGATGCTAAAGCTGAAACTCCAGTACTTTGGCCACCTCATGCGAAGACTTGACTCACTGGAAAAGACTCTGGTGCTGGGAGGGATTGGGGGCAGGAGGAGAAGGGGACGACCGAGGATGAGATGGCTGGATGGCATCACGGACTCGATGGACGTGAGTCTGAGTGAACTCCGAGAGATGGTGATGAACAGGGAGGCCTGGCGTGCTGCGATTCATGGGGTCGCAAAGAGTCGGACACGACTGAGTGACTGAACCGAACTGAATTGAATGATGAATCAGATACAGATGCTATCTCACAAATTCTAGTACTCCACCACCATGCATTTTACATTTGAATAGCAGTTACCAATTTTTGAAAATGATTTAACTTACTCATCTTCACATAATTATTAAAGGTGAGTTATTTACATACAGTTTTCTTCATTTTATAGATAAGCAAATAGATTTCAAAAGATTAAATCACCTGCCCATAGACAGTAAGCTTTAGGGACGTAGCCTCCAAAAAAAGATAAAAATCCTTGCAATCAACTCAATGATACACATAAGACAATACCAACACCCCCTTCAAATGGCTATGTGACTGCTTTTCTCCGCTTTCAGGCCTTCAGATCAAGCACTGAAAAGTAAAAGCTCCACAGCTATTAATATATAGTTCCACTCAGACCGAACTAATGGTCATTAGCGTTCATCAACAAAGCTCAGCCTACACATGCATTTGAAATAAGTGCTGACTGCATCTTAATTAAAGCAAATTACTTAAGCTCGTTTTCCATTTAATTAAAACGCTTTGCATTGAGAGTTACAACTCTTCAACCAACATTCAGATAAAAAAACAATTGTGAGCCACAGAGCCAAGGGCCTTTCCTGATGTCGGAATGGAGTGGCACAGGGCATGACCACGAGATGACATTCTGCTTAGGAAAGCAAGATGAGACAAGAGCAAGACAGTTTCTTGGTTTGGTTTTAAGTAAATTTGGCCTCTGATGAAACAAACTCCTGAGGGGCAGAAAATCCCAAATGGGATAAGATCCACAAATATTCATGATCCAAGAAATTCAGTATGTGCCTTTCTTACACTAAGAGTTTCCTAACAGAGGAGTAATGTCAATATTTTCTATGGAGACCTTTCAATGCTTGGTCTGCACACACAGTATGAAAGAGCGAAAGCAACTATTCAGACAGAAACAAATGCAATCTTTGGCCTTGATTTTTTTGGATATTGTAAGCCCAAGGAACTCTGACTCATAACATCCCCACAATTTTCTCAATTCTCTGAACCACCATGTGAGTACTGTATATTAGACACCCTGGGAAATTATCAAGAAGCAGACCATAAACAGTATTTGGGGGACTCCTGGATCCTCTGTGTGCCATTCCCACAAGTGAAGGACAGTGACTCAAGGCACACACATACAAATGTATAGGCATTAAAAAAAAAAAAAAAATCACCTTGACTTTATGCAAGGCATAAGTTCTTTTTATTCTATTACTATATTTCTTTCTTATACAAGTCATAAGATCACGACCAACTACCTACTACGTAGAATCCAAGACCCAATCTTGATGAAGCGAAAGAAAGTGAAAGTCGCTCAGTTGTGTCCGACTCTCTGGGACCCCATGGACTATACAGTCCATGGAATTCTCCAGGCTAGGATACTGCAGTGGGTAGCCTTTCCCTCCTGCAGGGAATCTTCCCAACCCAGGGATCGAACCCAAGTCTCCAGCATTGCAGGTGGATTCTTAACCAGCTGAGCCACAAGGGAAGCCCAATCTTAATGAACAGCTTGGGAAAAAAATACTTCACTGGGTCTCACGACAACACACAGTGGACCCACACCAAGAAGAAGGCTCTGCCACAGGCCATCATAGTTCCCCAAGGGGGAACTTGCAGTATTTTCAACTTCCTTAAACATCTATTTTTAAAACTCTATGTACATTATTCCTCTTCATCTTCACAATCACCCTAAAAACAGATAGCATCATATGCACCTCTTTATAGATGGGAAACTGAGGCTCAAAAAGATCAAGCAACTTGCCCTAAGTTACATGATCAGTAGCAGAGTTAGAATGCATAAGCAAAGCATGTGACTACAAGAGGGACTCTAGGAATGGTATAATCATGGCACAGCAAATCCACGATCCCTTATCTGAGTCAAAAGTAATTTGGAATTCACAATTCTTTCAGAATTTAGTAAAGTAACAAACAGCGCGAGGTCCTCTTTAATCCTCACAGTGGTGCCTGGGTTAAAACAGTAGACAAAACAGTAGCAGAAACAATGAGCACGCTAAGTTAGACAATTCAAGGCTGTAGGTAGCCTGACTTTAGCTGAGGTCAGGGTGACTGCCAGGCAATCTCAGTTCCGCCAATTACTGTAAAAGAAAAACCTTCCTGAAGCTTTTAATCCGAAATTCGTACCAATACAGAGATGCAGACCTGTACAAAAGAGCACAAATTGAGATACAGGTGATGGTACTGGTTTCACACGCACTGACTGGACATCAAGAGCCTGTTGATTTTCTGTTATCAGGAATTAGAAGATCCTAATGACGGATGGCATTACTGACTCAATGGATAGGAGTTGGAGCTAACTCTGGGAGACAGGGAAGCCCAGTGCTCTGGGGTCCATGGGGTTGCAGAGAGTCAAGACATGGCTTAGCGACTGAACAACAGAAGATACTAAACCAGGTACCTGAAGACATTTCAGGACACCACTGGGTGGTTTCTATTTCAGTAAATATGTCTGATTCATAAAGCCTCCACTACTGGAACATCAAAAGGCCAGGCTGATCAGAGTGATGAAATCACTTAGCCAGACCATATTATCATAAGACCGTCGCTATTATACCATCACTTTGTGTTTGAAAGGAAACTCATCTTTCTTCCAGTGGGTAGTGCACAACCCAGTCTAGATGGGAGCAGGTCTGATGACCTGTTCTCAGATTTGGCTGTGCTCTGGAATCCCCTGGGGCACTTTCAGAAATCTCAGTGTCTGGGTCCCACTCCTGAGGCTGTGATTCAGTCAACATGGGTTCAGCACAGGGTTCAGCCTGGTATTCGCCAATTTCAAAAGCTCCCTAGAGGGCACCTATTATGTAGCTAAGTTTGAGAACTGCAGAGTTATAAGATGCACACCAAGATGTGTCTCATCTTGTCTCAAAGAAAGCTAAGTTTGAGATGTGTCTCATCCTTGTCTCAAAGAAAGGCCTTGACAATGTCATAAACAGAATATTGTTTTCCAAAATATCATCATCTGGAACCTCAAACTAGCTAATAACTGGCCTCCAAGTGATCCGGAGTAAGAAAAGGTTGCTATTTATAAATTTCAGGGAGTGTGAGAAGGCAGGGTTAAAAGTTTCTAAATCTAACCACAAGGAAACAAATGTTGGCTCCAGCTCTGGAGCAGGGCGGCTTCAGACCCCAGCGCCGACCCCACACCCCCACGTGGACTGTACTGAGAGCTCATTCTTTGGCTTATTTTTGGTGCATTGCTTTTTTAAGGCACCCTGCAGTCAAGTGCCAGGTACAGGAAACTAAAGAGCTTTCTGGTAAATAATTTGCCTTTCTTTGTCAAGAAGAACAAATATATCTTACTTGCTCAATGTAAACAGCCTCTCACTCCTCAGAGGAGCAAAATGAGGGGCTGAACAGCCTCACTTTGTTTAGTGAAGAACATGATTTGTAACTGCATTTTCCCAAAGGCAGAATGTGGTCCCAAATTGCCAAGGGAGTTAGACTCAGATCCCTTGGATGTTCAAATGGTACAAAGGGCAAAAATGAAAGGCTGGCTCAGATAAAACTAAGACAACAGCCTCCAGGACTTCTCTGCATGCTGTCTCTTTTTTCTTTTCTTTCTTTTATTTTAATGGCACAGCTTGGGAAATTAAATCTTTCGAACAACTTAGTTACATTCTTTGCCTCTTTAAACATGAAAGGGAGGTCTCTTATGTGAAGCCAAATATTCTCTAACACTTCCACAGAACAGGGTTTGGTCATACTATGAGAAATCAAGGACAAGGCCAGCTAACTGTTAGTAGGAAGCCAATCCTCCACTTTGAAAAAACAATTACATTAACAGCCTTCATTAAAAGAACATGCAGCTCTGAAGTTCCTGCTCTGTTCCCACTTTCAAACGAGAATTGTATACATTACACTTTCTCTAACTCAATGTCAAATTAGCTAACTTGGGTCTCCAATTCACGTTATAACCAGAAAATTCACTCCTTTCTCGAACTATATATGACCATTAAAATCACTTTAATTCCATAATACAATTCAAATTCTGCATATAAATCTGGAATTAAGCTTGCAAAGGGAATCTAGAAGTGGCATTCTAAGAAGACTGTATTATAAAAACCTGTATTGGCAGAACCATGTATTCATTATGGCCCTAGGAGGAAAACCAGTTGATGGGTATTTTTTCATTATAGAGTATTATTTATAGTTTCTAAACTAGAAAAAGAGAAAATTTCAATCTGCTTTATAGATAGTATTTCCATCTTTACCAGTTTTTCCTCTGCTTAAGACCTAAAATAAATGTCCTAGTTATCAACTAAGGTTGACAAGTCATAGACAACAATCTTTTAAATACTGACATCTAAATCCTCAAGTAAGAAAACAGCCAATAATAATGGCTAATGTTTATTGACCAATTACAACATAACAGACCTGTTCTAATTAACACTTCCACAGAACAGGGTTTGGTCATACTATGAGAAATCAAGGACAAGGCCAGCTAACTGTTAGTAGGAAGCCAATCCTCCACTTTGAAAAAACAATTACATTAACAGCCTTCATTAAAAGAACATGCAGCTCTGAAGTTCCTGCTCTGTTCCCACTTTCAAACGAGAATTGTATACATTACACTTTCTCTAACTCAATGTCAAATTAGCTAACTTGGGTCTCCAATTCACATTATAACCAGAAAATTCACTCCTTTCTCGAACTATATATGACCATTAAAATCACTTTAATTCCATAATACAATTCAAATCCTGCATATAAATCTGGAATTAAGCTTGCAAAGGGAATCTAGAAGTGGCATTCTAAGAAGACTGTATTATAAAAACCTGTATTGGCAGAACCATGTATTCATTATGGCCCTAGGAGGAAAACCAGTTGATGGGTATTTTTTCATTATAGAGTATTATTTATAGTTTCTAAACTAGAAAAAGAGAAAATTTCAATCTGCTTTATAGATAGTATTTCCATCTTTACCAGTTTTTCCTCTGCTTAAGACCTAAAATAAATGTCCTAGTTATCAACTAAGGTTGACAAGTCATAGACAACAATCTTTTAAATACTGACATCTAAATCCTCAAGTAAGAAAACAGCCAATAATAATGGCTAATGTTTATTGACCAATTACAACATAACAGACCTGTTCTAACGGAGATATACATGATCTCAAATTAAGAAACATGCTCAATTAATACCATGACTAAATAAGCAAAAATGAAAACCGAATCCAAGCCTCCACTTTCCAAGTGTATGCCCTACACACTGCATTATTCAGCCTCAGACACCACCTACCTCTCAAATAGCCACCTTCATCCTCTACAAGAAAGGATGGAAAAGGTTATCCTTAATGCTGAGTTATTCAAGTTATTTGAAAGTTTTAAAGCAATAATGGAAGCAATAATGCAGACACAAAGCAAGCATAAGGGTAGAAAGGAGGAAAGAAATAGACAAATTAAGACATTCATTTTCAAAAAGCTTTCATAGGAATAAACTCAGCAAATCCAGTGCCTCCATTTAATGTACTGTTTCAAATCCAACAGCAGGTAACTCATCTGTAATTCAGCACAGAGCCAAGCATAGTGCATCACAGATCCACTGTGGTTCTCTAGGATGATGCTATGCTGCTCTGGGAAATTCTCTGGATGCTTATACTGCTCCCATTTTACAATGAAAGAAATTCAAGGACTGAGAATTAAAAGCAAAAATAAAAGATTGTGAGAAGAAAACAGTAGTAAGAAAAATTAGAACATGTATTTTCTGACTCTAAACTGTATGATCAATTAACCACAGAATGTGAAACTACTGGTCCCTTCAAGAGGAGTACAAGGACACATGAAGTTCAGCACTTCTTTCCAGTTGGACCAGCTCCTCAGAACCCAGGCGAGAGAAGCTGAGGCCATGAGTGCAGAGGAAAGCTCAGGAACGGTGGAGAAAGAGAGAGACATGAACTGGGGGAGAAGAGTGTAGACCAGGCATGCAAAAATGTAGAGGGCATGCGGAAAAGAAATACTGACCAAGACGCTAGAGAAGAGTAGCCAGCGTTGAGGGTAATGGAGGAGGGGTGGAGAGGCAGTTCTGTGCCATCACTTAGGGAGTGTGGCTTCCCAAGGCAACACACTCAATTTTGATTCAAGAGATGCTTCCTGCCTCTTAGGTGTCACACACAACAGCAGGTCTGAAATGGCATCTGTGTAGGGCTCCTCAGATCACAATAGAATTGGTGAACAGCAGGGGAGAAGGCTGGAGCAGGCAGAAGAGGCTGGCCGTGAGAGCTTCATACTTTTAATTGTCAAATCTGGTCAAAGGGAAAGAAAAATAAATCAGGTGCTACAGTGAAATTCAGCAGAAATGGAGAACTCCTTTTGACTGAAAGAGTAATTGACTCATGTCAATTTTTCACTACCTTCATCTGATCACATGATATTCCAAGTGGTAATTTATTCAAAGGCCATAAAGCATTGTGAATGTGATGCCCAGCTTATTATATATCATTATTATTGTATTTGTACCCTAAATAAGATACCAACTTCAACAAAGTCATCATGTTACATTAGCTCTCCCCAGTGAATCAATTGTCATAGGCAGCTGCCACCAGCAAATTATCCATTCACCAACTTTCAAGCACTCACTTTAGCAAAAGTATTATTCTATAGGGGAACATTCACATCTATGATTCAAAAGAGCACTGCAAAGCAGAATTATAAGGTGAGCCACATATAGAACTGAATTCACCAGTATCCACATCAAAAAGTAAAAAGTGAAATCAATTTTAATAACAACATTTTAGATATGTTGGTTTAAGTAAGACATATTATTTAAACATGTAACCAATATAAAAGCTATTAATGATACAATATGAAAAAGAATGCAAACTTTGTTTTCAAATCCTGAGTATATTTTATACTTAACATATTCCAACCCAGGTACTAAATTTTCATCAGATATACTTGTGTTTAAATGTCACAAAAGATCCAGTTGAAATAGGGCAGCTTTACATACCCAAATTGTTTCAAACATAGTTTATCTGTTTCAAAATTTAATTAAAAGTGAAATGAAATGAAAATGTTTGCTCTTTACTTAAACCAGCCCCATTTCGAAGCTCCATAGCTATGTGAGGCTGATGGTTCCTGAATCGGATAGCATTGTTCTAGAACCAAACAAACCCTCTCTTGAGGAAACTAGGCAGGAATATATCAGGGAACGTTTACTTGTTAATGTAAGGTGTCAAGGGAAGTAATGAAGTCAGAAATCTGCACAATGTCTCAAATAAAGACATCACTGTTAAATCAGAGCCATGACTCTTCAATGGCTTCTCAGTCAGAGGCTAAATCAATCCTTGCATGATCACTTGGGTTAGCAATTTAAGAGCTGCAGTGTAGATCTGGGAGCAGGGGTTCTGCAGACTAACTGCCTGGGTTTAGAATCCAGATCACCAGACACGGCACCTTGGGCAAGCAGCTCAACCTCTCTGTGCTTTGAGTTCCTTACTGGGAAAATGGGACGATGGTGAAGAAAGTACCCATGAAATAAGGTGATTTTGAGGATTCAATGAGCTAAAACACATAGCTGAGCACAGTGCCAGGCACACATTGAGAGCCCAATAAAAGCATGCTACTGGCCTGCACCACTTTCACCAGAAGGAAAATGCTGCATGGCAAAAACCCACTGTGTGCATATGCACCCACTGGAGAAAGACCACAGCTCTCTAAGAAATGCCAACCAGAACAGACCCTACACTGTTAACAACTTTGGCAAACAAAATAACGTCTGCATAGACAGTTCTTTAAACAGCGTATACAATCAGAACAGGGTGCCCAGGATCAAAAAAGATGCAGCCTAACTACACCAGATGAATCACGGGAGAAGCTCTGCCAGTCTCCATGTGCAGAAAAGGAGGAGGCAGGGAAGGGCCAGAGAAAGGGAGAAGTACCGCTTACCAAACAGAACAAACTCAGTCCCAAGTGTGAGCACATGTGGTCTTTATTAAGTCTGAGGAGTCTGGTTACATCTATTTTGAGACTTTTGTGTTTTTGTAATTTCAAGTTTGCCAAAAGGAATGACAATCCATCAAGAATTACTGATGAGCAGGTTCAGCACAGAGAGAAATGTTTTGGCACTTCCAGGAAAAAAACAGTGGGATGGTGGGGTGGATGGGCAAAGTCCATGATCCCAGCTCTGCTTGGGGCGGGGAAGAAAAAAGAGCCAAGTTACCAGGAAAAAGCGAGAAGTGAGATTTTTGCCCAGACACCAGGCTTCCTCGGGGGTTAAGCTAAGGTGATATCAGTCTGGGGAAGAAGTAAACACAGGGTGAGAACACTATGACTTCTCTCAGGGCAGGAGCAGCCCCCACTGGCTCGATGTGAGGCTTCCCAGGCTGGAGGCGGCAGGACAAAGGAAGAAGAAATGATCTTCAGCAGCACCAGAAACTTCAGACACAAAATCCGAGCAGCCTGATACTCAAGAAGAGAAGCCACAGAGTCACCGGCGCCAACCCAACTCTACAAAAAGATGTGACCAGTCCTCCTGGCCTCCAGCTTACAGCACCTGGAGTGAATAGCAGATGTTGCTATGCTTCTTTGGGTCAAGCTGAGAACAGAAGATCTCTTCTGTCAAGTACAAAGGAGAAACTCGGTAAGAATTTATCATGCTTAGAGTTCCAGAATACCACAGTCATTGGGCTGTATACACCACTATCTCCTTTCCCAACAGCCCCTCAGCACTCAGGAAAACTTGAGAGGTCTTAGGAGGGAGAAGGCCAAAGGGGGCCAAGTGTTATCAGAATGGCCTGATGCCATTTTCATTTCATCAGATGACTTCAGGTCTACACTTCAAATCCAGTTACTGGCCAGACTCCTGGCTTGATGACTCAATCCAAAGTGGTCCAGACTGTATCTAGCATTACTTAAGAGCTGAAGTGCTAACTGGCGACAGAGAGGCTATAAAGGGTTAAGGGAGAAAAGAGAATTCCAAACCCTTCTTGGAAATTATCTCCGTCTCCCTTGCGGCTCAGCTGGTAAAGAATCCACCTGCTGTGCAGGAGACCTGGGTTCACTCTCTGGGTTGGGAAGATCCCCTGGAGAAGGAAAGGCTACCCACTCCAGCATTCTGGCCTAGAGAATTCCATGGACTGTATAGTCCATGGGGTCGCAAAGAGTCAGACACAAATGAGTGACTTTCACTTCAAGAAAATCCTAAAGAGAAAATAAACTAAAGAAATGAAGATTTGGTGATAATGAAAATGTTTTCTCTAAAGGTGGTTTGCAGAATGACAGGGAGGCACCTCAAGGCTGGCTCAGCTCTGGCTCATCACAGGGAGGAGGACGTAAAGGGCAGCCAGATGGAGGTGCCAAATGACAGGAGGCAGTCAGGGCTCATGGACTGTCAAGGACTGTGTCATTTTCCAGCCTTCCAGAATCTTTTCAGTTCTTCCAACTCCATTTTCCTCATTTGTCTCCTAGGAAATTCGTCATCATTGTGCCTGCTTAGTCGTGTCTGACTTTTTGTGACCCCATGGACTATAGCCTGCCAGACTCCTCTGTCCATGGGATTTTTCAGGCAAGAATACTGGAGTGGCTTGCCATCTCCTACTCCAGGGGATCTTTCCAACCTAGGGATCAAACCTGCCTCTTCCACACTGGCAGGTGGATTCTTTATCACTAGCCAACAGGGAAGCCCACTAGGAAATTAAGGTTCCGAAAGACCCGGGTCATGGGACTAGTCAGAATAAAATGAGGATCAGATCCA
Organism: Cephalophus harveyi; assembly: GCA_006410635.1. Classification (NCBI taxonomy): domain Eukaryota; kingdom Metazoa; phylum Chordata; class Mammalia; order Artiodactyla; family Bovidae; genus Cephalophus; species Cephalophus harveyi. The sequence goes on along the minus strand of SJYT01015823.1, from coordinate 371,492 downwards.
ATCCTCATCCAGTGCTTTTTCCCACAACATCAAGCTGCTTCTCATTTAGCAACTTTCCCAGTAATCATTTGGTCCCTGTCACAAGCCCTCATCTCCATCATTCACTGATGCTTTCATGAAGGACAGTCTTCTAATCATATCTGCATGTTCCCAGAATGGAAAGGAAATTCCAGGGAATCCCTTACTTTTGCTGTGGATATAAGGCTACCAGTGTCCTGGTGCCTGTAGATTAAGACAAGTGTGTTGACATCATTCTTCCATGGAGGAATTGTGACCTTTCTTAAGAGAAGCAAGTACTCCCAGCTGACAATGCTGAGCCTTCTATTCACTCTGCAAACTGTTTAATTTGGGCAAGGGGAGAACAGATCCATTGTTACAATCTGGCATAATTACTGGGGTTAAAGTAAAATATGTCCTCAAAGAGGAGCAAAAACAGTCAAAACATAGCACCATTTGTTGTTGTTCAGTCGCTCAGGCATGTCCAACTCTGCAACCCCATGGGCTGCAGCATGCCAGGCTTCTCTCTCCTTCACTATCTCCCAGAGTTTGCTCAAATTCATGTCCATTGAATCAGTGATGCCATCCAACCATCTCATTTTCTGTCGCCCCCCCCTTCTCATAACACCATATTTGGACTCATATCTGAAAGTCTCATTCAGGATACTAAAAGGGTCACATGTCTCCCCTCATCCCCTTGGATTCCTTCCTATACTATGCCTTTTCCAGCTTGAACCACTTAGTCCTTGTAGCCTGCTGCCCTGGAACATCCCAGCAGTGCACTGCCAAATCTAGCTAGTTCTGCTCTGGGGCTCCTCTGTACTGCCCACCAGATACAGAGTAATACTTACAGTTTTCCCTTCTCCTGCGCTTTGTCCTCCAACACATCAGACTGTCTCATACCTCAGTGCCTTTGCACATGGTACTCATCTCCCAAAAATGCCCTGTCCCACAAGTCTGCTCAGCTCCACCTCTGTGAAGTCTCCCCAAGTTCCTTGACAGCTGATCTCTGGCTCTGTGCTACGAGCCCTTGCTGGTTCCTGTTCACACTTCTACCGCTGTACTCATCACACTGTGACAGGGGTCATGGAGGACTTCTCTACCAAGCTGCTTACTCAAAGAGGGTAGCGCTTGTGGTTCCTTTATCTTTGTACATCTTATGCCTAGCAGTGAGGAGGTAGGTTGAGTGTCTAGAAAATAAAGTCAAGTTCCTAATTCTATAAGCTTCCTGAGGCCAGAGATAAGGGTATTTGTTTTCTTTTTCTTTTTGCATTCTCCCCCACAAAACAGCACAAAATGTCAAAGGCATAAACAGCAACGGCATGCACACGGTAGCTTATTTCTCTACGAAATAGGACAGGCAATACCCAGAGCGGCTCTTAGGGAAATGCTCTCAACCTCACTGAACTAGAGGACTTAGCATCTGAACCTCCTCCTTGTGGACCGATCTGTTTCCACTTCATTTGTGCTAACTCATTTTACACTCAATCAAATGTACGCTAAGATCCAGGGTTATCCTCTAGGGACAGGACAGTGACACGGAAATACTAAAAGCTCATCAACAGGCAAATGCCAGGAGAAACCTTCCAGAAAGTGTATTCTGCTCCCTTTTCCCCCAAACAATTTCACTGGAGTGGACAAAGTTCAGTTCATAAAGATGCATTCCCAAGGAGTGACAGAAACCTTGAAAATGATCATACTCAGCAAATGGGAGCCAAATAAGAAATGTCTGCCTCAAGTTTTTAGAAAAATTATAAGGCTAAAAGAAGAACATGTTTAAAGCTAGCTGAAGAAGAAGATAACAAAAGGACTCAGCAATCAGTAAAAAAAATAAAAATAAAAAATAATTCAAATAAGTCTGCTTAAAACAAGAGAGGGGAAAGAAAATACATATAGTGTTTGAACTTTAACCATCATAGAAGTCAAATATCTAATTCCAGATTTAAAATACTGTTCTTCAAGGGAGAAGGAGCCAGATAATGGAACACAATATTCAATTATTTATTAACTAATTCAATTCAAACTAAACTCTGGATGAATGGTACTGATATCTCCAAGAATCCCTAATAGAAGAAGACAGTCTCAAAGCTGCCTTTGCACAGCAAGCTCACTGCACTTAAAGTGAGAGACACATGAACAGCAATATTTTCCAAAGCCGTTTTTACTCACAGTTTACTTGAGACTGAGGAAACACTCACCGTCTCTTTCAAGCCTAAGCAAAAGAACTTCAAAGTCACTAATGAATCTTGCCACCTCTTGGTACCACTGATACGGAACACAGGAGGCAAACTGCACTCAGGCCATAAGGAAGGATATGACTTTGGAGCAGATGTTACTGCAAGCTTTGGAGCAAGAGCCCATTGGTTCAGATCCCAGCTCTGCCTCTCGTAAGATGCGTGACCATGGGCAAGTCACTGAACATCAGTTTCTTCAAGAGTAAGATGGGGTAATAAGCACTGTTCCCAAGGTGGTGTGAGGGTTAATTTCCATCTGCCATATGAAAAATACTCTTAGTTATTTTAAAAGAGTCAAGGACAAAATATCTTACGCTCATAAGTATTTCAAGTATAATTTCCAGAAGCATAGTCTTTTATTCAGGGCAATGACTTTTTTCACAACAATTCTATAAGTTACAAAACAGGCAGGTTTGATCATTCCTGTTCTGGCAACTAGAAATCAGATGCACCAACTAACTAGCTGGTTGGCTCAAGATCACCAAGCTCATATGTTGTAACAGGAAAAGAGCAGAGATCTCCCAACACCCAGCACAGTGCTCTTTAGAGGATCATGAATCTGTAGGGACTACAAACATCCAATTGTTAATGAGATTTTTTTTTCCTGAATATCAAAAGAAACATTCTTTATAAATCCAAGCACAAGGGCTCTATTATGAAGAGAGAGAAAACAAGCCACAAACTGGAGGAAGCTGGATACTCTATATTGCTCTGCTTATGTGGTGGCAGAAACACGAGATCCAGGTTGAAGCCACGACATTCGGCCCCCCAGCTGTGTGGCTCTCAGCAAGTGAGCTGACCTTTGAGTCTCTTCTTATTAGCCAAATGGGAATCACTTCTCTTCTGTCTAATGCCCAGAGTTCTGTAAGATCCAAAAGGAGCAGGTATTCAGTAGTCTTAAGAACCTAGAAAACAGCAGGTACTGATTTGGCTTTTTTCTTTATTTGTGCTTGTTTCTAACAAATTTCTATATGATATGAAGAGAAAACAAATTTACAAAAAGCCAGCACAGATCTGCTCCTGAGGAGCTTTGGAAAATTCTAATAACTAGGTCACCTACACCAATTAAATGAGCATGTCTGGATGTGGTAGCTCAATATATGCTCAGTCGTGTCCGATTCTTTACAACCCCATAGGCTGCAGCCCGCCAGGCTCTTCTGTCCATGAAATAGCTCTCCAAGCAAGAATACTGGAGTGAGTTGCCACTTCCTACTCCAGGGGATCTTTCTGACCCAGGGATCAAACCTGAGTCTCTTGCACTTCTTATATTGGCAGGTGGGTTCTTTATCATTGTCACATGGGAGGCCTGAATATAGGTGGTTTGTTTTGTCCAAGATCCTCCTATAATTACGATGTGCACTAATGTCTGAGAAGCACTGGTCTATGCTAGTCCCCACTCAGTAATGTCTTGTTCTTTTCTCACTGTCTCTGTTAATACATGCTCCTTTATGAAACTTCCTACAGTGCTAGCCAATATGGCAGCCACCAGCTCCATCCATGTGGCTATCTAGTTTTGAACTAATTAAAACTAAAATAGAGTTTCCAGTTGCACTGCCACATTTCAAGTGTTTGAAAGCTGCACAGGGCTAATGGCTCGCTTACTGAGCTGTGCCAATAAAGAGCATTTTCATCATGGAAAGCTCTATTGGACAAGCACGGCTCTGGCCCGTACTTCTCTTAACTGTCCATTACAAATACACAAGCATTCATTTTTATAATTACTGGGCTTCCCTAGTGGCTCAGACAGTAAAAAAAATCTGCCTGCAATGTAAGAGACACAGGTTCGATCCCCAGATCAAGAAGATCCCCTGAAGAAGGGAATGGCTACACACTCCAGTATCCTTACCTAGAGAATTCCAACATACCATCTTCAATTTTTTTAAATACTGAACGTGCATAAAGTCTTATCGCAACATCTAAATCTGCGCTGTCCAATACAGTAGCCACTAGTCACATGGGGCTACTGGTGCTTGAAATGTGGTTAGAGGGACTGGTGAACTGAATTTTTAACGTTACTTTTTAATTTAAATTTAAAACAGATGTTCGCTTCAGTTACTGGGCAACTTTAGTATGTGACTACTTTTCCAACTCTGCATTTTGTAGTCTAAAGATCCAGTGTTTCCAACGAAAATTTAACATCCGAATTGAAATGTGCTTTAAGAGTAAATCAAACAACAGATTTTGAAAAGTTAGTATTTTTTTTAAATGTAAAACTTCATTTGTAATTTGTATACTGAGCACATGTTGAAATGATAATATTTTTATATTGGGGTTATTTATATTAATAAACAAAAGAACAAAAATCTGGACTTAACACCATTAAAATTAATTTCACCTGTGTCTTTTATCCTTTATAGTAGCTACTGAAAAATTTAAAGTTATGTGATTCACACAGTATTACTATATATAGTTCTTCTCTAAATTGTCAAGATTCTACATAAATACTGACTCAATTTATTTCAATACATAGCCAAAATACCTTGATCATTCCTAAATTTGTTTATACAGGAGTGAATTTTAACTGTGAGCTATGTGTTAAAAATGCAGATTTCCATCCAGAAGAAATAACGTATGCACAAACAACATAACAGTAACTTCCTTCATTCTTTCATTTTATTTCATCTGGAAGGACACTGCACACATAATTGCTACTTAAAAAAAAATAATAAAACATTTGAAAGCAAATAATTACATTAATTATCCATATTTTAATTTAGCTCTGGATGCACAGCACATGTGCTACTCCTCACCCCTGTTGGTCCCACATGGTTTTCAGCACTATCAGAATCAGAAATCATCACAGAACCAGGTGAAGAGAACGTGATCATCACACATGCAAATAAGCCCACTGAAAAGAGAAGGAATTCTCACGACTTAATTTATGGAATATTTTTAAAATTTAGACAGCACATACAAAACTGACTTAAATTGAATCAAAGATTGTTATTAAAGTGCCTAACACAATTCATTTTATACTAAAGCTCTTCTTCAAATCTTCAAATGAAAGCTAGTAATATAATGCGTCTGTTTTGTTTGGTGACCAGCGAAGCAGAAGGAAATTTTGGTAATTTCCAATTCAAGTGTATCACTGCTGTGACAGCTTAGAGCTCACAGAAACATCTGTTATTTTTAATACTGTCTCCTCTGGTACAGGTTAAATTCATTTAATTATTTATAATAGGAAGACTCCTATTATAAGAGGAACTCTAAATTAACTAGCTATTTAAAGCTCTACTCTCAATAAAAATTGATGTCTTCCTTTTTGGCCACAAAGTTGATAGAAAATTAATGAAAAGTAGAACACTAAAATAAACAAAAAAATATTTCTGCTTCATAAGCTTGTTAATAGTTTCAGTTCCTGCTATAAGATCCCCCAAAATGGGAAAAGGCAAAAATCAATCTCATAAAATAAATCCACTCCTTCAGACTTAAACTCTCCAGGAGGTCTAGGAAATAATGTAAAACAACAAAGACTCTATTTCAATCTTAACAAAAGCAGAAATTAAAATCATGGCATATTCATGAAGGGTCTCATTCCAAAAATGCTTGGTTCAGTGGGAATTCAGATTTGGGGGTATTCTTTGCATTCCAGTCATCTAGAAGAACTAGTGATGGAAAAGGGCACTAAAAAAGCACACAGTTCCCTCTGCAAGTTCCCAAGAATTAGCCATCTTCCGTTTTTCAAATCTTTTCCACAACAGAATTTCTGCTTCTGATACGTCACTTTAGGTCCCTGAAACACAGAAAAGTTAAATATAGTAAATCTAGAGTCTTGGCCACTTTGCCTTCTTAATAGGTTATTTCCAAATCACTGTTGATCTTACCCACTTCCACCAGGGTGCACAGACTGGCTCTGTCCCTCACTGTACTTTCAAAAATGATGGTGCACCTTTTGGTGCCCTGAACTCTATTATATACTTCTTACAAGATCCTCTTTCTCTTTAGATTCAAACTCTCCTGCAGAAAACCGGGATTAATTCCCCCCCCCCCCGCCCCCCGCCAAAAAAACATCATAATCTCCCCTACAAGGACAACATGATGTTCATCACTATGGGAGGACAGGTCATTCACCTCCGCTCTCAACGAGTTCCCGGCACAAGCTGTGTGTGGGCTGCCTCTATCAGCATCACCCACAGGGTCTGTTAAAAGCCAAACTCTCGGGCTGCATCCAGGCCATTCAGTCTCTCTGAGGGTGAGTCCCAGGACACTGCCTTTCTAACAAGCACCCTGGTCTAGACGAGAAGCACCTAGTCTAGATGGGAAGATAAATGCACTCACACCAAAGTTAAATAAATAACAGGGCTTCCCTGGTGGCTCAGCAGAAAAGAATCTGCCTGCCAATGTAGAAGATGAAGGTTTAATCCCTGGGTTGGGAAGGTCCCCTGGAGACGTATTCTTGCCTGGAAAACCCCATGGTCAGAGGAGCCTGGTGGATTACAGTCCATCGGGTTGCAGAGAGTCAGACATGACTTAGTGACTAAATAACAACAGCTCGAGCCAGGGAGCCCTATGCCATAACTACTGGAGCCTGCGCTCCACAACAAGAGAAGCCACCACAACGAGAAGCCTGTATCCCCCAATTACAGAGTAGCCTCCACTTGCTGCAACTAGAGAAAAGCTTGTGCAGCATCGAAGACCCAGCAGAGTCAAAATAAATTTAAAAATTAAGAAATAAATTATAAAAACATTAAATAATAGTAATTATGAAGATGACCAATGTCGCAGGTTTTTATAAGGATGGACAAAAATAAAAGAGGATGTCTTGGTCTGGCAGGGACAAGGCAGGCAAAGGAATGCGCAGAAAGAACAGGGGACAGAAGGCCAAGGCAAAGAAACACATCCAACCAGAACACAGAGTTCTCGATCAAGACCAGGATGCGAAAGGGTGATGAAGGACCTCCTATGCAGTGACCCGAGTGCCTGGCCAAGCAGTATTCTGAGCCAAGGAACGACCTATCAAAGACGACGGTCAAGCAATTACGGCAGTGATACAAAAACTTGAAGGAAAATGAATCTGGAGGCCCATTCACCCAGGTTAAGAATCATAGGCCCAGGAGAAGGAACCCAGTCCTCCTTTTCTGATAGACAAAGATGTCTGCATTCTAATCCCCATGAACCTGTGAGTATGTTACCTTACATGATGAAAGGGACTTTGAAGTTATGATTAAAGTTAAGGACCCCGACATGGGGAGACTATCTCAGCTTATCTGCATGGGCCCAGTCTACAACGTGAGTGCCCAGAGTTAGAGATCCTTTCAAGACCGGGGCCAGAGAAATGACAGTATGAGAAGGGCTCATGCTGGAGCACTCCAGGACTGGAGGCTCCAGGACGTCCTGACGGTACCTGCTTTGAATATGGAGAAACGAGGCCAAGAACCAAGAAATGTGGCAACTGCAAGAGGCAAGGAAGCCAGTTCTCCTCTAGAGCCTCCATAAGGAACGCCAACATCTTGACGTCAGCCCAGAGATACCCATGTCCAGCTTCTGACCTCCATAAGTGCAAGATAATAAAGTTGTGTTGTTTTAAGGCAGTAAGTCTCTGGCAATTTGTTATAGCAGCAATAGAAAACTAGAGCATCTTTCGACCATTTTTTTCTTACCAAGACTTTTACTATATACCATCCTCTCAGACCTATATCCACCCACCACAAAGAGCTATGGAGAGATCTCTTGAGTAGAATACAAACACCCAACGATGTGTAACTGTCACTACTTTCAGAGATTTAAAGTCACACGTGTGAGTAAGGGGGAGTTAGGAACCACTCACATCAGCATTAAGACTTCTTCCTTGTATCACTTCTCCCGAAAACAGTGTGGAATCTTGGAGCAATCTACACCACTACAATTATGGTAATGTTTAAAAGTATCTGTATTAAATGGATAAAGAGGATATGTACCATATACACAGTGGAATAGTACTCTGCCATAAAAAGAACAAAATAATGCCATCTGTAGCATTATGGATGGACCCAGAAATTATCTTACTAAGTCAAGTCTGAGAAAGACAAATATCACATATATCATTTTTATGTGAAATTTTTATTTTTAAAAAATGGCACAAATGACCTTATTTACAAAACAGACTCAAGGATACAGAAAACAAACTAATGGTTACCAAAGGGGAGGGATGAATTAGAACTTTGGCATTAACAGATATACAATGCTATATAAAAAAAGATAAGCAATACAGAGGAACTGTATTCAGTATCTTGTAATAATGTAATGAAAAAGAATATATATAGGTGAATCACTCAGCTGTATATCTTATACCTTAAACATATTATAAATCAACTATCCTTCAATTTAAAGGTAAACAAGCAAGCATCTGTTCACGTTTGTCACCCCATTTTATCATGAGCTCCATGAAGAACTGTGCAATATTCACCTTTATTGTGCTAGATCCTAGCACAGTACCTAGCCTATAGTGTTTGCTTAATAAGTGAAGAGACAAGTCTTAAGTTCTCAAAGTTACCTCCTACCCTGTCCAACTCTGACAGCATCTTCGTTTCTTGCCCACAACTCTTCTAATTTATTTCAGATATTTACCAGACTCTGCTTAATAACTAACTCTGTTTTTTAGGCACTAAAAATTACCCATAATCATAACCAAAATATGGTAGTAAGTAAACAGTGTTACTCAAAAATATTTTAATGAAACCTCCATCAAAATGGCATTCCCCACTGGCTAGTGCTTTGAAAATCACCACTTCTCTCTGAATTCTTTGTAAGCAAGAGTAGGCTGAAGGGTACACTAGGTACAAAGAGGTATTCACTCAAACAGCACATTCTCCAGAATCTAGTTTTCAGACAATGTATTAAATACAACATTCTGAGATTATTACTTCTGACTCACTGAAGAATAAATTAAAGATGGAGACACTCATTTACTGGACCTTTTCAAACCTCATTTACCAAATCCATGATTCTAAGAAATGAGGCTAGTGAAGTCTTCCTTTTTCCATTCATAGGATAGTTGGAAAGAAAATTTAACATAGGAATTTACCAAAGAAACAGATCTACAGGGAGCTTAGAACAAATCTCCTGGCTTGACATGTTCATCTCAAAACATTTCTTTCCTGCATGTATCGGATGTTCTGCCTTTGCATTCAAATGCATCAATCAATACCTATGATGCACCAAAATACTTTGAACTTCCTGGACATTATTCAGTGAGGAAACTATGGCATGAAATACACTGGTGGTCCCCATTCCAATGATGTCCCAACCCGCCAAAGTTCAATCTTTTAGAGCACCAGCCTCAATTTGCAAACATAAACCTCCCCTCTGCCCTACACCAGCTGAAACTCTCCTCTGACACTTCCATCAGTGTGCTTGTCCTCATTTTCTGCCTATAGATTTGTTAACACCATCCTTTCTTTTAAAGGATTTCATCTGATTAGATTCCATTTCCTTATTTGTTTTCTCTCCCTAAGGCCTTGCTCCTCTTGCCTTTAAAAGGAAGCAAATCCCCACTCCCACCCATTTCAAGTGCACTTCGTATCTGCTTGTTCTTTTCTTTTCTGTTCTCCTTCTAGTGCAGTGTCGTCCTGGGCCCTTCCACCCAGGCCTCCCTTCTGGCTGGTCATATAAAAGGAGGCTTACCTCCCCACTCCAGGGGTCCCCTGCAAGGGATCTGATCAGAAGAGAAAACCCTTGAGGTGGGCTTTGAATAATACCAGGCCTTCTGTACGCAAAACCTTCTACTCCCGTATCTAGGGGATATCTAGGTGGTGGTGTTTAGTCGCTAAGTCGTGTCTGACTCTTCTGCGACCCTGTGGACTCCATCCAGACTCCATCCAGCCCACCAGACTCCATCCATGAGATTCTCCAGCCAAAAATACTGCAGTGGGGTGCCATTTCTTTAGTGGATCTTCCCGACCCAGGGATCGGGCCCATGTTTCTTGCACTCCAGGTGTATTCTTCACTGCTGAGCCACCAGGGGAGCCCCAAGTATCTAGGGGCTCTAGATATCTAGTATCCCCACAAAAGCGTGGAGACCCTTCATCATCTCTGCTTCAAAGGGAGGCATCCGGATAGGGTTTCCTGGCCCTGCAGCAGCATGGGGCTCCTCCAGGCGCACTGTTTGTTACATCCAAGTACAAACAGCTACAGGTGGGGAGTGCTTCCCCCAGGGTCAGCCCTTTCTCTGGTTATTTCAATGGCATTAACAGCCACCTTAGGTCCCTTCCATGGGCACGCTGATTAAACCTCCAATCATGCAGTGGCCCTTGAAGACAGGGAGCCTGAGCTTAATGAAAAGCTACCGGGATCTCCTTAATGCCCACATTCTTTTCACAGCACGCCAGCAGTGAGCAAATCGGAGTGGATGGCAGCAGCAGTAAGACAAAGCTGGTCATCTGACAATATTCAGAAAGCATCCACAGTCAAAAGGGAGCTTTTTCTATGCCTTTTGCACTCTGTCTGTTACCTGTGATCCCGCAGGATTTTAACAGTTCTTTTTCAAGTGAAACATGACACCCACACAGAGAGAGAGATTTTCCACTTGATGTGTGAGGATTTTCACCTAGGTGCCTCCAAGTACTGGTGATAAGTCTACAGTCTTAAATTTAATACAAGGCCAAAAAAATTAAGAAAATCCTGAAAGCAAGCCCTCATTATTAGTTGACTGCACATCCTCTCCCCAACTACAAAGAAAGAGAAAAAAAAAAAAGACTCTAATATTATTAACTTGTTCATTTCCTGTGGTATAATATCTGAGCCATTTAAACAAATCTTACGTATTTTCCATCGCATTGTCCTATTGTTCAAGTTTTTGAAAATATTTTCTTGGCCACAGGAGAACGCGTTTTGAACATGCATATTGTTTAATTAGGCTCTAAAGCCTTGTCTTTTTGTTACAAAGAGTCTCCCTTTCGCTTTCTGTTCCTAAAGGTTCTACCCCCAAAGAGCCAGCACGCAAGGGACAGAAGAGACCAGTCTAAACTCATCAATAACCCAAAAGGATCATACAGATCTTCACCTGCCACCCTCCTGACCCACCCAGCTAACCTTCAATGCAAGCTGCTAAACCAGAAGGGAAACCAGAAGCTGAATTTTAACTCCTTTTGTTTGTTTCCTCCTCTAACAAAGAGGCTAATAAGCAGTAAAACAGCCAGAAGGCTGGGCCACAGGGGAGGCAGAGAACAAAACAGGCCTCCTGCAATCCCCAGACTGGACTGTCCACTCCACTTGGGGACCAAGGGCTGATGATGATTCTAGACACCCGCCCCTTCACGCCAAGTGTTAACGTCCAGCAATTCACCTTTCAAGCCAGATGCAGAAAGCTCTTTTTTTTCCAATATATACATAAGGGGTATTTCTTAGCAGACCTCTCCTAATTAAGCAGTCTGTTCATAAACACACAGGGTCAGCCCCGCCCCGGAATCCAATCCTGACCTTTCATACGGCCGTGTTTTCTTTCTAATCCTGGCCCACACTGAGGCTAAACTCCAAGGTTTACACTTGGACTGAGCAGCTGAGAACCCAGCCCTGTGGCTTCCACACCCACCCCCTCCACCGCCTAATTCAACCACTAATTGCAGCTCACCTGGCACAACACCCCTCCCATCTGGTCCTGACAAAAGTCTGCAAAGGCTGCCCTGGGCCAGGGGCAGGCCCTCCCCTGCAGTTGCTCAGTTACTTCCCCTACATCCTCAAACAGGTTCCTCACCTGAGACAGAGTGAGAGAGAGTGTGTGTGTGTGTGTATGTGAAGAGAGAGAGAGAGGAGAGAGAAAAGATATTCTAAAGTGCCCATGTGGGAATGATCTGAGCAGTCACATCTGTCCCATTACAAAAGTGCTTTTCAAAAGACTTTTTTTGCACAAATTCCTACCAACCCACAAGTGTCTTTGTAAAGATGTTTTTGCCCCATCAACCTACTGCATAGTGGTTTCTGCCCACAAAAATAAAATGGCAGTCCGGCCTCATCCTCCAATGGTGACCCCCGGAAGTAAAATGTGTGTGTGAGAGGCAGACAGACAGACTGACCGTTCTGAAATGTGACCAAAGACAGGCGGGACATTAGGCACAGAGGCTGCCTTCTGCAAGCATTGCTGGTGGTTCAATGAACGCCGCTCCTGAGAAACTGATCTCAAAGATCAGTGATCCTTCTTCAGCATATAAGCCCCTTAACCATCTCACGAGATGTGGAGAGGAAAGAAGATCCTAACACCTGGAGTGACCAAAGCAGCAACTTCCCCACTGAGGAGAGAACGAGTGAAGGGGACAGGGAAGCCTACTCTGGGCCAGGTGACCGTGGGCACTATCCTGACATCGGAAATCAACGGTCCAGAGACTTCAGATCAAGGCCAGGGAGCACACTTGGCCACAGTCCTTCTGGGTTTGGGGGCGATGGCTCTTAGCCTTGGTTTCCCCGACTTTATGGCCCAGTCCCTCCTGCTCCAGTTCTCCTCCCTCTGCCCATGCCTGACATGCCCCATGCAGGCCTGGGCTCAAGAGTAATGTAGGGACACATTAAGCCCCAAAACTTAAAGTTCAGCCAGAAGTGTATAAAGAAGTGTCGGATGGCTGTGCTTCTCCCCGTCAAGTTCCCAAAGCCACCTCATTGTGTTAATGCACCGAGTGTTTGTGGACTCTGCAAGTCTTGGAGCTCAGGCTCCTGGCTCTACACTTACTCACTACAACACCTCGGATAAGAGAGTTCACCTGCATGCCCCAGTCTCTCATCTGTAAGATGGTGCTAACTAATAGCACAGACATCAATCAAGTACAACTCAAATATATTAATATGCATGAAAGTGTGAGTCACAATAAACACTCCATAAACATGAGCCCATGAACTGCAGAACAGCAAGTGACTGGAACATAAACATACATTTAATGTATTTTGGAACAATATAAGCTTAAAAAACCAGAATGCTGAAAGTTCAAAGTTAGCACCTCCAGCAGAATATGAGGGAATGCATAGCATTTTCATAGTTACCTGATTCCATGGCTTGCAAAAAAGTTTTTTTTTTAAGTCCTGGAACATTATATTCAACAAAATCCTATTCCAAGTTCAAAAGGCAGAACAAAAGTGGAGCTACTCCAACTGAAGCTGTGAGGATAGGGGTGAGGGGAATGAAAACCTGGGGACCCAGAGGCCCAGACACATTGGAGACGCACCTTTGAAGACCTTCACCACAGGCCAATGGACACACAGAACAGGGTCTCGATCTCAGGATCTCATCCTGTGCTGTGACATGACAACAGTCAATAGTTTTGAAGCATGGAGCAAAGAGGTAAGATGGTGGAGACAGAGGCTGGCTCTGAGATTTCTGTAAGCACTCAGGCAGGAGACAGTGAGGTCAAGAAGTGGAGACTCGGGGCTGACTTATGCAGAAGTGGGGAGCTGAAGATGACTGCTTTCTGGCCTAACCCTATGAATGTGTATGTTATGGATATGCTAAGTCACTTCAGTCGTGTCCAACTCTGTGCGACCCCATAGACAGCAGCCCACCAGGCTCCACCGTCCTTGGGATTCTCCAGGCAAGAACACTGGAGTGGGTTGCCATTTCCTTCTCCAATGCATGAAAGTGAAAACTGAAAGTGAAGTCACTCAGTCGTGTCCGACTCTTAGTGATCCCATGGACTGCAGCCAACCAGGCTCCTCCATCCATGGCATTTTCCAGGCAAGAGTACTGGAGTGGGGTGCCATTGCCTTCTCCGGTTATGGATATGAAGGCTGACTAATTACTTTTTAACAGGAAAATTTTAGGGAAATGGCTTTGTAAAAATAATCAATCCAGCTAAAAGCAGAAAAGATTTGGGGTTTTCATCCTTAAATATAACACCAACCTGTATAAAGTCTCCAGTTACTGTAATTATGATGTATGGAGAGTGTATAATACCTTAAGGTTCTATCCAGTCAATTCTCACTGTAGAATACCACAGAAGTAAAAAGCAAGTTGGTCGTGTCTTTACGACCTCATGAGTTTACTCAAAGGTAATCCTGTGTTCTTATTAAATCCTTCCTTTTACATTCTATCTTCTCTTTCCTATCAATGTAAAGCAAAAATAAATGTGATGTTAACTAGAAGTTCTGATTAATACAGTTTTATGTATTTGGGTTTGAAATGTAGATAATCATCTGCAGTATATTTGTCTAATTGTTTTGCTAAGGCAAATATTAAAGTTAGTTTTTTACTCCCTGAGCATCTGGTTATCGAAAAGCCTCATGGGAAGTTTTTCAAGAATTAGATTATTTCCACATAGGTAACTGAGAAAGTGCTATAGCTACAGAGGCCTTAAAATTAGACGAAAGGACACAGAAGTGGCTAGGGGTAGACTTGGAAGAAGGTATCACTCAGCTTTGAAGTATGTTTGAGTGAGGGAAAGTTTACATCTGGGTGGTAATAATTCTTCAGACCACTGCAGGAAATCACAGGGATTTTATGTGGTGTATCAACTACATGCTTCAGCCAAATAGATTTGACACCTTATCAGAGAAGCTTTTTCTAAGATCAAATTTCATTTACAAAACCTTTGGATTTTTAAACGACTGTCTCTAGCCTAAAAAGCCACAACTCTTATATAAATCTGTTTGCAGTAGGTGACCAGGCAATGAAAACAAGACCTAAGTAGGAACACTTAATCTGTGCAACCCCAAAGTTCTGCTCAAATGGTATGAACCTCACTGGAAGGTTTTCCATCTGCTCTAGGCTAACAGCAGGCCATTTCAAACACCTGAAAAGGCATTTACCATGAAAGCCTTGATTGGTTCTTCCCTACAGGGTTGGGAGCCCCATGGTTCTGCCATAAAAGTACAGATTACTTGGAGGGGTATGGGGCGGGGGAGGGTCAAGAAAAGAACTAAGAAATCCTACACTTGTTAACTGATTTTGCAGACATCTTTAAGATGGCAGGGAAATCCTGAAAAGGGATCTTATATCCCAGTGCCTATGAGTGGAGAAAAAAAAAAGAAGAAAGTAGGCCCAGACAGTCTGTTCCCTGCATCTAGCCATGGATTAAGCTTAAAGGTTACACATCTAAGAGGCCTCCCGCAATAAACACTTGGTCATCTGAGAGAGGGAAGCCAAAGAATGAAAGAAAAAGGGAGGGAAGAAGTGTATCCATAAAGAGATGGCATCTAGTCCTTTCTAGCAACTAAGAGGCACGATATATTCACAATGAGGGACACATTTGACAGCCTCCCTCTGGTGCCTTCAATGTTGAACCCGACTGAATGACACCTGACCCAGTGACACTGAGGCTTCAAACATGCCTTTGTCAGGCACAGGTCTTTCGTTTTTCTCACCAAGCCAAAGTGCAAGGCTTAAAGGCACTAAACAATTCTGTATTTTGGAAACTCTTAAAGGGACAAGTGCATGAGACAGAGAAAAAATCGAGATACACACACTGAATCGGTTATCTGGGTGCAAGCTTATATAGATCTTACCAAAGCAGCAATCCCCAAGGATCATTTTCAATTTTTTTTTTTTTACATAAGTGGTCACTGATCCACTTTTAAATCCATCACTGAGAAAAGTGCAAGACTTCAAGAGAATTGCAAAGGTGTTTGACAAATGCTTTGGTGAATGCATCCAGGCTTGGAGAGCATGCTCAAGTTATAATAGGTTTCCTTTTACATCATAAAAAACCCCAAAAGAGAAAACCCCCAAGAACTGTACCCCACGTTTCACCTGTCCTTCCAAGATTAGTCAAAAAAGGAGAGGTTCCTGAGCAAGCTTGTTGTTTTGACTGAGGGTCAGTCTAGGCTTGTCCTGACAATTCACATTCCACGTCCCTGGAGAATTCTTTTATGTTACTCGTTTGAACATTACTAAAACTCCACACAAGACAAAGATGCCACATCCTTTAAAACACATACACACATACCAGGCCCAAGCAGGTATAAACACTTGCTTGACTAATGCTTTGCACGTGCCCTTAGAAGCAGCTCCATAAAAGGATAACACAAACCAGTAGTAGTATCCAAAAACACGAAATCAAGCAATGACTACTTAAATGCCAAGGACTACTGAAACAATCAAATACAGAACAGTCTTTCAGTTATTAAATGATTTTTTCCCCAAGCCCCAAATGCTAGGTGCAAAAAATCTCTGCTGCAAAATATTCATTTTAAGCATCTCCCTTAAAGATGCAACCAGGTTCAACGAATTCTTCAGGTGTAGGAGAAAGTTCAGAGATGCATTTGTAACCATTAGTATAACCTGCAATGTCTTATACTGACAAAGATGCCAGTGAAAAACTTTTCCTCTATAGAATTATACAGATGAAAAATAAACCCAAGTAGTGCCTAAAGACTTGTTAGATTTCACAGACATTTTCAACTGAATGCCAGCAATGTCAGGTACTTTAAGAGAATAACCAACTGTTAGCTGCGGTTATACTATCTGTGTGATTGGCAAATAAAGGTGGCACACATGTCATAAAAAAACGAATCCTGAGTCACGTGGTCCAAGCACAGACGACAAAGAAGAGGGGAACCACTTGAAGGAAGGGGAGGAGAAGGGACGGGGCGCTACTTACAGGCAGTAAACCAGGCAGTGGGGGATTTGGACCGAACTAGCAGGTGCAGGTGATGGGGTACAGAAATGGGGTGGAAATACATTAAAGGGACATTTCAAGTGGGGAACAACAGATGACAAATTGGCTATATCAAAGGGAAAGAGCAGGACTTCCTTGGTGATCCAGTGGTTGGGATTCCACGTTGCCAATTCAGGGGGCAAGGGTTCGATCCTTGATCCAGGAACTAGGATCCCATCCATCTCGTGGTGCCACACACACAAAAAAAACACAGGGAAAGAGTAGGCCTAGGTTATATACTATAAATTGGCATGACACATGTGGCTGTTTAATAAACCATTTCTTGTAATTATCAAGAAAATTTTAAATACTCAACTCCTACTATCTAGTTAAAGAAAATCTAAAACCATTTCCTAAACCAAAAATAAGTTGAATTTATTCATACAGCCTTTTGAAGATCAAGAAAAGTCTTTTTAAAAAATAAAACACTCCTCTCTCCTCCTTCAGGTGAATCTCATCACTCTCCTGGAAAAATGTAAACTCAGGCATCCAGGAAGGTTTAGCTGCCTACAGACGGTGGTGATATGATTCCCCACCATTGCCCCTTCTCCCACATTTCTTTTGAAAACTCTTCTTTGTCCAAATTAAGGACAATTTTGACACATCAAAGTGAGAACCATTGTGCTGGGGATGTATGTTTGTAAGAAGAGTTATCTGTAGCCATGTGCAGAAAAATTAGCAAGGGTATATTTCCCCCTCCTTAAATACCACACACACATACAAAGTACCTCACTTATTTGCAGCTTTTTCATGAATGACTCTCTGTAACCCCCTATACTAAAAAAATTGCTATTCTCTTCTATTACTTCAGAGCATCCTTTAAACTAAAATTTTATGCCAGTTAAATTCCCTAGAGTAAAACCAACAAACTACTTTCCACTTGCAGCTTCGAATATTCACCTGGCACTTGATTGTAGCTGTTGTTCAGAAGCGTCCCACTCTTTGCAACCCCATGGACTGCAGCACGCCAGGCTTCCCTGTCCTTTACGATTTTCCGGAGTTTGCTCAAACTCATGTTCATTGAGTTAATGATGCCATCTAACCATCTCATCCTCTGTAGCCCCCTTCTCCTCATGCCCTCAATCTTTCTTCATAAATCACTTTGAAAAATGCTATATTTAGTTTCTCTAAGAGGATTTTTTCTTATTCTGTAAAATTTCAATCACAAAAGTAGACTAATGTAATACAACTCATGTGGACCTTCTACAATCATCAATTTTTTTCAGTCTTGTTTCATCTACCCTCCCTTACCCAATACTCGAAAATAGAATTTCAGACAGCATGTCATTTCATCTGTAAACATTTCAACTTGCATTGTGAGAAGGATTTTTTTTTATAAGCAATCACCAGCAAGAGAATGCTTAGTTATTATAGAAACTGGTTTTTTTTTTAACGGCATTTCTGAGTACTGAAAAATGATTTTATCTCTTTGCTTAAAAATAAAGACTACTGATTAAAATTAGATTCCAGGGACAGTCTATCTGAGCCCAGTCCAGCCATCCAGAATAAACACAAAAATCATTCACTATAGTATAAACTTGGTAAAAACAAAATTACTAATATTCTACATATACCATACACATGGTCAATTTCTTACAAGGTTAGAAAATGAATTAATAAAGCTGTAATGAAGACCAAAGTCTGTTCAGGGCTGGAACTTCCCCAGAAGGCCATTGTTTCAGCTACTGCGGCTGCTCAGAAAGTGTCATGAGTCAGCTTTAAAGATGAGCTGTGCTGATCTGGAAAAAAGGATCCAGTGTGGGGGTGAGGAGTGGGGTGAGGGAAGAGGTACCAGGCTACTTGTCCAGTAGCTGACCAGGGGCCCTGAGGGGCTGATGGCATTTCCATCTGTATTAATTAGTTGAAAACTGAATGCTGAACACAGGTCTATAGTGGCAGTTCTCCAAGTGAGATCTTCCCCAGACCAGCACCAATACCTGTCAGAAAAGCAACACGTCAATCCCTAAGCCAGACCTACTGAATCAAACTTTCAGGGCCTAGCAACCTGTGCTTCAGCAAGTCCTCTTCGATGATTCTGCTATATACCAGAAATTTCAGAACTGCTGGCCTCACACCATCTACATGTGAGTGACTAACCACACGTCACTATCTCACTTTAAATTTACAGTGCTCACGTGTGCTCAGCCGCTTCAGTAGTGTCTGACTCTGCAACACCATGGACAACCTCGCAGCCCGTCAGGCTCCTCTGTCTGTGAGATTTTCCCAGCAAGAGTACTGGGATGGGTTGCCATGCCCTTCTTCAGGGGATCTTCCCAACGCAGGGATCAAACTCACGTCTAAACTAAAAGCAATTACAATTAAATAAAATTTCAAACTCAGTTAGCTGTGGCTACCATATCAGTCAACACAGATTACAGAACATTTCTACCATCACAGGAAGTGCCTATGGGCAGCAATGGTCTAGAGCATTTAAAATGAACTTCAATTTACCATCCACAGAATGCAATGCTTCTCTAATTCTGGGGCACCCAAAGGTGAAATTCTGATTATTTCTGGATCTCAAGAGCCTGTAGCCTCCAGGTATCATATGATGGGATTCCACAATGGGAAACATCAAGAGAATTGGGGTAAAGAGGAAAGCATGGTGACTGTTACCCAACTTGGCCACATAGGACAGGTCTGGGTCCGTGGAAAATAGATGTGGCTACAGGTAGCCGCTGAAGCTACTGTTTTCACCAGGCACTTTGTGAAACAGATTGGAGTAAGTAAAGCTCTTTGTTTCATTACAGAGATGAGACTGATGCACCAAGATCAAAAGGATCTGATTAAATAGGCTGTCAAAGCTCTGCAGACTGAGATTCACTGAGACTCCTGGGGGTTACCCCCATCCTCCAGAAAGGCCCCCAAAGTTGCAACAGAGGTAAGACATGTCCTGCCGATGGCTCTGCCTGAGGAGAACACAGCACGACTGTGAACCATGTGTGATATCCTCAGAGATAATAAGACAGTAAAGAATCTGTCTGCAGTGCAGGAGATCCAGGTTCAGTCCCTGGGTCAGGAAGATCCCCTGGAGGAGGGCATGGCAACCCACTCCAGTATTCTTGCCTGGAGAATCCCATGGACAGAGGAGCCTGGCGGGCTACAGTCCATGGGGTCACAAAGAGTTGGACACAACTGAGCAACTAACACACACCAAGATAAGCCAGAGCAGTCAGAAGAGGACTGAGGGGCTGCCTCCCACCTAGGAGGGCCCAAGGCATTGGCGCCATTTCCGTATGAGCGCTGATACCAGCTCGGGTGCACGCTCCCACAGGGCAGTGGGGCGGGGGACTGCCCGTGTGCTGAACATTCACTGCATTCTATCCTATCTTAATATCATCTTCAAACTGATCTCAAGGAAATGGCTGTAAAAACTCTGCTAATATGACACAGGGCCACTTATCTGCACTGAACTGAAAGTTAAAGGAGGCAAGTTGAGAAAGGATCCTCCCATCTCTGTGCACCTCCCCCCCTCACCACCCACCATGTCAGTACCTCCCACCAAGATGAATGGGAAGCAGAGAACTCACTTGCTCAATGGAGTCTAGTTTTGTAATGTGTTATTGCTCTGAGGAATAGCTTTAATAGTAATTATGGAAAACAGCCCAAAGAAATGAATCTTTGGGCCTCCCTGACGGTACAGTGGATAAGAATCCACCTGCCAATGCAGGGGACATGGGTTCAATCCCTGGTCCAGGAAGAGTCCACATGCCATGGATCGACTCAAGCCTGTGTGCCTCAACTACTGAGGCTGTCTAAAGTCTGGGAGTACTGAGCCTGTGTGCCTCAACTACTGAAGCCTGCAAGCACAGAACCTGTGCTCCACATAAGAAAAGCTACCGCAATGAGAAGCCTGCTTCCGGCAACTAGAGAAAAGCACTCTCGCAGCAACAAAGACCCAGTAAAACCAAAAAACATACATTAAAAAAAAGAAAGAAAGAAATCCTTAATGCTGGAAACTCAGGCCCTTGTGGGGTATAACTGAGAGACCCCACTTGGTCCAAGTATAAAGCTGGCCACTGTGGGACAGGCAGGCAGACCACCCCATGCTGTGGATCCATGCCGTGGTCTCCTTCCTTCCCATCCCATATCCTCATGGAACATTCCCCTATCAACATTTCCCATCCTTCTAAACCTCTCTGAGTCTTCCTGTTACATCTAAACATGCTCAAGTCTCTTCCATCACAATGAGAAAAAAAAAACCTTCCCCCAGACCTCATGTCACCCACTCTCCCCTCTGTTCTGCCTCCTCTCTCTTCCAGCCGACCTTCTAGAATACACTGTTTAAACAGTCTGTCTCTACCCTGATCCTCCCTAAAGCCAGTGCTGTCTGGCTTCTTTCTCTTCCCAGCCACTGAAAAATCTAGGTCATGGTTAAAGCCACAGTGTCTAGCACAGAGCCTGGCCCCACACAGGCTTGGTCAACACTGAGTGCATGGGGAATTTCTGTGCTCTTAGATCAGATGAACGTTCCCTCAGTGCTTACTTCTCTACATTCCCAGCAGCACCTCCCTCCTGAAACAGAGCACATCCGTTTTTTTGTTTTTTTTTTTTAATCCACCTCTCAAGCTGCTCCTAATCTTCCTCCTCCAGCTTTCCTTGATTCGTGTGACCCTCATATCCATACATGACTATGTGAGAGTTGGAGTATCAAGAAAGATGAGCGCCGAAGAATTGATGCTTTTGAACTGTGGTGTTGGAGCAGACTCTTGAGAGTCCCTTGGACTGCAAGGAGATCCAACCAGTCCATCCTAAAGGAAATCAGTCCTGGGTGTTCATTGGAAAGACTGATGTTCAAGCTGAAACTCCAATACTTTGGCCACCTGATGCAAAGAGCTAACTCATTTGAAAAGACCCTGATGATGGGAAAGATTGAAGGCAGGAGGAGAAGGGGACAACAGAGGATAAGATGGCTGGATGGTATCACTAACTCAATGGACATGAGTTTGGATAAACCCCGGGACTTGGTGATGGACAGGGAGGCGTGGCATGCTGTGGTTCATGTGGTCACAGAGAGTTGGACATGACTGAGCAACTGAACTGAACTGTGATCCTCAGGGTTCTGTCCCTGGTTGTCTTCTCCTTACACATTTTCCTACACATCTCACCTGCTCCCAAGGGTCAGCTACCAATTCCACGCTGATAACTTCCAAAGCTGTTACCAGCAGCTTCTCTCAACTCTGAACTTAAGGTCAATGTCTCAAAAAATGACTTAAATGTCTCAAAGGTGCACAATCTCATCACCACCCTGCCCCTTGATCACTCACGAAACAATTTGATCACTGTGTGCTTTCTAGTGAATAGCACCACCACCCACCTGGCTCCCCATGTAAGAAGCCAGGGCTTTTTCCTTGATTTCTCATCTCTGACCAATCACTCTCTCTCTTAAGCACCTCCTGATAGACCTACATCTTCTCTTCATCGCCATCTGACATAGTTTTTTTTTTTTTTAATCCACCTCTCAAGCTGCTCCTAATCTTCCTCCTCCAGCTTTCCTTGATTCGTGTGACCCTCATATCCATACATGACTATGTGAGAGTTGGAGTATCAAGAAAGATGAGCGCCGAAGAATTGATGCTTTTGAACTGTGGTGTTGGAGCAGACTCTTGAGAGTCCCTTGGACTGCAAGGAGATCCAACCAGTCCATCCTAAAGGAAATCAGTCCTGGGTGTTCATTGGAAAGACTGATGTTCAAGCTGAAACTCCAATACTTTGGCCACCTGATGCAAAGAGCTAACTCATTTGAAAAGACCCTGATGATGGGAAAGATTGAAGGCAGGAGGAGAAGGGGACAACAGAGGATAAGATGGCTGGATGGTATCACTAACTCAATGGACATGAGTTTGGATAAACCCCGGGACTTGGTGATGGACAGGGAGGCGTGGCATGCTGTGGTTCATGTGGTCACAGAGAGTTGGACATGACTGAGCAACTGAACTGAACTGTGATCCTCAGGGTTCTGTCCCTGGTTGTCTTCTCCTTACACATTTTCCTACACATCTCACCTGCTCCCAAGGGTCAGCTACCAATTCCACGCTGATAACTTCCAAAGCTGTTACCAACAGCTTCTCTCACCTCTGAACTTAAGGTCAATGTCTCAAAAAATGACTTAAATGTCTCAAAGGTGCACAATCTCATCACCACCCTGCCCCTTGATCACTCACGAAACAATTTGATCACTGTGTGCTTTCTAGTGAATAGCACCACCACCCACCTGGCTCCCCATGTAAGAAGCCAGGGCTTTTTCCTTGATTTCTCATCTCTGACCAATCACTCTCTCTCTTAAGCACCTCCTGATAGACCTACATCTTCTCTTCATCGCCATCTGACATAGTGATATGGCTTCCAGATGGTTTTTCCTGCCTCCGGTCTTGCTCACCCACCCATCCATCCCCATTCATCTCCACTTCAGTTTCAGTGGCCCTTCTCAACCGGTAATTCTGCAAGTGGGGTCCTCAGATCAGCAGCAACACCTGAGAACTTGTTAAAATGCAAATTTTCAGGCTCCTCCCCAGACCTACTTAATCAGAAACTCTGGGGGTGGGGCCCAGGAACATGTGTTAACAAGCCCTTCAGGTAATTGTGGGTAGCTCAGCTGGTAAAGAATCATCCTACAATGCAGGAGACCCCGGTTTGACTCCTCAGTTGGGAAGATCCCCTGGCGAAGGGATAGGCTACCCACTGCAATATTCTTGCCTGGAGAATCCCAAGGACAGTGGAGCCTGGAGGGCTACAGTCCATGGGTTCACAGGAGTCAGACACGACTGAGTGACTAAGCACAGCACAAAACCAGGTAACTGTGATGCAGTGCGAGAAGCACGGCTTTAAAATATCAGTCTGCTCACATCACCCTCCTGACTGAAAGCCTTCAGTGGCTTGTCACTGTCCCTACAACAAAGATCAAGTTCTTCAATATCATTTATTGTAGAAGCCATTATCCCCAATATGAGAAATGATGGTTGAATAGGGACTAAACAGACAAAAAATGTCTACAGGTGAGACCATGAGGAAGGTATTACTGGCAAAAGCAATAGCATATGGAAAATGAAGAGAATTATGGCATGCTGAGGAAATTGGTTAACACCTAGAATGATCAAGAAATGAGACCAAGAAGACAAGCTATCTAATCACATAGTGGAAAATAACACTTTCTTCCCTTCTCAGGTGTCAAAATAATACCTGTTCTTCATCCATTCATCCTGTCCCCCTTCACCAACCGAAAAATCTGCCACAACACAGATTTACTATACAGAACTCCCTGGCCACTATTTCCCGCTTAAAACTCCTAAGTGGTAAGAACTTATACTCTCAATATTTGGTCCTATAAATTATACACACACTTCATTTGGCCTTCTGGGTTCTCACCAAGTACTCATTTCCCATCACAGTGCTGTATCTTCTTTAACTCTTCTACCCCAACTCCCTCACCTTTTGCTAAAACTGGTTCAAACCCCACCTCCTCCCAGGAAATATCACTACAATCAGGCAAACTCTTATCACTCCACAGATCCTCAGTATTTAAAGGAGGTGTGTATGTGTGTCTGTATAAATATCACTTGCTGCACCATCAAACTCAAGACTACTTATAAGACACTTGTATCTATCTATTCAACAGTTTGACTTCCCCAAGGGCAAAACTGTCTCTCTTCTCAGTTGCCTTGTTTTCAAAATAAGCAGGAAGAATAAAATGACAACTAAGGTCAATTCCAACTCTAAAATTTCATTACCTGTAATCACATTTAGTGCTCTGCATATATTAAACAGTCCATAAATGGTGCTGATTAAGGCTCCAGAAATCACACTTCTAAAAAGTCACAGAAGACTTGCCTTCCCAATTATTTCCCTCTTTGAAAAAAGCAAGGTAAAGGCAGTTTTCTTTGATTTCCACCTTTTCAGAGGTTTACATTTCAACCATCTTGTAGGCTAGTAAGATTTAGCCATATTTCACATTGAAGTAAACAAGAACTTAATAACCTTTCCATAATAGCGTTCTTATCACTCCCATAAAAGTAGTCTCCCATCTCTGGCAGGGAAAGACCAAAGAAACACTTCAAAGAGAAAGAATGAAAACTTGTTAGCATCTTCTACAGGCAGATTCTCCCCTAAGGACTCACAGCTTGAAAAAGAAAGTATTTTCCACATGGCTCTATCTGTAACAAATTATTCT
This sequence comes from Cephalophus harveyi, assembly GCA_006410635.1. Lineage (NCBI taxonomy): Eukaryota > Metazoa > Chordata > Mammalia > Artiodactyla > Bovidae > Cephalophus > Cephalophus harveyi. Next base: position 346,545 of record SJYT01015823.1, on the reverse strand, counting down.
TTTTTGTTTTTTTAACCACAAGTTTAGTCACTGCTGTGAACTACAGATATGTATCAAGGAGGACTTCTGAAACTGATGCTGCTGCTGCTGCTGCTAAGTCACTTCAGTCGTGTCCGACTCTGTGTGACCCCATAGACGGTAGCCCACCAGGCTCCCCCGTCCCTGGGATTCTCCAGGCAAGAACACTGGAGTGGGTTGCCATTTCCTTCTCCAATGCATGAAAGTGAGAAGTGAAAGTGAAGTCGCTCAGTCGTGTCCGACTCAGCGACCCCATGGACTGCAGCCCACCAGGCTCCTCCGTCCATGGGATTTTCCAGGCAAGAGTACTGGAGTGGGGTGCCATTGCCTTCTCCGGAAACTGATGCTACAAGAATTGAATCCTACGTGAGAGTTGGACTATGAAGAAAGCTGAGCGCCAAAGAATTGATGCTTTTGAACTGTGGTGTTGGAGAAGACTCTTGAGAGTCCCTTGGACCGCAAGGAGATCCAATCAGTCCATTCTAAAGGAGATCAGTCCTGGGTGTTCTTTGGAAGGAACGAAGCTAAAGCTGAAACTCCAGTACTTTGGCCACCTCATGCGAAGAGTTGACTCATTGGAAAAGACTCTGGCGCTGGGAGGGATTGGGGGCAGGAGGAGAAGGGGATGACAGAGGATGAGATGGCTGGATGGCATCACCAACTCGATGGACGTAAGTTTGAGTGAACTCTGGAGTTGGTGATGGACAGGGAGGCCTGGCGTGCTGCAACTCATGGGGTCGCAAACAGTTGGACATGACTGAGTAACAGAACTGAACTGATGAACAGTTTCAACTTGACCTTCCAAAAAAACACTGTTTTTATTCTAAGGCAAAAGGAAAAATTCCTGAGCCCATAGTCAGTCATGCCATTTCCCTGTCCTTCTCAGTGTGTTTGTCAAGAGGCAGAAGGACATGTCAGTTTTTACAGCCAGACTAACAAGCAGAAGATTTTGGTTCTTTGCAAGCATAAAGTCACAGCATGCACATTTATTAAACTTTTCTCTTTTCCATGTCTTTCAACAAACAAGCAACTTCATAGCTGAGTTCGGTACTAAATGCCATAGTAATGGCCCAATAAAGCCATCACCGGGCCTCCCTGGTGGCTCGGTGGTAAAGAATCCACTTGCTAATGAAGGAGACCTGGGTTCAATCCCTGGGTTGGTAAGATCCCCTGAAGAAGGAAATGGCAACCCATTCCAGTATTCTTGCCTGGGAAATCTCATAGACAGGGGAGCCTGGCAGGCTACAGTCCATGCGGTTGCAAAAAGAGCTGGACACAGCTTAGCAACTTAACAAAGTCCTAACTCTTTCATGTGGGAAAGCAGGTTGACCCAAGGTTCTTGTAAGCTCACTCCTCACTTTGTGGCACTTCCTTAGACATTCTCAGTAGAGGATCCACTGGGCAGTACTGCATTGCAACTTCATTATCTGCTTGCTACTAGTGGTTAAGATCCCAACTCTTTTGTTCAATTCTACAAAGCATGTGATCAAAATTCATTTATGGTAAAACCAATCTACCCAGTTCAGTTCAGAGTCGGACACCACTGAGCAACTGAACTGATCTTGCAGATTGTTCTTTAGCATTAAAGGAGTAACTATATAATTCACTTGTTGCAATACCTGGCACATAATAGGGACTTGTTCCTTTTTTCAGTGTCTTTAGGGTCAAAGATATCAGGGCACTGACTTCTAAGGACGTTACCCTACTGATGCTAGCTGGGGAAAGAATATAACTTGTAATCTGCAAAATATAGGAAACTGACACGACTGAAGTGACTTAGCAGCAGCAGCGGCATTCCCAATTTACAGATGAAGGTTCCCACAGAGAGACTATGGAGTACAAAGGTCACTTTCATACCTAGAACAAAACACCTTTTAGTAAAACTGCATGTTTTAAAAGCTGTTTTCTTATTTAATTTCAATACCCGTTATGTAAAATAAAAAAAAATTGGGGTTAGACTGAAAAACAAAGCACACCCCAAAAGATTTTTCTTCTCTTAAGGAAAATAAATCTTGACCCTAACATACCTTGCATTCAGTTCCTGATGTGAGAGTTCAGGGTTTCTTTTTTTTTTTTTTTGGAGTAGTTTGTGAGATTTTTCAAACCCTCAAATTAGCAATTTTTAGACACACAACACTCCTAGTTTCTAATTCATCTTTGTCAATTTCCACATTTTACATGGTCATTTCTTTTTCTACACTAAGGAACTTTCTTCTTCTAAATGCCAGATCTCCTAAAAAGATACGAATATTAGTCCTAGAACACTTAAATTAGCTATGGCAACTCACACAAAGAATTAAACTGAATTCAATCTATTTGATAGACCAGTCAAGAATTTGTTTTTAGTTTTACTTTCTTTTCAATAACTGAATAAATTATAAACTGGTTACACTTTCAATCCCAAATCAGTCAGTGTTCAACTCTGCAACACCATAGACTGCAGCACACCAGGCTTTCCTGTGTATCACCAACCCCCAGAGCTTGCGTAAACTCATGTCCATTGAGTTGGTGATGCCATCCAACCATCTCACCCTCTGTCATCCCCCTCTCCTCCCGCCTTCAATCTTTCCTAGCATCAGGGTCTTCTCAAACGAGTCAGTTCTCCGCATCAGGTGGCCAAATTGTTGGAGTTTCAGCTTCAGCATCAGTCCTTCCAATGAATATTCAGGACTGATTTTTTTTTAGGATTGACTGACTGGAGCTCCTGCAGCCCAAGAGATTTTCAAGAGTCTTCTCCAACACCACAGTTCAAAACCATCAATTCTTTGGTGCTCAGCTTTCTTTATAGTCCAACTCTCACACCTGTAACATGACTACTAGAAAAACCACAGCTTTGACTAGACGGACCTTTGTTGGCAAAGTAATGTCTCTGTTTTTTAATATGTTGTCTAGGTTGGTCATAGCTTTTCTTCCAAGAAGAAAGCATCTTTTAATTTCATGGCTGCAGTCACCATCTGCAGTGATATTGGAGCCCAAGAAAATAAAGTCTCTCACTGTTTCCCTCGTTTCCCCATCTATCTGCCATGAAGTGATGGGACTGGATGCCATGATCTTAGTTTTCTGAATGTTGAGCTTTAAGCCAACTTTTTCACTCTTCTCTTTCACTTTCATCAAGAGGCTTTTTAGTTCTCTTTCTGCCATAAGGGTGGTGTCATCTGCATATCTGAGGTTATTGATATTTCTTCCGGCAATCTTCATTCTAAGCTTGTGCTTCATCCAGCCCGGCATTTCTCATGATGTACTCTGCATATAAGTTAAATAAGCAGGGTGACAATATACAGCCTTGACGTACTCCTTTTCTATTTGAAACTAGTCTGTTGTTCCATGTCCAGTTCTAACAGTTGCTTCTTGACTTGCATACAGATTTCTCAGGAGACAGGTCAGATGGTCTGGTATTCCCATCTCTTGAGGAATTTTTCACAGTTTGTTGTGATCCACAGTCAAAAGCTTTGGCGTAGTCAATAAAGCAGAAGTAGATGTTTTTCTGGAACTCTCTTGCTTTTTTGATGATCCAACGGATATTGGCAATTTGATCTCTGGTTCCTCTGCCTTTTCTAAATCCCAAATAAATCTTCTTTATTACTGATTTCCCAATCTCAAGTACTAGAAACTTATATGTAGGAAACTGATGATTATGACATTCCTATAAAGTAAATAAATTTTCAGTTTATGAAGGAGTATCAAATAATAGGAGATTCTCCATGTAGCCCTATAAATTTAAACATGCAAGATAACATTAGCATCCTGAGATCACGACTGCAAACACCGAGCCTTTTACATGGACAATATGCTGCTAAAGCAGGGAGCTTCCCTGTCCATCCTGTGCCCAGAAGCAAAGACGGCATTTCCTGCCACTAAAATGGAAGCCACAGTCCAGCAGCACCCAGGAGAAATAAGACATGCATATCAACTTTCACTAACCTACACAGTATGCATCTCTCTCCAAAACAATCTGAAGATCTGACGACACTGGCGCTGCATCTCTGTCTAAAGCCTACTTTCTCTCCCTTCCTCCAAAGACTTGATCTCTCCCCTACCCTCTCCTCCAAGCCTGCATCACCCACTTAAGTTAACTGTATGGCTCCTGCACCCCTGAGTCTGTCCCTTCTGCTTCTAGATACAAGAGGAAGCTGGCCAACTACTTCTGATTTCTCAATGACTGTGTTCAGAAGGAAGATGAGTCAACATCATGACACCATTTTCTATTTATTCTATTGAAACCCAATGCTGAACAGGCGGTCTCACTCTCCCTAACGTCTGTGTGGTCTCATTTGAACACATTTCCCATTTTCTAGCCAAACTTCCCTTTTAATGTGTCAAATGCTAGCATTTGGGCATCCTGCCTTCTCATTTTGGCACTAAGAAGAGAGAAGACAAACTTCAAGGGCAAATTTCATTGAAAACACCTCCCAACATGTCCATGTAATTCTCTTTCATTTGTTATGGCCAAATTGAAGGAGGACATCTCTCTTGTTTCAAGTATACATTTCATAAAGACTCTGGATTTTTCCTCCCCCATATATTTTAGTGTCTTTTAGAACACGTATGAGAGGTTCAGAACTGAGTAAATGGTCTCAAATTGCCCTGTTTCAATAGACACACCCAAGAAACAGCCAAAAGATAATGATATTTAAGGACCACTATATGATTGTCATAGATGTGATGAAGAATGGACAAAGGGGACTACCGGATCACTTTTTGTTTCAATTGCTTGAATCTGGGATTTTTACTAATGGACCCTGATATCTTAGCTGTTCTCATTGCCACTAGAATTACAAAGAATTTCAGCCAAACCAACAGACTATAAAAAGGCATAATAAAGATTTATCTGTTTTCAAAAAAGCAGCATTAAATCAATCCAGTGACCTGCTGCAAATTAGGGAAGGTTTCATGAAGTTAGTGTTATTTTTGCTGGGCCAGAGCATCTCTTTCACAAAGAGGGCTCACTCACTGTCATCATTCCACTGCTTGGCAGCTAGAGTCTGTTTCCTCTTGCCAGTGTACTCTCATTCTCTTTCATTTGATCTTTACAAAGACCTATGCAAACAGGCATGGCAGGTAGTAAAATGTATCCCAAGACATTTACAATTGGATCCCATCTGAGATACATAGTGGCATATCTAATGCCTATTCCCGCAATATCCAAATACTGGATTCTTGGAATCCAGTCCAGTCTAGATTCTTGGAATGTATAAATGTGGCCACAGGGGATGACCTGTCCACCGGGATGCTTACTTCCTCTTCATACTGTCAACTTGTCACTGGGAAGTGGGTTTCTAACCATGGCACTATTTCCTAGGCTGTTTGCATCTCGTATTTCTCAGCACCAGAGACAACTACGGGAAATGATATACATCACTTCTGAGCTAAGCTGGCAAAGAAGTGGAGTCCCTTCACCTTCTCGTTCCCATTGGCTAGCTAAACTCTGAAGAGTCCAAAGCTGAAAGGACAGTAAGGCAGAAAAAGAAAGAAGTCTGGCAGCCCACTCACCTAACAAGAGTATACTAAACTGTAACTTGAACAGATGAACGATAAGCCAGTGAAATTCCAAGACAGGGTACAGCAGGTGGCGTTCAGTTCCTAACTTTTACACTAGGTCTGTAACGGGGTCAGGAAGCAGGGGAAGATCGGAATTTATCAAGTATGGGACTGCAGTATGCATGGTGCTTTCTGTTGGAGAAAAAATCTTCACTGAAAAAAGATGAGAGGGGAAGAAAAAAAACCAAACAGGTCTTCTGGTGGTAGGGACACTTTTCATACACACCGGAATACTGCAAGAGTGGAGGGAAGGGAACGTGGAGGGAGCAATCTTGGGACTCCAATGGGTGGAAGAAGTACGTGAGGGCAGCCTCGTCAAGTCTCGGCACCCGGGCTTATTTCTAGACAGGAAACAGTCAAGCTCCCTCTAACTCCAATCAAGTAGCACAATAAAATCCTAGAGTATCACAGGGACTTGCTGAAGTCAGCAATTTATTGTTAACAATTTGTTGTTCAATTTGTTAAATTATCTTTCAGTTCTGTCAGTCCCAATAAGCTATACCTCTCGATCCCACAATGAACAAAGCTAAAATGCTGGAAAATCTATATTCAAGAGGGATAGTCTAAAATAGCCCACTTATCCCACGCATCTCTTTTTAATCACCTTTACACAATGCACCATCACTAGTTATGGCTTTTTGATTTGGAGCGTCCCTGGTGGCTCAGTGGTTAAGAATCCGCCTGCCAAGCAGGAGATGTGGGTTCAATCCCTGGGTCACGGCAACTCACTCTGGTATTCTTGCCTAGGAAATCCATGGACAGAGGAGCCTGGCAGGCAACAGTCCATGAGGTCGCAAGAGTCGGATATGACTGAGCGACTAAACAACAACATGGTTGACTTACAGTGTTGTCTTAGTTCCCAGAGAAGTGATTAGTTTAGCAAAGTGATTCAATTATATGTATATATATTCTTTTTCATATTCTTTTCCATTAAGGTTTATTACAGGATATTGAATAAAGTTTCCTATGCTATACAGTAGGACCTTGTTGTTTATTTATGTTATACGTAGTAGTTTGCCTGTTAATCCCAAACTCCTAATTTATTCTTCCTTCAACCCTTTCCCCTTCGGTAACCATAAGTCTGCTTTCTATGTCTATGAATCTTTGTTTCATAAATTCATTAGTGTCACATTTTACTTATATATCTCACATACAAGTACAGTCACGTGATATTTGTCTTTTTCTGAGTAAAGAAATCAAAGCCATACAATTCCAGTGCCTCCAGAGACATGCAATGTAAGAGCACCTTCTAGGCAGCATCTGTGATCTATCTTGGATACTGACACATGCTCCAAACCTCCTTGGCCACAACCGCACAGCCTAGATAGTAAGTGCCAGAGACCACTCAGCACTCCCGAGCATGTGCCTGTGAACTCTGATGGGAAAAACAAGCATGTGAGTGTGCTGCTCGGAGGGACGGCCCAGGGATTAGTATCACATTCATGCTAATCCTGCAGCTGGCCTCGCCAAAGAATTCCTACCCAAATCCAGGCCCCAGAGCTCTGAATAGTCAGCTTATGCCTTCCCAAAGTGGCATGAATAATTAAAGGAGCTAAGCCTACCTGCCTAACTACAGCCAGTAACAAACCCATCAGTCACCTAAAGCCAACTGCCAGCCTACTAGGGCAAGCAGGACTCGGGCTGGTTCATAAACCCACTGCAGTGTTTTGCAGGAGCCCCTCAGCTATACAGGAAGATCCCAACATCACAAAGGTACCAGCTCATCACTGCACACAAACTAGAATCAAAGACCAGCAGGGATCCAGATTGCATAGAAGCCGAGGAAGCACTTGGCTTTCTGCATATTGCATAAGATACATGAGATCAAATGTCTAATTCTTATACCTAGTTTGATTCAAACTCTCAAAATCAGATTCAGCTGCAACTAGAAATAAGAACCCCAAACACGCAGTTTTCAAAGTGCCGCCAGATCATACACAACCCTAATGCCTCCATCCACCTACAGCCCCCAGCATCTGTACATTCTAAAAGGGCTGATCTAACATGGAAACTCACTGTGCGTACTTTCCTGCTATACAACCCGGTCTGCACAAAATTTACATACCTCACCCCTTCCCTCCCCTGCTGCTCCAGGTCAGAAGCAGAATTTTGTTAATGGCTACTATGCTAATTACTAGACAACTTCCAACAGTTGGAAGATTCCTTCTAAAAAATTCAATGGAATAATCATAGTTAAGTTTTTTACTGCTCAGTTTTGCCATCACCAGCCAACTTTCCCCTCATAAACGTCCTTCTGTTTCTACTCAAAATGGGCTTTCTCCTTACATGACATTAATAGTACCAGTTTCCTCTAGTAATAATTCATTGTTTGGCCTTGCATTTGAGATTTTTCAAAGCTGGGGAAAGCAGGGCACGACACAAATTTTCTCCAGACTACATCAGACTAATTTTCTCCCACTGCCATCTACAGAGCTTTCTTTAGAAGGGTGGGGCCAACAGCGGGGAGGGGCCAGAATACAGCAGTGAGGAAGGAAAATGCTCACCCTGCTTCATCCACCACCCTTGGAACACAGGCTCCATCAGGCAGGCACAGCCGGTGACGGGGTGACACATTTTCCTGAAGGACTCCTAGGCATTCTCAACAACCCCACTTACTTTTTCCAAGTTTTCCTATCATCTCACAATGAAACATCATAGTCAGAAGCAATTTAGCTTTATGGTCGGACCAACCTTGATACCCTTGTTGTTGCTATTTAGTGGCTAAGTCGTGTCTGACTCTTTTGCGACCCCGTGGACTGTAGCCCACCAGGCTCCTCTGTCCATGGGGTTCTCCAGGAAAGAATACTGGTTGACATTTCCTTCTCCAGGGGATCTTCCCGACCCAGGGATCGAACCTGCGTCTTCTGCTTGGCAGGCGAATTCTTTACTAGTGAGCCGCCTGGGAAACCTAACACTGATAGCCTTACCGCACTTCATTAAGAGTCAACAGCGACACCAGACATGACTTCCCATTGGCAGTCAACCCTGCGGCCTGGTGGCAGGAAGGGAAGAGGTTGGGTTTATTGTCTCTCCTCCAGGATGAACACATCAATTTCCTTCATTCACCTTTAGGTCTTTTGTCTATGGACATATGTAACCTATATAATTTCTCCCCATAAAATGAGTTCTCACCAACAAGGGCAAGCCACTAATTTAAGACAACCTACATTCTCTACTAGTGAGCCGCCTGGGAAACCTAACACTGATAGCCTTACCGCACTTCATTAAGAGTCAACAGCGACACCAGACATGACTTCCCATTGGCAGTCAACCCTGCGGCCTGGTGGCAGGAAGGGAAGAGGTTGGGTTTATTGTCTCTCCTCCAGGATGAACACATCAATTTCCTTCATTCACCTTTAGGTCTTTTGTCTATGGACATATGTAACCTATATAATTTCTCCCCATAAAATGAGTTCTCACCAACAAGGGCAAGCCACTAATTTAAGACAACCTACATTCTCCCTTGGCTGGATTTCAATAGTTGAAAAGGGCCTAAGGCAATGGATTACACAATGGATGATAAAGGAGCTATTATTCACGTGATTCCTTTTCTGATTCTCTGCTTGGTAGCACACAAGGTTCCTTCCCTTGGTTCGTCCTGAGCCTCCTGTTCTTAAATGCAGAGATTTAACAATGAGCTCTTAGGAGGAACCATGAACCACTTACTGAGCACTCATTACATCTGATCAGTTCTGGGCTGCTACTATACTTTAGGCCTCATTCAATGCTAACAGCTCTATGAGGTAAGATCTGCTAGCACACAGCAGAGGCAGAACCCAAACCCAAGTCTGCCTGACTCCAAGACAAAGCCTTGACTCCTGGGCAGCCTCAAAGCTTCTTTCAAAGACAGCCCTCAGCAGAAGCATACTGAAGCTTCTATATTTTCTCACACTGCAGGACTCAGGAAATACCATAGAATGTTCTCCAGTTTCAACTCATCTTTAAATTTGTGACAGTCGCAGGAAAGCCTACGCTACATAAACCTGAGAAAGAACAGCCAAAGACCTCAATTTATTTATGACAACAAAACACCTATTGGTGATGGCCTGGAAGTTTACTCTCAGAAGAGATCGGCCTTTCTCCAGGCTAAAGGTCATACAAGGTACAAATTTAGAGCTTCGGACACCCATCTGCTGATGCATCTGGAAAACAAAGGGAGGAGACAGGAAAAGAACAGAAGGCAGCCAAGTCCCTTCAGATGTCCCACTGGCTCTGTGTGTGCGTGTGCTTCCTGGTGAATCTTGAGAACAATACTGTCAATTAAGATAGATGTGTCAAACCTTAACAAAACTGGCATGATTCTCATGATGCTTCTGCTCCGCTCTGAATTACTGCAAAATCAGAAGATGAATCACGATGTCAAGCTTTCACATGCTCATTCAACAGGCAATACCAGAATGAAAGTAAAGTGGCCATAAAAACTCTTTGCAGATTCTCTAAAGAATGCAACCACTGATCCCTATTTATGAGAAGAAAACACATATTCAGCATATGAGGTCCCCACTTCCTTTTACATAGGTATTAGCCAAACACAGATAACAAATGATAGCACAAAGCCCATTTCATAAAACTTCACACACAGACAGACGGGGAGGGGGAAACTTTTCAAAAATATTCAAAATACTTCTCAGATTTAATCTTTAAAACAGACACAGGCACATGGCATATTAATACCTCTTATTTTGTCCTGTACTTCAAGTTTTACAAACTGGTTACAAATCATAATAATACAAAGTATGCTACTCAACCTAAAAAGAATATATCTGATGTTTAAATGGCTAATTCAAAATCACAGTAGTTTCAAAAACATGTTACTCATTTACTGTAGCAGCTAGAAGAGAGAATGTTTCATTTCCACCAAAAAAAGAAAAAAAAAAAAGAAAATGAATCTTTCTCCCTTTGCTGAAAAGCAGAGCCTCTTGGATTAACTAAGCACAGGCAGCAAGCTGGTAGACAAGATACCTTTTAAATTTTAGGTTACTGAAACACTGATAAGTAATCCTAGATTAACTCAATTTCTCTTAAGTCTAATTTTCAGTCTTCACATCATTATCTCAACTGAACTTTATAATGAATCTATAAGGGTGTGGATTAATTTCCTCCATTTTTGGATGAAACAAGACAAAACTAACTTTCAAGGAAGATGATTTAAACCAGCAGTTCCTAAAGGTGATCTCTTTTCCTTGGTGTGATAAAGAAAATAACTGACCTTAAAAAAAAAATCATTATTTTCCAAATCTGCAGAAACCAAGGAAAAAAAAATCAGCTGTCAGCCCTCAAAATCACTTTGCCTTTGTAAAGCAAAACACAAAACCCAATCATTCAAAAAAGATGCAAGGCAAGGTCCATTTTTAACCATCAACGAGCAAAATAAGAGCGAGAATTTTGTAATGTGAGGATTTGCTGAAATAAATCCTGAATCAAACTTTTAAAGAAAGATGACGGATTAATGGAGCTGAAAGCAGGTATATGAACGTTAACTTGCCCCACAATGTTCACATCTTCAACTGGCCCCCTACCCCTGGGCTCCTCTATGCCATCATGGGTCACAGGAAATGATATTCCACTTTCATCTCAACTAAATGATGTGAGTGAAACACATGCAGCGCAAAGTTGGTTTAGCCAAAACAGAACACTAATAAACAGAAGTAAAGGGGTGAGCACACATTAAATGCATGCTGGCAAAGGGGTGCCTTTTGCCAAGAACAGACCAAGAATCACATAGCCCCAAGTTCCAAAGAGGCTCATATGAGAACATTTCCTACACTCAGGCAGATGACAACCTCTCCACCTCCACATGGAAAATGAACACCCCTGCACTTGCCAGTGAGAGGATACTTAGTCACTGTATGATAAAACCAGTTGTATAAAAATCCTCAAGTTATTAGCTGTTCAAAGTGCATACCTGCTGCCACATACTGCTTTTTGAAGATTCAAGACAGACACACAGATGCGATACATGCACGGAACTGCTGAGCTGAATGAAAAAGATGGAGTTCATTGAGTCCAGCCCCTTCATTTCAGAAGGTGGAAGAAGACTACAGAGAGGAAAAAATAGACCTTTCAACCTGAACATAACATTCATGGCCCTGGGGAGCAAACTCCAGTCCTGGATTCCTATCCTACAGTGCTAGTTCAGAGACAAATCTTAAAGAATCAATTTCCTAAATACTTAGGAGTATTTAAAAATGAAAAAGAATTTAACCAAAACTGAAGACAGGTTGAAAACAGATGCTGCAAAAAAAAAAAAAAAAAGCCTTAGAAGGGAAAGAAATAAGAGAAGTGGCTCACCTCAGGGAACTAACAGTAAATACCAAGCACACTGATTTGGCCATGGTTCTTCACCGCAGATCTGGAAAAGCGGGCAAATTCAAATACTAAGCTTTTATCCTTCTCTTCAGGAGTAGGAAGTGGCAACCCACTCCAGTATCCTTGCCTGGAGAATCCCATGGACAGAGGATCCTGGCAGGCTACAGTCCATGGGGTCGTAAGATTCGGACACGACTCAGCGACTAAACCACCACCACCACCATCCTTTTCTTCCCTTTAAATTTCAATAGTCTCTATCTCTGAAAGGGTGTAGAAAAGAAAAATTAATCGCCAGAGGCAGGATGTTATTACCAATTTATCCTCCAGTTTTCACAGTCAGCTCCTTAACCAGATTCTAGAAAGGGAGACGGAGTTTAAATGCAAAAGAAGGCAGGGGTGTTAGCCAGAAGGGGACAACTTCACGTGATCACAACTGGACAGACACTGCACACTGCCGAGACTTTAAGCATTTTCATACAATGGGGTTAGGTAACTTGACAGATCAGAAAAATAGCATCAGACCTTAAGATGTGACATAACTGTAATAACTAGGAACATTTTCTACCCCGCAACTTGACCTCCTTCCAGAGTCACAATGATTAAAGACTAACAGCCATGTTACAAAATTATAAAATGCAATTTAGTTAAAACACAGGCTTTCTACCAAATTTTTTCAATATTTACTTATTTTTTATTTGGCTGCGTCAGGTCTCAAGTTGCAGCATGTGGTTTTTTTTTTTTTTTTAACTGCAGCATGTAAGATCTAGTTCCCTGACCAGGGAGCTAACCTGGACCCTCTGTATTGGGAACATGGAGTATCTTAGCCACTGGACCACCAAGGAAGTTCCTCTATAAACTTTTGCTTCAAACTATTAGTCATATCTCACCTTTCCAACACACTGTATATTAGTCCCCCTCCTAAAATAGAAGAATAAAAATGGTATCATTTCAGCAAAGTTTTTAGAAGAGTCTCTAAAGACAGGATATCTGCTATTTATTCAATGTGTTTGGAGGGAAAGGAAAGGCTCTTAAATTTGGAGATGAGGTTACTTAAAAGGTGCAAGAAGAAATCAAATGGAAAACATACTACGGGTAAGAAAAACACCACAGCAACATAAGCAGCAATAAGGCCTACTTATGTAGCATTTTAAGCTTTAAACTACACAGATTACTACAGTTGCCCCTTTGTTTCCAAGATAAAGTTATGCATAAAGTAATTGTGATTTGCTTACTTTTCTGTCCCTCCCTCTCAATAAACCATAGGCTTCTATAACAGCAGGAAATATGTTTCTGATTTACTGTTCTTTTCCAGCAAAGAACACACAGTAGTCACTTAAAACATTTTTTTAATGTTATGAAAAGATTATTTAACTGTAGAATAATTACTTAAAACATTTTTAGAATGAGAATTTTATCAAACAATTGCCAAACATTTGATAATATGCAAAGTTGGAAAGAATAGGGGAAAGGAAACAAGTATTTACACCGTTGGTAACGTAAATCACTACCACTTTTTAAAACATATTTATTTATTTTTATTTTTGGCTATGATTGGTCCTAGTTACAGCATGCAGGATTTTTCACTGAGGCACAGGCTTCTCTCTAGTTTTGCGGCCTTGCCCCGAACCAGGGATTGAACTCACATCCCTTGGACTGGAAGGCGGATTCTTAACCACTGGACTACCAGAGAGGTCCCAGCGTACCACCATTTAAAGGGTAATTTGGCAATAATGCCACACACTTCACCATTTACAAACAATTGGCAAAGTTGCCATTATACATACTGTTAAATGGAAAAGACAGAGGATAGCACAACACATTGAGTGTGAACCTATTTTGTTGTGTTTTAAAGGCAGTGTATACTTATTCTGCATACAGAGCAGAGTCGGGGGGGGCCAGGGAGTCATTCATAGTGTAACCTAAATGTAATCCACATATCCAATCCTAGGCGCCCTGCCTGAATACATACCCAATTCTGGCAGGATTTACAAAAAAGTTTCACACAGGCTACCTGGAATGGAAATACTGGGGAATGAAACTGCCATCACAAACGAGGAAAAGTCTTCTTTTTCATTATCTACGCTTTTGAAGTGTCTTGCGTTCACATATTGAAGTTTTAAGCTCCTTTTTAAGAGAGATGTTATGTTAGAAGAGAGAAAGAAAGGTAATTTTAGAAAGTAAAACAAATGATTTAAAATCATATCCCCCACCCCCACAATACCCTCCCTAACCCCTGCGCTGAGTCCCCTAATCCACATATTTTCAGAGTCAGTGGTTAGAGCACTGGCTTTCATTTTACGCTATTTGGAGCCTAAACAGAATCACTTAACGCATTTCCGATCATGCCAACACTGGAGCGGGAGAAACAAACCGGGCTGACACAATCCTCCACGACCATGGCTAAGGAAAGCCCCACGGAGGGGTTCCATGATATAAACAACAAGCCTGCCGTTACCTAAGGCATCTGACCCCGCTGCGCGGACACCCAGAGGCCAGGCTTGAAGAGTGTGCCTGGTGAGCAGCAAGTGCTTGATTTTTTGTTTCTTCAGATGGGTCAGTTGAGCTTAAATTTTAATTTTCTTATAAATACCTTCTAGGTATCTTAGAGATATTTGCCTAAATGTGAACAGGTAATGAACTTAACCATTAAAGTAGATTTCCTTATGGTAGTTCAAACTAACAATAGGAATAAACTATAAACAGCTTTTCTAAAACTGTCCAGTAGTGAGTATACGTAAAATAGATCATTGCTTTACACACCTCTTTGTGTTTTCTAAGAAAAATACATCTCAACTTCAGCTGCCCAAAAGAATCATCTTGGGAGCTTTTAAAAAATCCCCATACCTGGGTCCCACACTTCAGACCAATGAAATCAGAGCTATGGTGTCTCAACTGATGATCAAATAACATATTTCACATCAAAGCTGAGTAGATAATCATCCCATTACCTGATGAAGTGAGGGATAAATTTTCAAGAATTATACAAACATTTCTTGGGCACTTAGAGGGTCCAGGAACGTGGCCTTTGTCTTTGGGGCTAAATGCTAATGAAGAAAGGAATAAAACAAGCAATACAAGATACTAAGATGCTACAGCAACCACCATTGGGGTGTTGCCTTTTTAGGTTTCTTCCCACTACCTGCGTGTCTATGCTGCTAGTGATGCTTAGAAATGCCTTCTAAATACAGAAGCACCTTGACAGACTACAGCTCCCAATGCTAACAGCTATTCTGGTGTTTCTGCACAGACAACTACAAAAATAAACAGCCTTTAATCACAGCTCAAGGACCACTTGTGTCCTGAAAGACTGTGAACTTCTCTTCATCTCCCATCTCCATATACTAAGATGCCATAGCATTTAAATCATTTTACATGTCAGCAATGAGGCGGGTGGGGAAAAAACCTCATCATCCTTGAAATGATGCACCACTAACATAAATCTGCCACAACATGTAACCAAATGCCAACAGAGATTATGCGCAACCTGTGAAGTCACACTCCCCCAATCAAAAATTGTTAAAAAGCCTTACAACTCTCTCCATGTGTTCTAGTCAAAGATTATACAGTTTGTTTCTTGGAACATTCATCTCAAGGAGAGGGGGGTGGAGGCCATTTAGAAACTGTCAAGAAATATTCATTGGAAACATATGGAAAACCACAAAAGGCAATACCTTGACTTATGCTAACCTAAGGAATGGTTCGTATCTCTTACAAATGTTACAGACATGCCCTAACTAGAACAACATTCAAAATGTCAAGGGAGAGGGACACAATTTCACACACACACAAAAAAAACCCTGGTGAAAATGTGACTCTTAAACTCTTAATTGATCTTAGCATAATAGAATATAATATTTTATTTCCATTATAAATAAACAGGATCATCAGTACAATCATAAGTAGGATCATTTTTACTTTTGGCTTCTGTTTGGAAATTAAACCAAGGAAGAATTCAAGAATTCGGGGGAAAATACTGTATAATAAATTAACATGTTCCATAACTATCATTTATGGGGATTTTACCAACATTTCTGATACATACACTGGAAATCCTTATTAAGTCTGACTCAGCATTACTCAACAGCACAGAATGAGATCAAACTGTAAAGCTCTTTGCAGTTACTTGATATCAAACAGCTCTATCTCCACCCCCATTCACTGCAGTAGTATCATAGGGTGCTCTGACCTAGAAAGGCATCTGTCGCAAGTCTGTGTCCTTAGCTTTTTAATAAGGCTCTATACCTTTTTGGATGAAGAAACACCAGAAAATTAAGTCAGAAAACTGTATTGCTTCTTTCAACAAACTCCTCACAATACTTTGTAAAACTGACTTAAACATTCTAGGCTACATATATAAAATAAGCAGACTGTGCTTAAAGATTTACTGAAGTTCTTTTCAGCTTCAAAAATATCTCCTAAATCACAGCTAGGGGGGAAAAAAAGAGACACCTGAAAGGTTGAAAGTGAATGCACATCACAGACTTGCCCCTACCACCAATGCAGTCTTTGATCAACGTTCCCTGTCTGAGACATGCATGTTATACCAGACAGAATGGAAAACAGAAAGAAATGGGTAGCTTCCTTACCTCTACAAACAACTTACAAATGTAAGTTTTTAAACACGTATAGGAAGGCAGTTAAGTTGTACAGACCAAAAGGAACCAAAACACAGGGCCATCTGGGGTTGAAATGTGGCAGGAGAAGCTATCTACAGAACTGCCAAGCACCAGAAACTACACTCAGTGCTCTAGTTTCACCCCATTTAAACCACAGGGCAATATAGAGGTGGCTAGCGCAGCTGCACAGTAAGTACACTGTAATAGCTCCAAGGTTAAACAGCATGATCTAGGAGGCATCTCATAGAGCTGATAAAGAAAGCCCACTTCAAGGACGGGGGAGTTAAACTTAATCCTATACGCTGCATGGGCCTTTGGCGCTACTCGAAACTGCATCTGTGTAGGGGCAGAGACCGAGAAAGTATCTTCAGCCAGGCACCTGACCCATTCTACTTACCAGAGAAAAGTGAAAGGGTTAGTCACTCAGTCATGTTTGACTCTTTGCAACCTCATGGGCTGTAACCCACCAGGCTCCTCTGTCCATGGGATTCTGCAGGCAAGAATACTAGAGTGGGTAGTCATTCCCTTCTCCAAGGGATCTTCCCAACCCAGGGATGGAACACAGGTCTCCTGCATTGCCAACGGATTCTTTACTGTCTAAGCCATCAGGGAAGCCCACTTATCAGAGAACGTCCCTCTCAATAACTAAGGCACAAACCCTGAAAGAACTATTTCATACATATGCAAACTCAGAGGGACAAACAAATGCTAAAACCTCAGCCCACAGTTCCCACAAAGCTTCCCATCATCACCCAAACCACACCATCCCCTAAAAAGAGGTGCCCATCACACTCCGGAATTGTCCCTCTTCTGGTTCCCAAAGCTCAGCTCTGCTGCTCCACAGGTCAGGCCAAGACTCAACACCTAGGACTTGAAGGTTCTAGCAAACGTAGGACCAAACTATGATTCGAACAGACACAAACCCTCTGAGAGCTACAAGGAGAGTACAGGGCCAATTATCTTTTTTTTTTTTTTCAGATAAGAAAGTTTCAGAATGCTCGATGGTTCTGACTCTGCCACTGAGCCAATACCATGGATTCCTATGGTCTTAGGACAGAGGTTGCATAACCAAGAGAAAAAAGGCCTCTCTACCAAGTCAAGTCATCATCAGTGTTACTTATCTCTACAAAATGTGACTAAGTTTGGTGCCTAGTCATGAGTTTGAAAGAAAGAAGCTGATCAACACAAGAACAGACAAGTCAGACTAAGAAATCACTGATCAGGGAAAAAGGATTTTTATTACATTTCAGGTATTCTCAGCACCCAGGACTCAACATGGGTTCAAATGTTGTTCCTATTGTTGAATTTATAAAACTAATGGACAGAAATTATTTACCTATGTTCTCATCAATGTAGTGTCCTAAATCCATATTTTGCTTTTCAAGTAATGTAACCCCAAAAACCCACAGGAGCTGGTGCAAGGAAGAAAAAAAGCAGTGGAGTTTCAAGTTTAGCAGCTTTCCAAGTTTCACTACATTCCAACAGTTCTGACAGATAACCCTGCATTCCACATACTGTCTGATTCCCTCTTGAGCATGTTCCTGTGATCTTTGATAAGTTAAGATGCCCTCAACCAATGAAAATCTGCCATCAGCAAGATGAGGGCTATACCTGAGAGAGTGAAAAGATGGTTGCCCCAGCTAACTAAAAAAAAAAGAACCCAAAGCCGGTATATTTGAAATGAGCAAAAAGCAACTATTGAATGCCAAGTACATTACAGATTAAGTAGGAAGGGTCAAATTCTACCAGAATGCACTAATCAATTAATATTTATTAAACATAAATGTGAACACACACCCAGGAAGGGGGGATTTCCTCGTTTATACTACTCAATTCCTCCATAACCTTTGTGTGCCCTGAAGACACAGAGGAATGCTAAGTAAAAGCTAGAGTGGCAATTTTCCCTTTGAGGCTAAAATGGAATTATTATCATGGTTGGCATTTTTCAGATTCTCCCATTTCCAAACATTTTGTTTCTGATAGGCAGCTGAACTCAATTACTCTACTATCATTATGGGCTTGCCTCCCCAGAAATCTAGTACCCTGAGAGATCAAGAGATCACTCCTAAACAAAGAAGGGGTCCCAGGCTTCAGAGTAAGCAAAGTCAATGGGCAGACCCCTAAGAGTCACAGCATAACCACATGCAATAGAAGGGTGATGGGACCAGAGCAAGGGCAGGACACAGGGCAATGGACTGGGCCCGGTTCTTCCCCCAGATGACACCAAGCCAGGCGCCTCAGATTCTCACTAAGGACCTTTTGCCAGAACACACCCTACCTCCAACCACCTAACAAACACCCCTCTCGGGTAAGGAACCCCTAGCACAACACCCTACCTCTTTGGGGTCCATTTTATAAGCCAAAGTTAATTCCATAAAAACAGGGTTCGCTCCCTATGACACCAAGGTAAAGGGAGAGTGAATAAAGTGACGAATCCTAGGTAATAAACACTGCTGCACAGACCACTAGGACGGATTTATCTGACTTTAATAACTTACACTGAGGCATCAAATAACAGGGTTTACTAAAGGTTCTGACTCTTTCCTGGAGGGCACTCGCTTACTCTTTCCGATGCTCGGCATCCTGGCTGACTCCTGCTCCTCCTACTCCTTCCGCTCTCATCAGGAGCTTCAAAATATTTAGAACAACATGTTTTGATCCCTGACTTCACCATGACTAGCACCATAACGATACTTAACTTTTCTATACTTCTGTTTCCTCACTCGTAAACTATAAATAATATGAGCCCTGTCTCAAAGAGTGTTATAAGGGATCAATGAACTAATGAATAAGTTGATCGTCACAAACCATTTGACTTTCACAAGGCACTTCAGAACAGTGCCTGACACAGAGAACACTGTATTAAGTGTATGATAAAACTGAAAGATCATCTTTTTTTTTAATGGTTTCTTCCTCTTTCAGTTTTAGAATACTTGACAGATCAGGTTTTCATATCAGAGGTGTGTGTGTTAGTCACTCAGCTGTACCCAACTCTTTGCAACCCCATGGACTGTAGCCCACCAGGCTTCTCTGTCCATGGAATTCTCCAGGCAAGAATACTAGAGGGTGTTGGCATTCCCTTCTCCAGGAGATCTTTCCGACCCAGGGATCAAACTGAGGTATCCTGTATTACAGGCATAATCTTTACCATCTGAGCCACAGGTAAGCACTCAAATCAGATGGGAGTCCCACAAAAGAGAAGTAAAAAATTGAGATAACAGGAGCAGAATTTATTTTCAGCACAATGGAAATGCTTTAAACTTAGATTGTGGTGACAGTGGCATTCTGTTCGTTTCCAAGGCAAACCATTCAATATCACGGTAATCTAAGCCTATACCCTGATCAGCAACGCTGAAGAAGCTGAACGGTTCTATGAAGACCTACAAGACGTTTTAGAACCCACACCCAAAAAAGATGTCCTTTTCATTATCAGACTGGAATGCAAAAGCAGGAATCAAGAAACACATGGAGTAACAGGCAAATTTGGCCTTGGAATTAAAGCTGAGTGCCAAAGAACTGATGCTTTTGAACTGTGGTGTTGGAGAAGACTCTTGAGAGTCATTGGACTGCAAGGAGGTCCAACCAGTCCATCCTAAATGAGATCAGTCCTGGGTGTTCATTGGAAGGACTGATGTTGAAACTGAAAATCCAATTCTTTGGCCACCTGATACAAAGAGATGACTCATTTGAAAAGACCCTGATGCTGGGAAAGATTGAGGCCAGGAGGAGAAGGGGACAACAGAGGATGAGATGTTTGGATGGCATCACCAGTTCAGTGTACGTGAGTTTGGGTAAACTCCAGGAGTTGGTGATGGACAGGGAGGCCTGGCGTGCTGCGGTTCATGGGGTCACAGAGTAGGACACGACTGAGCAACTGAACTGAACTGACAGTGGCATAATACGACAAATCCACTAAAAATCATAACACATTTTAAAATCAAAACATATCACATATAAACTAGGCCTCAGTCAAGCAGTCTTTTAAAGAAAAGCAATGAGACAACTAAATAATTAATCTAAGTCGACTATTTAGTTTGAACTGACAGTGGCATAATATGACAAATCCACTAAAAATCATAACACATTTTAAAATCAAAACATATCACATATAAACTAGGCCTCAGTCAAGCAGTCTTTTAAAGAAAAGCAATGAGACAACTAAATAATTAATCTAAGTCGACTATTTAGTCAAACTAATAGAAAATCAAAATTCTGAATTCAGTTGGGATCTGAATGCAGGATGCAAACCCCTGTTCCTGGTACCTCTTCAC
The DNA here is from genome assembly GCA_006410635.1 of Cephalophus harveyi. Taxonomy (NCBI): domain Eukaryota; kingdom Metazoa; phylum Chordata; class Mammalia; order Artiodactyla; family Bovidae; genus Cephalophus; species Cephalophus harveyi. Next base: position 325,793 of record SJYT01015823.1, on the reverse strand, counting down.
AGGACAGCACGAACACATGTGACCTCCCCACACTGGGTATCCATGACTTAATAACTGGCAAAACATGGGAACAAGAGAAGCCCTCGGAAGCTTTTGAATTCTGGGAAGAATGCTTCACACAAGCGCAAAAATAATTTAAGCACCTGGTGACTAAGAACACATGCCTCAACATGAAAGTCAGTCAGTCAGTTCAGTCGCTCAGTCGTGTCCGACTCTGCGACCCCATGAATCGCAGCACGCCAGGCCTCCCTGTTCATCACCAACTCCCGGAGTTCACTCAGACTCACGTCCATCAAGTCAGTGATGCCATCCAGCCATCTCATCCTCGGTCGTCCCCTTCTCCTCCTGCCCCCAATCCCTCCCAGCATCAGAGTCTTTTCCAATGAGTCAACTCTTCACATGAAGTGGCCAAAGTACTGGAGTTTCAGCTTTAGCATCATTCCTTCCAAAGAAATCCCAGGGCTGATTTACAGAATTGTGGGGAGTGGCATCAGAGTCTTTTCCAATGAGTCAACTCTTCACATGAAGTGGCCAAAGTACTGGAGTTTCAGCTTTAGCATCATTCCTTCCAAAGAAACCCCAGGGCTGATTTACAGAATGGACTGGTTGGATCTCCTTGCAGTCCAAGGGACTCTCAAGAGTCTTTTCCAACACCACAATTCAAACGCATCAATTCTTCGACGCTCAGCTTTTTTCACAGTCCAACTCTTGCATCCATACATGACCACTGGAAAAACCATAGCCTTGACTAGACGGACATTTGTTGGCAAAGTAATGTCTCTGCTTTTCAGTATGCTATCTAGGTTGGTCAAAACTTTTCTTCCAAGGATTAAGGGTCTTTTAATTTCATGGCTGCAGTCACCATCTGCAGTGATTTTGGAGCCCAAAAAATAAAGTCTGACACTGTTTCCACTATTTCCCCATCTATTTCCCATGAAGTGAAGGGACCAGATGCCATGATCTTCATTTTCTGAATGTTGAGCTTTAAGTACTTCCCCTGAATTCAAGCTTATTCCTCTAAATGTGGTAGGCACTCAGAGTAACACAGTAATAGCATTCATTATAATTATATACTGCTGCTGCTGCTAAGTCACTTCAGTCGTGTCCGACTGTGTATGACCCCATAGAGGGCTGACCCCCAGGCAGCCCACCAGGCTCCCCCGTCCCTGGGATTCTCCAGGCAAGAACACTGGAGTGGGTTGCCATTTCCTTCTCCAATGCAAGAAAGTGAAAGTGAAGTCGCTCAGTCATGTCTGACCCTCAGCGACCCCATGGACTGCAGCCTTCCAGGCTCCTCCATTCATGGGATTTTCCAGGCAAGAGTACTGGAGTGGGGTGCCATTGCCTTCTCCAATAATTATATACAAACATAACAAAATGTACAATGATATCGTCGCACAAAATAAGGCAACTCAACCATTCCACTTACCTATACTTACACTATTCTTATAACATTATTCCCAAGTAATCTCCCTGTACAAAAGGTAATGAACTCCATGGTAGCTGAGATTTGGTAGCAGAAAGACATGTTGACAATAGAATTGAGTCCTCTTACATTTCTAGAAGTTTTAGGTGAATCCATGGTACTGTGAATAGCATCTGGGGGAAATTCTATGAGGAAGAGTTGAGAGAGTTTGAATGGAGCAATTATGCACTCCTGGTCATGTCTGTAGATTTCACAAAGTAAGTGGTCACTTCTTCAGACCCTCTGCCAGGCCTTTGCCAGACTCTTAAATTTCATAGTTGCACCCAATTCTCCCAGACACATTAGCACTGACTTCTTGCCCCAATGTGGCTGCACAGTATTAATTGCCTGGAAACAGCATAACAAGGCTGTGGGGCTTAAAGTGTCACAAAAAAAAGAGAAGAGAATTAATTCATGGCTGGTACCTAATGTTATTGGCGTTGGAATTAGATAAACCCCAATAAGGTCCACAATAAGCCAACAATTTATTTTTCCAACTCCAAAGTCGTTCATTCAACTCTGATGTCTTCAGAGCCAAAAACTTTAATGGGAGCTTTGCACCGGCTGAGAAGAGAACCCTTAGCAATGCCAAAAGAGGAAATGAGTTGATGAGGGCAGGGCAGAACAGAGCAGTTATTCTTTCATTTCAGTTTTACTATCTGACTTACTAATAACAATGCTTATCATTTTCTACAGTTCCAAAATGATCCGCATACATGATGCATCCAACAGTAGCCAGCCAACCTTGCAGAAAGATTAAGCAACCGACACCAGGCATCTCAGGCCAACAATAGGTAAACTGTGTCAGGAACCCAGGTCTCCTATGCCTAGTTTTGAGCTCAGTCTCATGCTGCCTCTACAACCGAGATACAGAGAAGACCCCACCCAAGCTCTTTCTGCCAGTGCATTTCTAAGTTATCTCTACAGAGGCACTGTTACCATGGAAGTAGCCCCCTGCAACCCCCAGCATGAAGGCGATTACACAGACATGGATAAAGCTGCTGGGGCACATCCAATTCATTCTTCTCTTTGCTCTAGTCTGCAGATCTCCACATAATCAACTGGAATGACTCCGAAGCTCAGGGCTGACAGTCTGGCAACTTTCAGACTCAGAGGTGACTGGTCAGCTACTCCTGAAACAACAGATGAATTCGCCACTAGTCCTCAATGGCCGCCCAGTGTCAGGTGTGATCCTCGTCACCTCCGCTTTGTAGGACAAGTATTATCCAGCGTCTTGGAGGAACCTGATTAAGAGCTGGTTCTTTCAGATATGACTCAGAAATGGATGCTTCTTTCCAAAAACTGCAGGTTAAAAAGCAGTAAGAAACGATATGGGTGTTTTCCTAAGGGCATCTGAAGTAATATTTCTCTTTGGTCTTAGAAATGTTTGCAAATGAAGTAAACATTTCTTTAAAACTCAGCTTTACAAAGAGCTCCATTTCCCTCCTACAAGCATTCTCTGTATCTTTCTGAAAGTTTCTATAATTTTTGGTGACCAAATTACTCTTCGCACAAAGCACTCATTTTTGCTTCACTATTCTTCATTTAAATACTCTGGCGTTTAGTAACCATATTCTGTCATCGCTCTTAATGGGGTGTTTTAAGATTCTTTTTCAAAGGCTTTGCTTAATCACAGCCTTAGCCTTCTGGTAAAATTGGGTCTTTTAACAAACAAGCCTGTAAGGGACAAGTTTTTAAATTACTCTCAAGCTTTCCCTCCCCCTTCAAAGTTTTCCCAAACTACTTAAAAGCCTCTCAGCCTTGGGGGGAAGGATGATAAATTAGATGATTTTTGCTCTGTCTCTGTTGCTTGGCATTACCCTGGTCTAATCCATTTTTGTCTCACCAAGAATTTGGTTCTTACAAGCAGCCTCCCTCCCATATTCTGCAGCATGCAGAGTGCAGATTACTAGTGAAGTTGCCCAGAGGCCCAAACCAGGCACAGGAAGCCCTTCAGTTTCCCCCTTGGGCGTTCTCAGGGGTGGCTACACACTCTTTTAACTCTTCCCTTTTCCTTTCTGTAGTGAAGGCCATGTTTGTGTCCTTGCTTCAAAATCTAATTCTTCAGGTAAAACTGGTAGGTAACTTCCAGGTGGACCCAGAAAAATGCAATGAAAAAGTCATTTAAAGGCAAAACATGAGAAAAAAATTAATAAGCAGGGATGCAAAACGACACACATGCTCTGCTGAAACTTTTAAAAAATGATGCACATGTGCAAATCAAAACCACGAGATTCCGTTTGACAGACCACTTCACACCCATTAGGATGGTCACTATCAAGAAAATGCAAAGCACTGGCAAGAATGCGGAAAATTGGAACCCGCATACATTTCTGATGGGAATATGGTGCAACTGCTGTGGAAAATTAAGCATAGAATTACCTCAAAAAGTTAAACCTAGGCTGATTCACATAGTTGTGTGGCAGAAACGAACACAACATTGTACAGTAATTAACCTCCAATTTAAAAATTAAAAAAAACAACAACAACCAAGAGTTGGAGAGGTGATGAGAGACAGGAATAAAGTTGGGTCTGGATAGCAAAAAAAAAACGTTTAACCTAGAATTATTATGTGATCCAGCAATTCCACTTCTGGGTACACATCCCAAAATAATGAAAGCAAAAACAGAAACGTGTACAGCACTTTTCAGAGCAGCAGCATTCACAATAGCCAAAAGACAGAACCAACTCAAATGTTCCTCAACAGTGAACAAACAAAATGTGGCCCACACATACAATGGAATATCATGCAGCCCTACAAAGGAACGAGATTCTGGCACGTGCTGCAACACCGAGGAACCTTAAAGACAGGATGCTGACGGAAATCCACCAGACACAACCAGACACAAAGGACGAAGACAGCCCGATTCCACTTTCGTGAGGTGCCCACAACAGGCAAACTCACAGAAGCTGAGAGGCAAAGCAGAGGTTAGTCACCAGGGCTGGGGAAAGGGAGGAAGGGGAGTTACTGCTTAATGGGTAGAGCCTTCCAGCTTAAGATGACAGCTCTGGAGATGCCTAGTGGTGAGAGCTGCATAACGGTGTGGATACACTAAATGCCACTGAATTGTACACCTGAAAGTCATTTAAATGGTAAATTTTGTTTTGCATATATTTTGCCACCAAAAAAATATATATATGGCCAAAAAATTCTATAAACATAAATGAGGAGAAAAGGAAAATTACCATGTGAAAGAAGGCCAAGCGCGGAAGAATTGATGCTGGAGAAAAGGGAAATTACCATGTGAAGAAGGCTGGGCGCCGAAGAATTGATGCTTTTGAACTGTGGTGTTGGAGAAGACTCTTGAGAGTCCCTTGGACTGCAAGGAGATCCAACCAGTCCATTCTGAAGGAGATCAACCCTGGGATTTCTTTGGAAGGAATGATGCTAAAGCTGAAACTCCAGTACTTTGGCCACCTCATGCGAAGAGCTGACTCACTGGAAAAGACTCTGATGCTGGGAGGAATTGGGGGCAGGAGGAGAAGGGGACGACCGAGGATGAGATGGCTGGATGGCATCACGGACTCGATGGATGTGAGTCTGAGTGAACTCCGGGAGATGGTGATGGACAGGGAGGCCTGGCGTGCTGCGATTCATGGGGTCGCAAAGAGTCGGACACGACTGAGCGACTGAATTGAACTGAACTGAACCATGTGAAAGGCAATGGAATAATAATGGGTGACTTTTCTAGGTTCCAACTGCTCCAAGAGCGCCTTTTATTTTAAAATCAGTACATTTGTTCACATACCCACTGGTGCACAAAGAAAACAGATGGAGCAGGTCATAGTAACATTTCGGGTCAGCAAGATTTTAGCGCTGACTGAGATGCATGGAAGGTAAGGTTTTATGTGAGGGCAGCAGACGAAGACGGGAGTCAAGCAAGGCAAGAGTTAGATCATGTGTGGCATGCTTTCTTTCTTCTAATCTCTTGCTTTGAAAGCCAGCCTCTCAGTCCCAAGACTCGAGGCCCTGTTTCTCTCGGATAAATGTGCACGGCCCACGGGAACACCTCATGTCCGCACATCTAGCAGCCCCCACACCCTGGACTATTACCTGACACCCTTCTGGCCTCACAGCTAGCCCACCTCACTGCCCAATGGCAAGGACCCTGTGGTCTACCCAGATGACAGATTCAGCTACCAGAAAGCCAAGGAATTTTCTGTGTGTGTGTCGTTCAAAGACCTCCCAAGGAATTCCCTTGATGGTCCGGTGGTTAGGACTCCGTGCTTTCAATGCCATGGCCCAAGTTCAATCCCTGGTCGGGGAACTAAGATCCCACAAGCCACACAGTGTGGTCACCCCCTCAAAAAAACAGAGCTCTCAAACTCTTCCAATTCAGCCAGAACCTTGAATTTTTATATCAGCAGACTTCAAGCACAAGTTCAACACAAATCTTAGTCACCTCTCAATCATTGGCCTCCAAGAGTCAGAAGAGGGACAGGAATTATCCAGGTTCACAGACAAACTCATGTTTTTCTCCTCGAACTTAAGGAACCTCACACCTGTCAAATCTGTGTCTATCCTATCTTGTGTTAGCTCAGGTGACTCTGAGTTCCCTAATGAGACTGGGATGATAAATGGCAAGAAACACTGGATTGCAATACCCTGTAGATACTCATAGAGGAGAAGCTATACCTAAATCATTAAGGCTTGACTACACACATCTAGAGAGTCAAGTCAAATACCATTACACCAGGTCCTCTTGAAAGCAGGCTGCCCATCTGAGAGACACAAGGTCTATTTCTCCAAGCTCATCAAACAGTCACACAGGTTACAAACCACTGGTTGCTCTAATTAATTGCCTAAGACACACTAGTAGATTTTAGGGTTTCTTACATTGTTTTTTTTTTTTTTTTTTAATTCTGTTAGTTACTTGATTCACATTTTCATGCTTTGGCTGAAACACTTGGGAAAATCAAAGTCATCTCAACAGGGTATAATTAAAAGTTAAATTTAGCAACTAAAATCTCATCTCATGGAAAAGTCTCCTCCAAATCGTAGAAGTGTCACTGTGGCAATCTGACTAGAAGTCAGCACAGACAAGTACGGATTCAGGCACTTGCCACCGCGATGCATCTGTCAAGGCTGCAGCTGAGCAATGAGAAGCGCACACCCAACATGTTCTAGTAGAGCATCGGTCCCTTGCTTCAAATGCTTTAAAAAATTAGATTTCATGGAAGCTCTGCCAACCAGTCAGCCCTCTACAACGAGGCCTAAGCAGGTGCAGTCTCTCACAGAAATTAGATAATGAGTTCAAGGACTTCCCTGGTCCCCCAGAGGCTAAGACTCTGCACTTCCAATGCAGGGGGCCTGGGTTCGATCCCTGGTAGGGGAACTAGATCCTGTGTGTCGCAATGAAGATCCAACACAGCCAAATAAAGAAATATTTTTAAAAAGAAAAGGAGTTCATGCGTCATGAAAGTTTAAGACAGAATATTAGTTTCTAGTTACTGCCACTATCTACTAATCTTGCTTTGAAAAATGAAGTGAACATCACTCTTCAAAGTCAGTTCCAGGAATCGTGACGTATGCCAACCCCCTGCCCCGTCCCAGGAGTTGTCCTAGCTTCGCCCTCCTTCTCCCACTTTGATGGGCACCCTGGTAAGAGAACAGCTCTGCCTCTTCTCTTCTTGCTACCTAACAGTTTCAATAGTGCTTCTGAGTCCCGAGCAGGACGTCTACACAACTATCCTTCCACTTAGCAGTGCCTCAAGAAGTCATTTTGTAATCATGAAAAGCCTTTCTCCATGCATGTTCAGCAGATGCTCCCAAAATAGGCTTTTCCAACACCCACAGAAGCTGTCAGTGAACATGCATTTTCTGCACTCCCAACTCCAGCCCAGCTGGCAGTCCTAGGAAGGGGCATCTGAATTCAGGACTAGCACTTGTCTAGGTGAAGATGGTGCCAGTGTTGCCCCTGGTGGCCACATTCACTTTGGCAGAAGCAGCAGTGATAAATAGTTCTCTGGATTGTCAATTCACATCAGCCAGGTGCCTTTGTTTCAAGAAACAACTTCTTGGTAATTGATATTGAAAAAACTCTTCCCTGGAAGTTTAAGGCAGAACTCTCTCTCCCCTCTGACTTTATGTATCTCAGAGCCCAAAACTGGCTCATTTAGAACAACCTATAATACCCTTGGAGTAAATTTCAAGTATAGCTTAGTTAAGAGTAGGAAAAAGATTCTCTTGACCTCAATAGATTAGCTAGTGGTTTCAATCTTCCACCACCTACCTCAAAAACACATAAATCAAAGTTAGCAAGCTCTGCCTGAGGGGTGCCTGTATTCTAAGAAGCTGCCCAAATGGAAAACATCTAGTGAGAGAAAACAGCATGCACAAATCACATATGTAGAGGGACTTAGTTTCCAGAAACACTTTTAGGAACCAATATGTAACTTCAAGCCTGTCAAGTAAGCTGAGTTGCATTAGCCCTAATGTATAAATAAAGCTGACAGGGGTGATGTAACTTGCCCACAGCTACTCAAAACCTGGCAGCACTGGATGGTGAACTTAGGTCTTGACAACTTTGAGCTGCTTCTGCACAAACTATGTGGTCCCCAAGCAAAAGCCTGCATGATCCAAAAACTCCTCCATCATTGAGAAGTGGATGTTTGCTTCACCATGACAAATCTCTGGGGTTACTTTAAAAACCAATAACCATAACAGGACTGAAAATGCCACAGGGAGACAAAGTTCACACCTCTGCTCTAGGTTTCCTTATCACAGCTTAAAATAACCAAAATATTACTGACCTCCAGCACAGCAGACTCTCTCTGTTAAGATTTTATAACATTTTATACACTTCAGGCACAAAACTCAAGAAATCCAAGAAACTCAAAGATGTTTCCACACAATATTTCCAAGCATATGTTTCACATTCCCTTGAAAATCAGTGATAGTTACTAGATACTCAGGGTAGCAACCAGTGAGTGGGTGAAATTGCTTGGGCTTCCCTGGTGGCTCAGAAGGTAAAGAATTCACATGCAATGCAAGAGACCTGGGTTTGATCCCTGTGTCAGGAAGATCGCCTAGAAAAGGGAATAACTACCCACTCCAGTATTTTTGCCTAGAGAATTTCATGGATAGAGGAGCCTGGAGGGCTACAGTCCATGGGGTCGCAGAGAGTCACACAACTGAGCAACTATCACATCATAACCAGTGAGTGAGTATGGTGAAAGTTAGGGTGTATATGAACCGGAATGACATCAGAGATAAGAAAACTAGTAAAGAACAAACTTGATGCAACTGAAATAAACAACCAGAAGAGATTGGTAGAAGCTGGTAGAATTTTAAAAATCAGAACCCACTTAAAATGTGCTAAACCCCCTCCAGCTTGCATCTTGACTCTGAATATGGGTCCTGGCATCTGGTTTTGGGGAGCCTAGTCATTCATATTTCCAGTGACAGGCTACCATGGGCCAGATATCATGGTACAATGAATAGAAAAAGCCTGCTATGGGGGAGCTGATGGCCTCATGGGGATACTAGAAAGCTTGCATCCTTCTTCTTGAGAGCCACAAACCAGCAGTGGGGCTGCCTGCGGCATGTCTCCAAGGGCAGATGATTCTGGGCAAGAGCTCTGATGACAGTTATATGCAATTTCACAAAGTACAAGCTACCATGGGAGGGATTCAAGCAGGAAATAAGGACAAAACTGTTCCACTGCCAGTGGGATTTATTAAGAATCATGAACTTTTCCAAATGAAAGGAGGGGACCAAGTCAAAGAGACAAAAGAAATAGTCTGTGCTAGACTGCAATAAGGCAAGGATGCAACCCTATAATCTCCAGGACAGTCACTAAAAGAAGAGCAAAAGAATTAACAAGTCAATCAACAGAGAACCTGGAATAATTTTTTGCTTAATCCAGAAGAAATCAAGGAGGGGAAAAAAACCATAGAACAGATAAGGTCAGATGGAAAACAAATTTGTCAGACGATAAACAAAATTTCAAATACACTGGTAACTACATACATGAACGGTAAACTGAAAGCTACCCAATTAAAGGGAAGGGAAGTTGCTCAGTCGTGTCCGACTCTTCGCAACCCCATGAACTTGCAGCCTACCAGGTTCCTCTGTCCATGGGATTTTCCAGGCAAGAGTACTGGAGTGGGGTGCCATCACCTTCTCCAATTAAAATATTGTACAAAAACAAAAGTTGAAAAGAAGGACCTAAGTACATTTCAAAAACCATGAAAGAGAATAGATGCTGTCACCAGGGTCTGTCTCGCTGCCCATGATGAGGGGCTGCCAAGTTTTCCAGCACAGTCCATGCATCAGCATCCCTACCTTGCACAACAGATTTGTTCGCTTCCATGCACTGTTAGGAAAGCAAATTGCTTCATTGGAAAAGACCATAGAAAACTCCGCTGTCTTGCTGATTCTTTATTGAGAAAGCCCTTGTTCCTCTCTGCGAGGAATAATTCATTTAGTGCATCCTTGCATATGCATATTAAACCCTACATTGTATACAGATTATTACATTGTTTTACTGGAAACTGCTCTTTATTGGACAGCTCTTCTGGGGTCACCACTCATCATGGAAATGGATTTTTTTTCCTGCCCACATTCCTTGCCCCACCTTCCCCCCCAACTCCCGCAAGCCCCAGCCTCCAAGTACCAGGCTCCATTAGTGCAGTAATAAAACCACTACTGTTTGGTTAGCAGTAATGAGTTCTAAAAGCATCAATGCAGTGCTTCATGGAGCAGGGCTATTGTTAGGTGCAGCAAACTTCCCTGGCATCAATCAACGGCAGTAGATGGGAGCAGACTTTTTTGAAACTTGCCAGGAATGCAGTGAAAAACTGGACAATATGTGCTCAACGACAAGGCGATGTGTCTCACACAAAATCAAACAAAATGACCAGTAACTAAATACACTCATTTCTATGCAGTCCAGCTCTACTGCAGGTCTGTCTTAAAAATTGGTAACAGTTACTTCCCTAGTGTCTAGCAGTAGTGTTTCTGTTGCTGCCTGCTCACCACCCAAAATATCAGTCGGCCTCAGCTACAAAGATAGCTTTTATTCCTTTATATGTGTTAACTCGAAAGATAGAAGAAAATGGGAAACAGAAGAAAAGAAACAGAAGGTTGGGAAGAAGAAAGGGATAAAGAGTCCAATAAAACAGCTTTATCTCAGTGCCTCCAAGGGTCAAGGGACAGGATGAGGGATGAGCCATTAGCCTTCCTGAGTCTCCATTTCTTCATCAGGTTCACAGGGCCGATTCATGTTAAGACTGATGTTATTCAACTATCTTTTTACCAATCCAACAGCAAATTCATAGGATCCACACAGATAGCATTGGAAATACTTGCTCATTTGGTTAAGATAGAACATGGAAATAAGTTTCTATTTCAGCTTGGCTCTCTGATCATCTTCTTCAGAGATTAAATTCTTCACCTTTAAAAAATGAAATTTTCTTTAATACATACAGCTGTTAGCTAGAAGAATTCTGGTAACTTTATACTTTGGTCAATCCAAATTTCTCCACTTTTCACTCCCAAAAGACCTCTCAGGTTTTTTGTTGGGAGGCAGTAGGGGCTTTACTTTGTTTTGTTTTTGTCTTAGGTACATACAAAGGGACTCCACACCTGTGGATGAAGAAATACCAGGAAGACTATTACCCATGCCACCCCTGAAGATGCAAACCACTTCAATGTCAGTACCAAAAAAAGAATAAGGAGGGAAAAAAGAAGAACAGAAACACGTCAATACCTGAGTTAGCAAGGAGAAGTTATCGAAATGAGGAAAAGAAGGCAGGCTGGTAGAGGAAGTGGATCTGAAAGGAGGAAGAGTGACAGCAGGAAATGGACAGGCTTAAACTTTTCTGAGAAAGTCTTTATTTTGCTAGGTGTCAAGACCGATTCTGTTAGAAATGCCTGTTTTAAAACTGCTGCTTCTTGACATGAGATCAAATACCTTTGAATACCTAATCATTTAGCCACAGAATATATAGTAAGACTAAAACTGAAAATTCTTTCCTTTCTCTTGTCCTATATGAATTTTATTGAGACAAAAAGACATGTCTCTTAATAGGGGCTCTAAAAATACGTTGATCCAGGAAAAAGTTTAAAACAAAATGAAATTTAACAGTAGAGTGAATTAAATTTTGCTCCCAATTAAAAAAAAAAAAAAAAAAAACTAGTATATACATAACATACATGGGGGAAAGGAAGAGAAGAAATGTAAGACCGAAGAGAAGACAAGACAGAATTAGAAAATATTCTCTTCAGAAGGGCAATCAAACAACATTCATATGTAAACCACACACTGTCCTTCCTTTCCCTTCTAGCCTGGAGAGAAGGTTTATCTTTTGATTTTCTTTTTGTGCTTTATTTAGCTCATGAAAACAATACACAAGGGTAGCCTTCACAGGGCTCCCAAACCCACCTGCCATGCGCTCAAAGACAATACAAAAGAGCAAGAACCAGTCTCATTTGTGGAGGTGAGATAAAAAAGGAAGAATTTACTCAATGGCACCCCACTCCAGTACTCTTGCCTAGAGAATCCCATGGACGGAGGAGCCTGGTAGGCTGCAGTCCATGGGGTCGCTAACAGTCGGATACGACTGAGCGACTTCACTTTCACTTTTATGCATTGGAGAAGGAAATGGCAACCCACTCCAGTGTTCTTGCCTGGAGAATCCCAGGGACGGGGGAGCCTGGAGGGCTGCCGTCTATGGGGGTCGCACGGAGTCGGACACGACTGACACAACTTAGCAGCAGTAGCAGCAACATGGTAAAAGAAATGAAGTTTACAGTTTAGCGTTCAAACTAATAAAGAATCACTGTGTGCAAAATCTTAGGAGGAGATTAACCAGCCAAAAAGACTATGTAATCCAATGTTTAGCTTCCCAATGACACCTGGGACCTCAGCTGTGGGGCCACTATAAAGGGGTCACCTCCTCCGACCACAAAAGCTACACAGTAGGGCTAACACTCCCCCCTGCTCATGTAAAATATCCACCGGGGAATAGCTGTAAGCGTAACTGAAGGCTCAAAGTCCAGAGGATACAAAGGTTATCTTGTGACATCAACAGAGTACCACCATGACCTCAGCTAGCCAGAAGCTTGGTCACAGTGGAGTCATTCAGGTTAAAGAGATTGTTCAGGGTGCTGGAAACTGGCTGAGCTTCCACTTACGTGGATGGAGGGGGAACTGGAGGCAAGGACAACACCAGGCTCCAGTGAATGAACTGAGTCATAATCCTACCTAAGGTAAATGGAGGAAAGGAGTGGCTGGCCCTTAACCTAGCTCAAAGTGGGTTAACCTTAAAGAGAGCCTCTTAGGGAGTAGAAGGAGAGGATTTCACACCTCATTTCTCTTTCCTGAAGAATGCTGTCAATGAAATGAATGAGTATTATGAGCGAAAGTGGGCACTAGACAGATTCCTAAGAGAGGGGTGTACTCCTTGTCCCAAGCTAACATCTACCTCTCTTGCAACGTTCTTCTTCCCACTGGAGGCAGGTATGCAGAATACTCACCACTTTTCTAAAGCATACAACCACACACACGATCAATTATGTCCGCTATTTATTCTAGCTTTTATTAAGGAACACAATGTCACTTTCGCTTCTCAGAGTTTCTCTCCTTTTCTCCACTCTTTTCAAAAGCTTACCCAGCTATATCTAATTCTCTCTGGACAGTATATTTGGCTGACTATCCTTAGGAAAGGACTTTCAAACTAATCAATGGCTTCAAGAGTCTTCTCCTAATAGCAAACATTTGATGCAGGTGAGGAGAGAAAAAAAATGTTTCCTTTCAAGAGGGTGTTGCTTTAAGTAATCTTGAGACCACCTGGGGGCAGGTGGCTTACTCTACTTTAATGAGAGGCAATTATTGGGTTAGCCAAAAAAATTCATTTGGGTTTTTCCGCCAAATAGCTTCCAGTATATTCGGTGACGCTGTAGACAGCAGGTGGAGGAAACCATTTTGGACAAAGGGCTCCAGGACATCTCTAGGCAGCTGGCCAGCTGCCCATAAGGCCATCCTGCACACAACATTAGTATTCTCTCCTAAAGGGAGGCCTATTTTAATCAAGGAAATATTTCATTGGGAAAGATTCACCCAGAAAAATACAAAGTTTGCCAAAAGGGAATAAAAACATGTAATGATTCACAGTGGATCCACAGAGCCACACTCGGACATACATGGTAGCACGGATGGTGGTCAACCAGGCTCGAGCCCTCGACGGATCCACTGCTGAATCACAGTACTGAAGTCAAGCTTTAGCCAGCATTCTTCCCGAGTCGAAGAGAAATATGATCTGCCACAGGATGCTCAGTCAGGCCTGAGAATCCTGGGTGCTTAAAACAATGGCCTGCAGAATGCGACATCCGCTCAGTATGAACTCTGCCCAAGAACTGGCTGTCCTCATGGTCTTGAAAAGCTGATCTGGAGACGTTAGAAAAAAATGGCTCCTGGCTTCCCTGGTAGCTTAGCTGGTAAAGAATTCGTCTGCATCGCAGGAGACCCCAGTTTGATTCCTGGATGGGGAAGATCCACTGGAGAAGGGATAGGCTACCCAATCCAGTATTCTTGGGCTTCCCTTGTGGCTCAGCTGGTGAAGAGTCCACCTGCAAGGCTGGAGACTTGGGTTCGATCCCTGGATTGGGAAGACCCCTGGAGAAGGGAGCCCAGCTACCCACTCCAGTATTCCGACCTGGAGAATCCCATGGACTATATATATAGCCCTTGGGGTTGCAAAGAGTCAGACATGACTGGGCGACTTTCACTTTCACTTTTCCTAAGGAGGGTCTTGTCAACCAATGAAAATAGCTGTCCTACTGCCATGAGACGCCCAGGTTAGCTGCATCAGAGGACAATGTGACGGTGTGACGTGTGAACCTGGGCTCTGCTGGGAAGGAGGGATTGGTCTGATGCTAGAATCAACACCCATGTGCGACAGGAGTCTGGCGCGAATGCACTGCACTCACCCTATGTCCTACGACCGCAAGCGCATAGAGTGACGGGGTTCTCTGAAAGCCAAAGATGAAATTAACATGGATAAAGGGCTACTGGCTGGTTTCTAGGACGAAGAGTCCATAAACACGGTTGGCATAGAGCCTTAGCCTTCCCACCCCCATCACTAGCACTATGATCTTGCTTTCTCTCCAAAATCGCAATTTTAAAATCCTCCTCATTTTGCCTCAAGTTCACACACCTTGTCTGTTACTAAACATTGTGGCTCCTGTCCCTGAAATAGTTCTCCGGTTCAATTCTTCTTTAGTTTGATAACCTTGCCTTTAACTTAACCTTGTCTTTACTTCCAGGTTCAATACTGTACAGTAGTTTCAGATACAAGCTCTACCCCTGACGGTATGCGTGGGTTCAGTATGGTATGGTCACTTCAGTCGTGTCCGACTCTGTGTGACCCCACAGACGGCAGCCCACCAGGCTCCCCCGTCCCTGAGATTCTCCAGGCAAGAACACTGGAGTGGGTTGTCATTTCCTTCTCCAATGCATGGAAGTGAAAAGGGAAAGTGAAGTCGCTCAGTCACATCCGACTCTTAGAGACCGCATGGACTGCAGCCTACCAGGCTCCTCTGTCCATGGGATTTTCCAGGCAAGAGTACTGGAGTGGGTTGCCATTGCCTTCTCCACTGCGGACCATATAACCCTGGGCAAATTCTTCACTCCTCTAAGCTGCTGCTGCTGCTGCTAAGTCGCTTCAGTCGTGTCCGACTCTGTGCGACCCCATAGATGGCAGCCCACCAGGCTCCGCTGTCCCTGGGATTCTCCAGGCAAGAACACTGGAATGGGTTGCCATTTCCTCCTCCAATGCATGAAAGTGAAAACCACCTGAAAATGGTCATTGTCGGGATTAAACAAGAATGAGCATGTAAAGTGCTCAGCACATGTTAAATCCTCAATAAAGCACCAATACCAGCAGCATCGTGACAAACCAGGTCTTGACCTGTATTTAAATGAACCATACCAACATGACCCAGTGTCACGGTTAGCAGTCTTGCTGGTGCCACTTCAGTTAGCACTCTCAGTTGCATCCCATGTAAAAACTAAAAACTAAAAAACCCTCCACCACAGCCACCTTTCCCACAACCTCCATCTACTCCCTTCCTTAACTTCCTCCACAGACAGGAAAACATCGCTCCAGTCCTTGGTCTTCTAGAAAATGCTTTCAGACCAATTTAATCCAGAGCAGGAAATGCAGTTTTCCTTCCTTTCTCTAGCTCCTTAGTTAAAAACAAAACACACAAACAAAAAAAAAATTGCTATATATAAACAGTAATAAGTGGTATTATACCACCTTTATGAATTTGCTTGTCCCAGTTACCATTTTCCTAATCCTCCACAGAGGGTAATTTTTTTTTTTTTAAGGCCTTGTACAAGACAGCTGAGTTTGGACAGAAAAGAGCTAATCATTTGGAATAATATTTTTATTTCCTTAGAACACCTTGAAAAGTGAAAGTGTTAGTGGCTCAGTCATGTCCGACTCTCTGTGACCTCATGGACCACAGCCCACCAGGCTCCTCTGTCCATGAAATTCTCTAGGCAAGAAAAATGAAGTGGGTTGACATTCCCTTCTCCAAGGGATCTTCCTTATCCAGGGATCCAACCTGGGTCTCCTGCATTGACAGGTAGATTCTTTACCATCTGAGCCAGCAGGCAGCACCTTAGTATCTCATTATACAAATGAAATGAAGGATGAGAAAGCAAACGATGTACCTCCTAGTGTTCCATCAAAGCTTCTTCTTGACACACAACTTGAAAGCCTGAGAAGAACTTTATGAATTTCTCAACTCGCAAACTTCTCATTTTTTTTTTTTTCTCTAGCATCTGGTAAAGACTGACTTTAGAAATCACTGCACAGCAAGCATTTCTCCCAGGTCTGGTAGTCAGAGCTAACTTCTTCAAGGAAAAACAAAACAAAACAACTCACAATTCCCAGATTTCACTTGATGTGATTGATAGGGTCTACAGCTTGGGAAAAACAAATAAGAAAAGAACACGAAGCCAGTAGTTAACCAGCAAACGTGAAGCTGCAAATTGTCATTTCAATTCTTACTCCCCAGAGGCTTTAAATCCCTAAGTGTTTTATAAACCAACTGGCAAAGTTCACTCACTCATCCTAAGAAACAGAATACAACAAAGACAGGGAAGAGAACATTAAGCTATGGTGAAGAATACAAGGTAGATTCACTGTTTAAAGTGTTTTGTTGTTTAAGTTCTTTGAGGATAAAAAGACCTAAGTGGTATTATTATAACCTATCATAACTAGTCAGTACCTGTCAATTACCCTACAAGGAGAAGCTAATTCAAGGCTCTCTGTTAAATAATTTTCAAATACGTACCTTATTTTGAATTGAGAGCTACACTAATCCACTTACCCCGAGAAACTCTGCAAACCCCTCCCTATTCCCTGTCACTCTCCCATCATCAGACATCACTGCAGATGAAAGGGTAATTTTCCAACCCAAGTTACTGAATCTAATGCTCATCTTTGGTAAACTGCAAACACTGAACAGGGACTAGAGCTATCCACAGTTTCTTTCATCTGTGAGCACCTGCTGAGTGCCAGGTACTGCACTGGTGACTGTTCAGCTAACTCATCCCTCTGATAAGTTTCCTCTGCCTAGAAAACTCCTTCCTCCCAGAAGTTGAACGGAAGGGATGATAAAAAAGTTTGTTTCTAAGACAGGTGAAATGGACCAACAAAGGTTAATCAACCTAAACCATGAGAAGTGTGCCTGAGTGGCTTCTGAACACAGAAAAGAGATGTTGGTGACAGCAGCCGGAGCCAATAGACTCAACGTGGCAGATGAAAATTCCCGGGCCAAAATGCTGACAACAAGGGAAGAAACATAGCTTCCTCTCCACTTACCGCACAGGCCACTGTCTGGCTACTGGGCCACACTTCAGCAGAAGAAAAACTTTGGGGACTTTCCCAGTGAACTGAGACAGGTGACAGGGAAGGAAAGCATGAAGACAAGGGGCTGATTGCCATCCAAGCTCCATCCACCTCCCTGGAAAGGGCCCCCGCCAGGCGTCAGCAGGCAGAGCTGGAGTTAACACCCAGCAGTGCCTCAGGCTACGTGGGTTTTCCCTGAATGACTGGGGGAAAGGGTATCAAAAGAAATGGTATCTGATAACATTAAGCCCTCATAGTCCATGGATGATATGTTCATCCTATTACTGAGAACTCCCTGAGGGTAGCAGGCATTTAGGG
Organism: Cephalophus harveyi; assembly: GCA_006410635.1. Classification (NCBI taxonomy): domain Eukaryota; kingdom Metazoa; phylum Chordata; class Mammalia; order Artiodactyla; family Bovidae; genus Cephalophus; species Cephalophus harveyi. The sequence goes on along the minus strand of SJYT01015823.1, from coordinate 308,143 downwards.
GAAATGGCATGCTCTATCCTAAGGGGGAAAAAAGAGAAAGTAAAAGCAATGTTGTAGGTTTTTGTTAATTTAACAGCAACATAACTATAACAGAGACCACTCATTAATTATCTATTATGTGCTAAGCACTATACAATGAGTTTAATGAACTTTATTTCTAAAGTCTCAATAGTCCAGTGCAGCAAATAATAGTTTCCCTACTTTTTCAACTGAAGAAACTGATAGGGAATTTTTTCTTATTTTGTTCAAGGTTACAAGATGACAAAGTATAAATGACTCAGAAGCCTCTGGCTTTCGTTTTCCCTTTCTGTTCATCATTCACTACCTTTAAATCATTAATAAAAAATGTTACTATTATGGTTCTATGCCAGGTACTGGAGAATAACATGGGGGGTAAAAAAGAGAACAATGAACGTCAAAGCAGTACAAAAGTAAGGTAAATGAAACATCACCTCAAAATGGAGCAGAATGTGGCACCTAAAAGGTATTATGGTTTAAAAAAAAGAAAAAGCATGAACTCTGAAGTCAGGAAGACCTGGGTTTGAAGACCGAAATGGCAACCCACTCCAGTATTCTTGCCTGGAGAATCCCATGGACATAAAAGCCTGGCAAGCCCAGTCCATGGGGTCACAAAGAGTCGCACACGACTGAACGACTAACATTTCAACAATCGGGGCAATTTAAGCCCCCTAAGACTTGCACTTTGCGTCTGTCAAATAGAAGCAGTAATGGCAAAAGCAGTGATTCAATCTCTAACACCACTTAGACAAAAATTATACTACACCAGAAAAGGCAGACTCTAAAAGGAGAAAGCGTGGGCTATGGAAGGAATTCAAAGTGTCACACAGTTACAGAACTTGCCAAGTGTCTTCAATCTCAGCGTTTAAGACATCTGAAATGGGAAATGGAATGATGGGTCCATAACTCACACACACTCACTTTCTTCCTGTTCCCATAAAGCTGCAACTCCAGTACTTTGGCCACCTCATGCGAATAGTTGACTCATTGGAAAAGACTCTGATGCTGGGAGGGATTGGGGGCAGGAGGAGAAGGGGACGACCGAGGATGAGATGGCTGGATGGCATCACTGACTCGATGGATGTGGGTCTGAGTGGACTCCGAGAGATGGTAATGAACAGGGAGGCCTGGCGTGCTGCGATTCATGGGGTCGCAAAGAGTCGGACACGACTGAGCGACTGAACTGAACTGAACTGATGGCTTCATCACAGCACTTCTGACCTAACAGAGCTCTGATGACTGCCCAGTGGCGAGCTTACTCAGATATCTATCTCCACACTCCAAACTACCAAACACAGCAGACAGCTCTGCAACTGAGGTAACCCCTTCTTTGATAAAAAGGATATTTATGGCAACAATACAAGCTCATATAAGACTGGAATTAAAGGGAAAGATTTACCCACATTGCAGATACTCTGTATCATCATGTGATAGATATGTAACATGCCTTCAGAAACAAAAATTCACAAAACTTCAGAGCTCAGAACAGCAAAAGCAACAGTCTAATCCAGCCCCTTCTGAGTAAAGTCCCAAGAGGTAAGACTGACTTGCCCAACATCTGTCTGGAGGCTAAATTGCAACAGAATGTCCTGATTCTCAGAACAATTCTTACCCTTCCCCATTCCCTTAGTTTCCGAGGAACAACTTAATGTATGATGCCTCGTAGTCTTAAAAAATTTGACTATATGTAGTTTTAAATATATAGCAATATCAGCAGCATTCTATTTACCAGAACTTCTAATGAGGTAGCCAAATGAACTGTTCAAAAACCCCACAACGCACCACAAAGTCAAGGCCTCAGAACCAGGAATCGGGAGACTCAGGTACTAGTTAGTCCTGGTTCTCACTGGCCAGTCTTCAGACCTCAAATCACTTTACTTCAACTGGGCCTCTGTTTCCAGAACCATAAAAAGGAATTGAACCAACTTGTCCCCAAGATCCTTCTTATATCTAAAGCTCCTGGATTCCCAATCTCACAACAGATACAGGAAGCCCAACAGTTTCTGTTTTTTTTTAAGTTACCAGTGCGCGCGCGCGCGCACACACACACACACACACACACACACACACACACACAAGATCACAGATATCATATAAGGACAATATGTATATGTATCAAAGCTATGCATGCTTTAGGGTTTTTCCACAGAAGTAAGCACTGTTTTCCAAAGGCAAACAATTCCCTCTAACCAGAGCAAGGACAGGATGTTGGAGACATGAGTTATTCTGTTGACATTCTAGGTGCTGGTCAGTGAGAGGACAGGAACCAGAACGGCTTCCTACAGAGGACAGAAGACAAACTGGCTCCGGAAAAAAACAGAGAGAGGCTCTGAATGCCAGACGATCTTTGCTTCCCAAGCCCTTCCTAATCCAGCCTTCTATTTAACAGTAATAGTAATACACTGAGACTTATTGGTAATGTTCAATCTCTTTTTGGCAAAAGGAGTGAAAAGAATTTACTTCTAGAACCAGAGTTCACATGAGTAAACAGGGATGCTCCAACCAAGGATGCCCCAGGGAACGTGAAGCTTCCCAAACACCATCAGCGATTTCTTCATTACCCTCTGTCAGGATACAAATGTGTCCTTTACCAAGCACTCTTTTCAGAGGCAGGAATGAACTAAGAGCAGTAAGAACCCCAACAGGCTTTTAAGAAAGGCGAAGGAAGAGGATGAACAATGGCTGCTCCAGGCCTGTCGTGCAGAGACTCAACCCTTCAAGAAACATCACCACGGAACATCCTTCACCTCATGTGATTTTGGAGCATATGTTCTGACCCTCTCGTCCTCTTCTCAAAAAAAAAGTTTTTAATTTGTTTATAAAATATATATTTATAAATGTTTATAAATACAAATATATTCCTGCATCTCTTCTAGGACAGTAGCTGACTGCACCCTAACATCTCACTGGGTTTAACAATATAGACAGGGCTTCTGTTCTGCCTTTGCTGTGTTTAATGCCACCAGCGTGTTGCCACAGACGGTCCAAAAAAACTCACAGATGAATACCCCAAAGATACTTCTGATTTCCTTTCCTTAATCAGAATTCTACGTAGTTCCCAATCAGAATTCTACGTAGTTCCCAACAGGCATCCACCCATTCATTCACCCATTACTGGCAATCTCATGATACAAGCCCTTGATTATGAGCAATGTAGAATTTGAAAAAAGATAGATGTATATGTATAACTGAATCACTCTGCAGTACATCTGAAACTAACACTGTATATCAACCACATCCCGGTAAACAAAAAATTTTAAAGAAGAAAAACAAATTTTTAAAAAGTAATGAAACTCATTTTAAGGGCTGTAGTAACAAAAGCAGTAAGGAAATGACAGTATCCCCAAAGCTTACTTTAAGCTTTGTTTTTTCTACTTAAATGTTTTTTGTTTTTTCTACTTAAATTCAGTTTGGTATCTCCTTTCTCCATTTTTTTCCTTTCAGTCAGCGGATAAATAAGTACCTAAGACCCAAAGTTATGCTATGTGGAGTGAGGAGGTACAAGATAATTAACTCAGAAGATAAAATGTTTTATGTAGGAAAGGTAAAGCTTGTCAATTAATAACCATTAAATCGATCAACTGACAAAAAGCAGTGCAGGAGTTGCAATCATTGAACAGGCTCTGGTTCATTCAACAAACACGTACCAGGGACATGGGGAGATCCAAGATGGAAGTCCAAGATGTGCCCCAATGCCAAAAAAAAAAAGGTGGAGGTGGGCAGGGATTTACTGAAAATGAACACGGTAAAACTCTCTTACATTCATTTGATTTTTACAACTCTGTTAGCTAGAGATTCATGGTAAATTTCATTCCTGAAACAAGAGTCACACAGGTGAGGAGAACTGGTCAGCTGAGTCGAAGCCAATCCTGAGTGTCCAAGCCTCTGAGCATATGACCTGTCACTGCTCCACCTGGGGCAAAAAGATGACAAGCACACACCAGCAGCCGGAAGGGGCCCTGGAGCACCAGAAGGTAAGACAGGGCTTCCAAGTGAAACACGAGAGGATGCTAAAGGGACACAGGAGCAAAAGCAAAGCTCCCAGTGGCCAAGGCTGGAACCATGTGAACGAAATAATGCTGGATTATAATGCAAGGAATAAAATAAATATCCACAAGTCTGCACTGACATATATAAACTACTGAATAAACAAAGGAAGGGCAGTGGGGGGTGGGGGGTGGCGAGCAAGACACATCTCCCATGCAGGAGAAATCCAAATAATTGGCGTAGATTCTCCACCCTCGAGGCCCTGGAGCCTGAATCCCTGTTCCTTAGGCGTGGACTACACACAGGGACTTCGCTCCAAAGTGTGCAGAGGGAGGGATGGAAGGCGGCGGGTGGGCCTGTGATACAGTTTACAGAGCAGAAACCAGGCAAATGCTACCTGTGCCAGTTGATCAAGGTCAACATCGACGGTGCTAAGCCATACTAATCGTGACAAATGGTGAAAATGGTACTTTACCTAGTCTAACCATCAGAGAGAAACACCAACCAAATCAGAGCGAAGGGGCATTCTGCAAAACACCTAATGAGAACTTCTCAAAACCATCAAGGTTATCAAAAACAAGGAAAGTTGGAGAAACTGTCACAACCAAAAAGAGTCATAAGAAGACACGATGACTGTCATCTGGTGTCCTGGATGGGATCCAGAAACAGAAAAATATATATATAAGGTAAAAACTAAGGAGTAAAGGATGGACTTTAATTAATAAGAATGTATTAATGTCAGTATTGGCTCATTCATTGTGACAAATGTACCACACCAAGGTTAAGACCCTGATGCTGGGAAAGAGTGAAGGCAAAAGAAGAGGGTGGCAGAGGATGAGATGGTTAGATAGCATCACCGACTCAATGGACACGAATTTGAGCAAACTCCAGGAGATAGTAAAGGACAGAGGAGCCTGGTGTCCTGCAGTCCATGGGGTTACAAGGAGCTGGACACAGCTTAGCGACTGAACAACAAAGGTTCAGCATACAGGGGAACTCTGTACTACCTTCTTAGTGAAGTCGCTCAGTTGCGTCCGACTCTTTGCAACCCCATGGACTGTAGCCCACCAGGCTCCTCCGTCCATGGGATTCTCCAGGCAAGAATACTTTTCCTTCTCCAGGGGATCTTCCCAACTCAGGGATCAAACCCAGGTCTCCCGCATTGCAGGCAGACACTTTAACCTCTGAGCCACCAGGGAATCTGCGGTACTATCTTCTTAATTCCTCTATAAATCTAAAACTATTCTATGGTAAGAATTTTATTTCAAAACCAAAAAAAAAAAAAAAGGAGGAGGGAATGAGAAAGAGAGTGGTGTGCAAGGGAGAACAGACAGAGCCCGGCCAGTTCACTCCAGCAGCAACTGCCCTCCTCACCCTGGCCGCCTGCTCTCTCCTGCCTCCGAGGACTGGAAGACAGCAAAGCCTCGAAGGCGGAACCCTGCAGGGGTCTGAAGCGGCTTCGGCGAAGAGCTGGACCACACTGTGAGGCAAGTCCAGATCTTATTTCAGTGGCCAGAGGCGTAACAGGCATTTCCTGAACTTTTCTAAGAAACAAAGGATCCCCAGAGCCTATTCCCTAGAACCTCACTTGGAATGGAGCAATAGGCCGGATCTGCTGAGGCTCACCTTCACCCCCGCCCCCATTCCCCGACTGAGAGCATACCCGCTCACATCTCCTTCCTTGTTTTCACCACTATTTACAAATGGGAACAACTCTGTGCATTCATGACCTTTTAAAGTATTAAACACAACAACTGAAACTGCTTAGAAATAGTTCTTTTTTCCCCTAAATGTTTCTCTTTTCTGACGTTGCTCGAGCCCCGGGTACAGCTTAGCAGGTCAGTCAGACCCCAGTAACCACTTCATCAGACAGCTGTCAGAAATCCATCTGAGGTTCAAAAGCAGGAGGGGAGCACCTGCAGACCTGCAGGCAGGGGAGGAAAGCCCCCACCTCAATCGGCAGTGCCTTCTGCTGACCCGACAAGCACCCCCAAATCCACAGGGAACCTGACAATACAGGTGTCACTTGAAAACGTGGACGCTCCCCACATCCTCACAAACTTGGCCCTTTGATGCCTTGCATTGATTAAGTTATTGCTCTTGGCCTCCCAGCACTACTTCTTCCTCTTTCAAGATCAAAAAGGAGGAATTCCTCAAGCATAAGGGACGGTGAGGATTTCAACTCAACTCGAATAACTCATCTACAGGTACACAGAAACCATTTGGAACCATGCACTGAGACCTCATGGCAATCCACTTACTGCGGCAGAGCATTCAACATGCAATTTTAGGGAGCTTTATTATGACACATGTCTGTTTTCTTGCATAGGACATGTTTAAATGAATTGTTCTTCCTAAAAACACTGAAGAACTGCACAGAGTCAGTGTAAAATAATACTCTGTTTAAAACTGATAAATTCCCCAAACTTTCAGAGCTGAAGTTCCTCCCCTCTACCCTCCCCAACAATGAAATCCAGACATACAGTCACATCACAGGCCCAGGCCTGCTAAGAGCTGAAATGAAATTGTCTTGCAAACCCATGCCTACTCTAGTACAGGAAACCACGTCACTGTTTAAGTTCCAATGTTTTCCAATGACTATATTGGGAACTGAGTCACATTACATCTGAAGCCCAGTAAAGGTTTACGCCTTTTGTTGGCATGTCTGCCCAGTCCTTCCTCCCTGGCTGTGGTGTGGGTAGAATATATATGAAAAAAAAAGAAAGGAAAACATCCCGAGTCCTAGCTCTCAATGATGGGTGATTCTGCCCCTTCCCTAGCACATGTGGCAATGTCAGCAGACATTTTTGATGAGCATAACTAGAAGGAGAATGTGTTATCCAATGCTTGCTCGGTTGCTCAGTCATGTCTGACTCTTTGTGACCCTCCATGGGCTGTAACCTGCCAGGCTCCTCTGTCCACGGGATTTTTCAAGCAAGAATATTGGAGTGGTTTGCTTCTCCAGGGGATCTTTCCCACCCAGTGATCGAACCTGTGTCTCCTGCATTGCAGATGGATTCTTTACCTGCTGGGCCATCAGGAAAGCCCCAACCCACCAGCATCTATCTAGTGTGAAGAAGCCAGGGATGCTGCAAAACATTCTACATACAAAGCACAGGACAGCCCTCCACAACACAACAATCATCCACCCCAAACACCCAACTAGCGCCGAGGTTAAGGAATCTTGTTTCAAAGCCTGAGAAGAAACTTGAAAACTGCCTAAGAACACATTTATGGAGAAAAATGTAAGTTACACTGATGCCTCCCCAACTCTCTTTGCAGCATCTTCCTTCTGTCTCCTGCTCACAAGGTTCTGTCCTCTCCCCTTGAAACTCCACAAAACTGCTTTTCTGCTCCACTTTCCTGGATTGCCATCTCCAACCTCAGCCCATGATATCTAATCCTACAATTGATTACTTGCTGTGACCGACCTCAAACGCCACACATCAAAAATTTCATCACCAGGGCCTCTGAGCCAACTCTTCACTTCCTGCCCTCTTTTAATATCTCACCACTTTCCCCATGACAGAGGTTCAACCCTCAGCAACATTTCTTACTCTACTCCTCCCCACTGATCCAAGGGCCCAGTTTTGCTTAGCACTGAATATCCAGTAGCTAGCACTTTGCCTGTCATGTAGAACATGTGCAGATATCCATTAAATGAATAAACCCAGGAGTATAATAAAAACACAAAGGTCACATTTTTAATCCTTCATCTCCCACCCTCAAATCAACAGCAAAGCCCTGTGAATTGCACCTCCAGATATAAAAGCAGCAACTCAAATGCCTGCCTGAAAAATCCAAACAATGTCATTCATCCCCACATAAATGCCAAATCCATCTCCCTCAAGTGTAAGCCATACTTTGTCACCACGTTCCCCTCCCAATCTCCCCAAAAAGCTGTCAACGCCCATCAGACTCTCCCAGTCTAAATTAAACACCCACATCCAGGTTCCATGTTTCTAGCACCAGGAGCTCAAGTTACCTATCCAGCCTTGTGTCTCCTACTTGTTGTCAAGACCATGAAGAGAACACTAACTTACTCTCACTCATGTCCAGATTCACCAGCATCTATGAAAAAGACACAGCCAAGGCCATCTTTGGCTCAGAGAGTCCTCTAGGCTCCCCTTACCACTGCCACTTTAACATTCTCACTCATGTCCTGTTTTGCCATTTTCCATTGTTCTACCTGTCAGGTCTACAATTTTTCTCTAATGTCACCACCTGGCCTCTGATTCGATTCAGTCTCTACCACATCCACACCAAAGCCTTCGGTAGGAGAAGTCTGAGACTGCCTCATAAAGCCAGCTAAGCTGTCTGCTGTTCCCGGGCACTACCCAAGCTTGCCTATCACTGTGACCATCACATTCTTCTCTGTCTGGCTCCATCTCTGCCTCTCCACAGCACACTCATTCCTTCTATGCACAGCCCAGTGACACATTCTCCTCCCTGAAGCCTTTCCTAATTTTCCCACCCAGTCAGAACTGCCTGCTCTTCTAAGTCATCCCTGGTGGCTCGGTGGAAAAGAATCTGCCTGCAATGCAGGAGACTCAGGTTCAATCCCTGGGTTGAGAAGATCCCCAGAAGGGGAAGGGAGATGGCTACCCATTCCAGTATTCTTCCCTGGAGAATACCAGGGACAGAGGAGCCTGGTGGGCTACAGCCCATGCGGTCGCAAAGAGTTGGACATGACTGAGCAACTAACACTTGTACTTTACTTTCACCTCTAAGTCACCTGGTCATTTTCACTTTTTTTTTTAATTGGAATAGAATTTGACATTTAACATTAGTTTCAGGTGTACAGCATAGTGATTTGATATGCATATACACAGTTGACCCTTGAATAACACTGGGGTTAGGGGAGCTGACCCTCTCTGCACAATCGAACACAGTATATAATTTATAGCTGGCCCTCCAAATCCACAATTCCACATTGATAGATTCAACCAACTATGGATTGTGTAATACTGTTGTATTACTAGTGAAAAAAAATAAGTAGACACAGGCGATTCAAACTCACGCTGTTCAAGGGTTAAATGTATTTCAAAATAGTTCAGTTCAGTCGCTCAGTCGTGTCTGACTCTTTGCGACCCCATGAATCGCAGCACGCCAGGCCTCCCTGTCCATCACCAACTCCCGGAGTTCACTCAGACTCACGTCCATTGAGTCGGTGATGCCATCCAGCCATCTCATCCTCTGTCGTCCCCTTCTCCTCCTGCCCCCAATCCCTCCCAGCATCAGTCTTTTCCAATGAGTCAGTTCTTTGCATCAGGTGGCCAAAGTATTGGAGTTTCAGCTTCAACATCAGTCCTTCCAGTGAACACCCAGGACTGATTTCCTCACCAGAATAAATCTAGTTAACATCCATCACCACGCAGTTGCGAAATTGTTTCTCTTATGATGAGAACTTGTAACATCTATTTTCTTAACAACTTTCAAATATACAATACAGAATTAACTATTAATAAAATCACCAGGCTTTACAATATATTCCATGACTTATTTTATAACTCGAAGTTTGTACCTTTTGACCCTCTTCACCCACCTTGCTCATCCCCTGCCTCTGTCAACAACCAATCTGTTCTCTGTACTGATTAGCAGAGCTTTACGCTGTTTTGTTTTCTAAATTTCACCTCTAAGTGAAATCACCTAATATTCTGTCTTTCTCTGAAATTTCACTTGGTATAATGCCGTTAAGGCCCATCCATGCTGTTGTGACACAAATGGCAAGATTTTCTTTTTTTTATGGCTAAGGTTTTTTACCAATGCCAGCTCTCAGGGAAGAACAAGAGAATCAGAAGCTTACAGATGCTGCATTGTGGCCACTTTTCTCCAGAGACCTTACCTTGATGGATGAAAGGACTAACAGAAGGAAGAGAGGGAGAAAAGGGGAGGGAAAAGAGAGGAAGGAAAATTACCAGCTGCATGTGTTAGCCAGGAAGTTACCTCAGGTTCACACCCTGGAACTGACCTATCACTTTTCCCAGCACATGTCCGTCTATTCATGTACATGTCTTATATCTTACTAGAAAATTAAACTTCTCTCTTTTGACGTTTCTTCTGGAAAGCTCAAGTGCAATTCCAGCAGGTAATTCTAACACCACAAATCCCAACGTATTCTACACAGTTCAGAGAGTTAAAGGGAAAACTGAATTACTTAGATAATTTCCCTTAAGTCTCCCCCTCTATTCTTCCCATCTGGTTTCCATGCAAACGATCCAGGCAAACCATCTGTGCTTGTGATTTTTTTTTTTAATTCTCCAAACCCAGTCACTAAGTTCTTCCATTAGTAATTTATGGATTAATACATACATATATATGTGTGTGTGTGTGTGTGTGTATATATATAGTCTCATTTTCCATCTGAATATCCCAGGTGAAGGATTAAGTCAAATCTAAAATCCTTAAGTAAAGTAATATTAAATCCAAAGCATATCTAACCTTGGTATAGCATCTATTAGCCAATTTCAGAACAGTGCTAATTGCAGTCTTAAAGGATGACAGCATCTTCTGGATGAACCACAGAAATAATATATTTAGTCTGGAAATTTCGTGGACTACTGAACATGTCCGGAGAAGGTGATGGCACCCCACTCCAGTACTCTTGCCTGCAAACTCCCATGGACGGAGGAGCTTGGTAGGCTGCAGTTTCTCAGAGTCGGACATGCCTGCTTGACTTCCCTTTCACTTTTCACTTTCATGCATGGGAGAAGGAAATGGCAACCCACTCCAGTGTTCTTGCTCAGAGAATCCCAGGGACGGGGAGCCTGGTGGGCTGTCGTCTATGGGGTCGCACAGAGTCCGACACGACTGAAGCGACTTAGCAGCAGCAACTGAACACGTCAAGTACACTGCACCACCAAGGTCTTAGGATTTCCCTGAGAGCTTCAGAAACAAAGGCACCTGTGGTGGGTAGAGAGGGCCACAAGTTTCCTACAAATCTCACTTGAAAAGGGGTTTGGAAAATGCCCATGAGACAGGAATTACAGCTTGACTTAAATAAAAATATACTTGCTAACTGGGGAAATAAAAGAAAAAAGACAATGTCTGAATGCTGAAATAACTTGCAGAAGCACCAAAATTTGCGCATAGTAGGATCTATATATGCTAGGACCTATGGGTTACACTTGATCTTCAGAGATGAGCAGGATACATGTAGAAATGAATTCTCAGAGCCACAGAGGGTTAAGTAGCACACTTGGCTTTCATTCTTAATTGGCAAGTGTTGAAAACAATGAAATAGTCAATGACAACACTACCCACTGTATAAGATCATGAAATTATGAATCCGTTTCCTAAACTAACTAGCTAGACTTATTCCTATCTGAATTTTCAAGCCAGTTCAGCCCAAATAGCAAGGATATAGTATATGACTTCTAAAGCAAAAAAGGGAAAAATAATCCCTTCCCACAAAAAATCAGAACTGTATTCAGCCAAGTTCTTGTTTTCCAATGTGGAAATACTTAGTGATGGCTGTTCAGATGCTTAGTCTAGATCTCAGACACTAAAAGAAATGAGAGGGTGAGATGCACGCGTAGGAGTTCACTTTTGCAAAAACGCCATGATTAAACAACAAGGCTTACATTTATGAAGCCACATTAAAGACTTCAGAATCCCATTTACTCTCTGTAGCGACAAATATGCTTAAGCAATGACTTTCTGATTCTGAAAGCAGCTCATAAGAATTATTAAAAAAAAAAAGATTTCAATTACTGCTTTGCTTTCAAATTAAGAAAAAAGAAAACTTTTTTCTTTTACTTCCCAAATTCACTTTTCCTATTCATCTCACAGTTGGGTCTTTGGTTGAAGCATATTTGAAAGAGGAGGACAAAGCCCGGGCCAATTATCCGAAGAAGAACAAGCTGTCTTCCGTTAAAGGGCTATAAAAATAAATTTGGCTTACTAACAGGAACTCAAGGAGATTTCCACACTGCCCTCTCATTTCATGTAAGTCTGTTGACTTGTGTTACTTATCCCTGCTTTTCTACAAATTTGTGCAAGGTGGGGGATGTTGAACAACAATTCCGTTTATCATTGTAGTCTAGGGAAACACAAACACAGGTTTCAAATTTCAAACCAAAAGATCACATCTAATTTTAAGAGATCAGTCCAGATGGTAGTTGAAGACCATCATGGAGACACAAAATTGAAACTAGCTTCCCAAGTGAAGCAAACAACACATCTGGAGCCCAATCGACCAATGAATGTCCTTTAAACCCAAGGCACCCTGGAGTGGAGTGTTTCCTCTCGATTAAGATATTCCGTTCAACCTCTCACCTAGAACTCATTGGCAAGTTGTACTTCCCATCATCTGTATCCCCAACACTACTCATCTTTTTAAGTCTTATGTGGGGTTTCCACCTCTTGCCGCCCAGCATCATGGCAACTCAGCTTGAACATACAGACATGCCTGGGTCTGAAAGAACACTCCAACTGCTAATACAGGCTGATGAGAGGAGGGCTTCTGCAAGAGGGTTTTTCTTCTCTGAACCAAAGAATCAGCAAGGCATTTAAACAGTTTTTTTTTTTTTTTTTATTACACTTGGGAATGGGAAGTTGGGATGGAAAGTAACACATACCTATCACGGACACTCTAACAACATTGTGCTTCACCAGGAATAGCTTGATGTTCTCAGAAAATAAAAGTATTATACCTATTCTTCATAGTCAAGTAAATTGAGAACAGCTGAGTTTGTTTTTTTTTTTTTTTAAGACTTGAGAATAAGAAGCCATTCCTGAAAATTCAGTTTTACAAGTTTCAGTACAAGAAGTTTTTGCTTGTTCTCAAATTATATTTTGAATCGTTTCAGTACACCAACAAAGACTAAATAAAAGATGATTCCTATCAAACCATACAGGATAGCCTGTGATAAATTACTTTACTTACAAATTTAAGTACAGTATGTTCCAAAAGCAAAAAACCTAACAGATAATGTTCTGTAATATAAACTATTAGCTGCACATTTCTCCCTTAGTGCGGGAGATGGAGTTGTCATTCTTCATTAAGAATATATATCTATATAAAACAAACTTTTTAAAAAAGAGACCAACTATTTCCACATGTATCTACTATGCCTACAGGGGTTCCAACTGACTATCCTATAAATGCCAACTCAAATGGAAAACAGACAAGCCAAGAAGAACTATAAGTGGAACTTATGTCACAAATTGCTGCCATTACTTTCAACCCATAAATGAAAAGTGGGGACATTATCACGGTGCAAGACAGATCAAAAGTACCCGAAGCACAGTTGGGGAACCCAATATTGACTGTGAGTATTCAAAAACAATCGACAATTGGTTTCCTACTTGGAAGAAAAAACTAAATCGAGATCTCTGAATCCCACTATACACCAAAATTAATTCCAGATGAATACAAGTTAATTCTTTAAAAAAGAAGTCGCTAAAGCTAAAACAAGTCGCTAAAGCTAAAACAAGTCATGTGTATTTTGGGTTCCATCTTTAATAAAAACCTTTTAACATTCAAAATGAAGACAAAAAAATGGTCAGAAATTTTTAAATTTTTGATTACGTAAAAAAGTTGTACTTCTGTAGCTCTAAAATGCTGATCTAAAAAGGAAAGTGAGAAAAACAGTCAAAAACGACTCGTTACCATCTATTACAGGCGTTGGCAAGCTATAGCCCAAGGACCAGATCCAGCCCGCAGCGTCTTTTTGCACAGCCCATGAGCTAAGAATGGTTTTCACATTTTTAAATGGTGGGAAAAAAAATCAAGAGCAAGATTAATTCAGGACATGTAAAAACAACATGAAATTCACATTCAGCATCTATACTGGAGCACAGCCACACTACTGCTTCGCCCAGCGTCTGAGGCAGTGGGGCTGAGCAGCTAGGACTGAATCTACAAGGCCCACAAAGTCCAAAGTATCTACTATCTGGCCCTCTGCAGAAGTGTGCTGACGTCTCATCTGTTATACAAAGGGCTTAGACATAAGAAAACAATGAGGCCCAATAAAATAAGTAGGCAGAGGAGATTTTTAATATATTTCTTTTAATTTTATTATTTTATCTTAATATATCTTTTATATACCTTTAATATATCTCCCAGAGTTTGCTCAAGTTCATGTCCTTTGAGTCAGTGATGCTATCTAATCATCTCATCCTCTGCCGCCCTCTTCTCCTTTTGCCTTCAATCTTTCCCAGCATCAGGGTCTTTTCCAATGAGTAGGCTCTCTGCATCAGAGATATTTATTATCTCATCAGAGATAACTTATCTTGTCAGAGATAACTTATTACAGTATCAATACAATAAAAAACAAGTTAAAAAAAGCTTCCCTCAATTCTAAGCCTATTTAAAATTTTATATCTGAAATGACTATATCTTCTAATCTTATATATCTTATATAATTTAATGCACTATTTATCTCCTGATATTAAAATGGTGACATGCCTTTTCATCAATGATGTCTTATGTATGCTTGAGTACTATCAATATAGAGAGACAACTCATGGATTCCAAAGAAGAAATATGGCTGAAGGACTGACTTACAAAGATGTGGAGAGGGTGAAAGGAACAGGGGATGTTAGGGCAGAAAGCGACCTGAAAACACCAGGGAAGGAAAGCATGCTGCAGGAGTCCTGAGGGGTGCCCATCTGGCAGAGTGCTTCCATGGTGGACATAGCCACCACCCAAACCGCAGCAAAGAAGGCACAGGGTTGTGATGCCTGTTATCTCTCTTCTCCCACCCTCAGCCCTCCGAGTCCTCCAGCTGCCCTGTGCAATCGAAAGCCTGGAACATACAGTCAGCACCACTGTCCACCCAAGAGGAGGGTGAGGAGCAGATGTGGGAAAAAAAAAAAAAAAAAAAAACCACATCTCAGTTATGCTCCCAATCTTTTGCCTGAGTTCGTTGTGAGCCCTCAAATCTATCAGAATCTCCCAGAATGTCATTATCAGTTTCCAGAGTGTTTATTTCACATTCTCTAAGTCACACCCATCTTGAGAGTTCATGGTCAAGTGGCCCAAAAGGAACAAGCCTCTGAATCAAATTTAGACACTAACGTCCACTTGCCAGAAAAATTTGCCAAGACTTAGTGCTAAAATCAGTCTGGAAATTCGGGAATCTGTGCTTTAGCTAAAGCTGCAAGAACAGATGGTAACTGAAGAAATAAAGCACAGTAAGAGTGTGGTTACCATTGCTACGGTATTTATTCATGCCTCAGCTCAGCCAAGAAAGGCAAGGAACAACCCTTTCAAACTAGAGTGAAAACTGCCAACATCCTATCTGCTTTTGTCTCCTACAAGTCACGTTATAATCTGGCATCACAAAAGAAGAAATAAATCAGTTATAATTTCCAAGAGGTATGTAAGAAATTCATAAAGACCTGAGGGTCTTAGACAAGGGAAGTACTTCCTGTACACTGAGCCATTTTCGGGAAAAAAAACAAACAAAAAACCACCCCATTTATACCACCTCCCGGGTCAGTCTGAATTGGGAAATATCACTTAGACTCTAACCAATGATCCCATGACCTTTTTAGTTTTACTTTACTCATGACTCAGTTTCTTAGTGTCTACTGCCTCGTACTTCTAGCCATCTTAACTTTGATATTTTTAACAAGCACTGTTTTAAGTGAAGACTGATTTTTTTCATTTAAAAATACATTAAAATATAACAGACATCCACAAAATGGCATCCAAGTGACAACGTCAGTCATTTTCAATATCTGGTTCACTGTTCTAATTTTTTTGATTGAAAGTCCCTCAGTCATGCCTAACTCTCTGTGACCTCATGTAAAAAAAAAAAAAAAGCCGTGGTGACCATGGCACTTGAATTATTCAGCTGTTATTATCAACAGCCTTCTAATTCATGCAGAATCAGGGTGAAGATAAGTGACTCAGGGAATGTGATCTTGTGACATTTAAATTGACCCCTGGTCCGCCAGCATTTTTCTCTTGTGCTCCTGCACTAACCTCAACCAGGACCTTCTGGCTCTAGACAACAGTACCAGGAAGAGCAACATTAACTCCACTAGAATCTTTATGAATCTCTGACATCTAAGTAAAGATGATAAAGCGGAGGCTTCCCAATTCTTAAAACAGTAGCCTAATTATCAGCAGGACAATGAAGCTTTTTAATACAGAAGAACAAAAAATTTTTTCTAAGTATTCATTTATTTGGCAGCATTGAGTCTTAATTGCAGCACATAGGATCTTCGTGGCGTCATGCAGGATCTTTCGTCGCAATGCAGACTTGCTAGTTGTGGCAATGTTGAGGCATGCTGGTTTATTTGCTCTGGGGCATATGGGATCTCAGCTCCCCAACCAAGGATGGAACCCGCATCTCCTGCATTACAAGGTGGATTCTTAACCACTGAACCACCAGGGAAGTCCCAAGAAGAACTTTTTTTTTTTTGAGACAATGTGCAAAGTCACAGGCATTCCAGGCAGATATGAGGAAGGATTCCTTGGTGGTGAACCCAGAATGACTTTGAAGAGAAGGTCAGGAATGTCTGTCTTAGTTTAAAAACAGGCTTCCCTGGTAGCTCAAATGGTAAAGCGTCTGCCTACACTGTGGGAGATCCGGGTTCAATCCCTGTGTAGGAAAGAACCCCTGGAGAAGGAAATGGCAACCCACTCCAGTACTCTGCCTGGAAAATCCCATGGACCGAGGAGCCTGGTAGGCTACAGTCCATGGGGTCGCAAAGAGTCGGACACGACTGAGCAACTTCACTTCACTTCACCCTGAGTGTCCTCAATAAGGCGGGATGGTAGAAGTTCTAGAAACCTAACATAGCTCTTGGCTCTATAGATAGTAATATTTACAAAGCTTATGGAAATCCTGCATCTCTGGGTTTAACAAGATGAGAGTAAGAGTACCTAGCTCAACAGGCAGATTTGAGAAACAAATGTAAATGAAAGCTCTTAAGATTACTTAAAAATTAAATCATCTCTTAAATACAACAATAATTTAACAGTTGCTGTTCAGTTGCTCAGTCATGTCAACTCTTTACAACCCCACCCCGTGGACTATAGCTTGCCAGGCTCCTCTGTCCACGGGATTTCCCAGGCAAGAATACTGGGGTGGGTTGCCATTTGCTTCTCCAGGGGATCTTATATTGGTTTGATTGCATTGAGTGACTGTTGCAATCAGTCCGTGACCCATCCAGGACACAAACTTCAAACTTCTTAGGAGACTGGGCTCTTCACACATATCACAAGATCAGGAAGAGTCCAGAGGAACACGGCCATCAGGAAAGCAGCTGAGTTTCCAACGGGTTCAACTCGGGAGATCGGCTCATGAAAGGCAAAGCTACCCAGCATAGAGCAAAACTGCTTTCAGAGGACAGTTCTCACTAATCCCACGGGGAAGAGGGAGGGCCAGGAGGAGTTTTCCAAAGCTTTCCTCAACATTCTATTCTGTGCACTGTGTCGGAAAGAGTAACACCTCACATGGCACCTCTGCCCTGTTCATCAGACCTCCACTGGACGAGTCCACTAACAAATCTTCTGAAACACCTATACATGGAGTTCAAATTCAAGCATTATCATGAGCTGAACCTCAGCTACTGAATGCAGTGTCAAAAGGACACCCAGGTTTCCTCTGATCAATCACAGTCTTCCTCCACTAGGCTTACTTTAGAACCTTGTTTTATACTTCACATATTTTTAGAATAAAAGAATTCTCTATTTTGTGATTGAATGACAGTTCTTAGTTACAACAAATTAGGCTTAAACTATTCACACCCAGTATACTTGCCTGGGAAATCCCATGGACAGAGGAGCCTGGCGGGCTACAGAACATAGGGCTACAAAACAGTCAGACACCCCTTAGCAACTAAACAACAACAAATCACACATCAGCAATCAACAAACTGCCAAACAATTAAAATTTAACAAACATTTATCAAAGGCCCACTACAAAGCAAGGCCCCGGTCTGGTGCCTGTCATTAAGAAAAGCATCTGTGTAGAAACTCATCCAATAGGGATAACACAAAAGCATCATTTTCAACTGCAGTGTGGTCTGTTCAACTACAGCTTTAGGGGGAGCTTGCCAATAGCACAGACTTTATAGATAACAGCTTGGGCTTCAGTATTTAACCCAGACTTTGGAAGGCATCTATGTGGTGTGTTCACCTACAAGGCAATAAAGAGCCCATTCCACTCCCTGGGAAGGTCTTAACCCCAAGACAAGCCACACTTTTTCAATATCTAGGAAACGGTCCTTCCCTCATGACCCTTTTCGTTATAACTCACCATCCTTTCAAGCTTCTTGGACAAATGGTACAGAGGGAAGATGACTCAGGAAAAAAGAACAGCAAACTCTGTCTAGGTGAGTCCCCCAGCCTCATGAAGCAACAAAGCGTATCTCTACCCTACTGTTGAAAGGAGTTAAACACACTCTGAAACCAGAAACCACTTCATTCTGCATTACTACTTACTGTATTTAATTAGACTGTACTGAATATGTGGTGCTAGTGGTAAAGAATCCACTTGCCAATGCAGGAGATGTAAGAAGAGACACAGGTTCAATCCCTGGGTTGGGAAGATCCCCTGGAAAAGGGCATGGCAACCCACTCCAGCATTTTTGGCTGGAGAATCCCATGGACAGAGAAGTCTGGTGGGCTACAGTCCATGGGATCACAAAGAGTCAGACACAACTAAAGCGACTTAGCATGATGAGTGCATGGTGAACACATAATACAGAAATGGGGCATGGGGGAATGTCACAAGTGAATGATTTATGGTAATGTGCTTCTGAGTTTATCCAGGTCAATGGAAAACACCTCTGTGCAGGAAGTCCCCAGGCCTCGAGGCAATAATATTAAATCAGATGACAAACTGCCGAAAGAGAAATGATCATCAAAATCATACAGGGAGGAACAGGCATATTTAAGGTCAAGGGCATGAAAATCAAAGTAAGACAGTTAGCAAAGGAGACTGATAATTAAAAAGTGATCAAGTGAAGCCTAAAGTTTGTTGAATGAGTTAATGAACTGAGGACCAAACTGCTTACCACAGACCCAGACCCCACCTGGTTGAAGTATTTAAAAATCACGAAGCTTATCAACTACCAAGGTGTAACCTTCTCGGGGAGAAGGTGAAGTCACAAGTGGGAACAGCAAAGATCTTGGAATAAGGAAGCATCACATAAGTGAGCTAAGCTAGTTCTAAGCAGACCGCATTCAAAGGTCCTCAGAAGAGCCTTCTATCCAGTGACACTCATGCCACACTCCCACTTACAGAGCAAGGGGAATGCGCTCAGCAGGACCACACTGGGCACAAGCAGACCTCCAGGCATTCTTTCTTCCCTTTTGTGGAGACCGCTGGTGAATAAATACTGGGCTAACCACCTACGATCGTGTTAGTAACAATAAATAATAACAAATAATAAACAGCAAGCTCACCTCATTTTGTTGCTTCCCTAAAAACGGTCCTGCCTTCTACTGTCACTATGGAACCTTTCCTGATCCTCTCACTCACAATTTCTTCCGCTCTATTAACAAGCAAGCGCCATCCGCCCCTAGAAAAGGAGGGCACCTTCTGAGACCCCCACCTCTGAGAGACTGGCAGGATACTGCCTGCAGTGCTGAGTGGATGCCACTTAGGCTGAGTGAGAAGACAGTATGTCCGGGAGGGTGCAAGACAGATAAGACACTACCGACAGCCTTTTCTTACGCTGCAGCAGTCAGACTGCTGATACATTTTCACATGGTTTTAAGTTGCTCATGTGAAGCAAATCCACAGTTAAAATGCATAACTTAGGCCTAATAGTGACCATTTGGGTAATTCTCAAAGTCACGTAAATAAAAATGTCATGAATAAACCAGAAAGCACATGACTACAACTCCAATTAACAGTAAAATGTAACCCATACCAACAAACTGCTTTGGTGAACGTTTGCCAAGATTACATCCATTGAACGCGACTTTGGCCCTCAGACGGATCAGTTTCGCCTTACCCTGTCTCTTCCCAGCCCAGGTGCCCCCACCATGGGGGTTGGGAAGGGGGGATCCTCCCTAATTCAAACACACCAGGACAGTGAACATTATACGACCATCTGTTCTGACAACATCTTGCACATTCATGGAGTATGGTTCCAATCACAGCATCATTTAAAGAGCTACACTAGATCCCAGCAAGGTGCTCCTAAATGGAAGAATTTTACATTTCGCCTTTCAGTTTGTTTTTATTGGAAGCATAGTTGTGAGAACACGAAGAAGTAAAAGGCCTCAGCCTGAGCTTCAAAGCTGCAAGCACTTCACAAACCCACCAAGCTCATTTTCCCAACCCCAGCCTCCCTCCCTGCCTCCTGCCTTCTATGGATGAGATTCTATTTCATCTTTACTCTCTAAGGGAGCATGTACCTGCCAACCAACAGCAAGGGCAAAGCACTTCATTCCCGATTTAGATGCTGCTTCTTGAGCACTACTGTGCTTTTAGCACCAAAACCAGATGCTTCATTGTTCAGGGGTCACTGTTAACTCTCCCAGCAAAGAGGCATTAGCAGAACACAGGCTCTGAGGGGAGGGGTGTCTCTCTGGAGCCTCTGGATTAAAGTTCTCACTGCTAGAGTCAGCAAGGAGTTCGAGTATGGCCTTTGGAGTCTACTGCTAAAGAAAAGAATGCCTCTTCTGACACATTTTTATTAGTCCTATTAAAATGGATTCATTTATTAGGTCAGCTGATTACTATTTTTAGCAGTAACTGCTGCTGCTGCTGCTAAGTCACTTCAGTCGTGTCCGACTCTGTGCGACCCCATGGACTGCAGCCTACCAGGCTCCTCCGTCCATGGGATTTTCCAGGCAAGAGTACTGGAGTGGGGTGCCATTGCCTTCTCCTTTAGCAGTAGAAGATAAAGAAATGTCACTGAAGAAAATAAGAAAATAAACCCAGGGTGCAGCTACTTTTTTCTGTCTTGGTAGGTGCAGCAGGGCGCTTAAGAGAAGATTTTAGAGCAACATGCAAGACCCTATGCCAGGGAAGATGGTCCCCACACCAGACGTCTTCGCTTTCCAAAATGCAGATACACACCTCCTAAGAACTGAGACACTCCTGGTTGAAAGTGAACCTGAGGGACCCAGGAGGGCTGCCTTCTCTGAGCCAAGGAGAGAAGTAGCCTTCTTTCAAAGTGATGATGCTTAAAGGATGCTCTAACCACTTGTTAAGCATGAAAGGAAGCTTAGCTTCTGTAGTGGGGGGGACCAGCCACTGGACCAGGGGACTCAGCTGCCCTCTTGTTAATGTCAGCCCTCTGTCAGACCATAACCGCCACGAGCTGACTTCTACCCATGATCAGTCCCTGACCTGGCCAGCAATACGGACGCCCTCATCCCACTGCCCCAACCCTACCTCAACGTTTCCAACTTCCACTATACTCCACAAAGGCTGGTAACCCTGTGAGGACAGGGCATGACAAAAGGAAATACAGGAAATGTGTAAGCTAAACCAGTATAGTAAAGAGAAAATGGGCTTTGTGATCCTCGATTTCAACCTGGGTGCTGTTAGTAATCCGTCACAAGACTTTGCGTAAATTATGTCACTCCTCACAATCTCAGTTGCCTCATCTGTAGAAGATTAAAATGCCTACTTTGCCAAGCTGCTTTGAAAATTAAATATATATATATATATATATATATATATGAAGTAGTCATTCAGTAAGTGGTAATTAATATTGCTATTTATTATATCAAAGGGCAATTCCAAAAGCACACCAGTTAAGACTGAGAGTTTACTTGACACCATTCTGACAGTATGACTCTAGAAAAGTAAAAGATAAATTCTGTGTAACATATGGTTGCTATCCTGATGCAGGAAAAAAAACCACACATAATAGTTTTACAAATTCCTAGTTTATGATGTCAAAATTCTCTAAAAAAACAGATGCTAATGATCAAATCGCACGATAACTTCTGCTTATTTTTTCACTAAATAATCCAGACCCTCAAAGATGAAGTAGAAGTCCTAATTTACTTTTTCTAAGTTTAGGGATGGTCTTCATCCCTAATTTACTTTTTCTAAGTTTAGGGAGGTCTTCATTGACCATTTCTGATTTCAAAGGTTAACTGTGATGGTAATTGTCAGAAGGAAAAGAGCACCGAGTCTGCTATAACCATTCAAGAAATATAACAATAACATTATAATTATACTGTTAATGAAGTATTTACTACATTCAGAGTTTTATATGAGTAAGCTTTACATGAAGAGCAAATTAATGATCATCACTACAAATTTCAAAGGAAAAATAAAATGTATTTTTAAAAAAGGAAATTTTATGAAGAAACCACAATACTGAGCTTCCCTGGTGGCTCAGTTGATAAAGAGTCCTCCTGCAGTGCGGGACACCTGGGTTCGATGTCTGGGTCAGGACGATCCACTGAAGAAGAGAATGGCTATCACTCCAGTATTCTTGCCTGAAGAATTCTAAGGACAGAGGAGCCTGGTGGGCTACAGTCCATGGGTTAGCAAAGAGCTGGACACAACTGAGCAACTAACAATATTGGTTCCCAAACTGTGGAAGCAAGGGAAGGAGGGAGAGGGAGGGAGGGAAGGAAGAAAATATTATCTCTTACAAGTTTACACCTAAAATGTTTCCTCTGGATTTCTAAAGCCCACTTGCCTTACCCCCAACAGAAGAAAACTGAACGTCAGTATCTATCCTCTCCTCTTAGAAATTAAAGACTTCCCTCTCTTGGCTCCTTGATCCTCCTTCACTACATTCCCTTTTTTATTTGAACATTTATTTTACTGAACTATAGTTAATTTACAATGCTGTATTAATTTCTGATGTACAGCAGAGCAATTCAGTTATACAAATGTATATATTCTTTTTCATATTTTTTCCATTATGGTTTATTATAGAATTTTTTAAAGATATATTTATATTTTTCTTTATTAATTTGGTTTATTAGATTTTTTAAAGATATATTTATATTTTTCTTTATTAATTTGGTTTATTATAGAATTTTTAAAGGTATATTTATATTTTTCTTTATTAATTTGGTTTTAGAATTTTTTAAGATAGATTTATATCTTTCTTTATTAATTTTTATTGGAGTATTGTTGCTCTATAGTGTTGTGTTCGTTTCTGCTGTATAGCAAAGTGAATCAGCTACACATATACATATATCCAGGCTTCCCAGGTGGCACTAGGGATAAAGAACCTGCCTGCCCAATGCAGGAGACATAAAGGGGTTCAACCCCTAAGTCAGGAAGATCCCCTGGAGGATGGCAGAAGATGACAACCCACTCGATTATTCTTACCTGAAAAATCCCATGGACAGAGAAGCCTGGCGGGCTCCAGTCCAAAGGGTCGCAAAGAGTTGGACAGAACTGAGCAACTAAACACATAAGCACGCACCGACATCCCAGGACATGTGGCTGCAGCGGTAAACGCAGCTGGCTGCCACAAACCTCCAAACGCAAGTAGAGGCCAATCCTCAGAGTGGGTCAGCTCTTTAGGAAGCACTCATGTGCTTGCGTTTCCATGAAGCAGGTCATTTCCAAGTATATATATATCTTCTACCAGGTGTTTCAAAAAGCAGAACAAAATCATTAAAACCGCTATGTAAAGATCTCTTTTGCTATTTGTTAGGATAACTCATCAGGAGTTATGCAGCTTCTTGAAGTGGGCCATTTAAAACAACGTTTTAATTTCCTTTTTAAAAAATGCCACAGCAACTGTGTTGAGTACAGCCACCGGGAAGTTCACAGAAACAGTTCTCACTTTCCCAAAACCCTGAGTTGTATTTTCAAAAATAAAACAACTGTTATTTCACAATCCAGAATAAAGGCCATGACGCTTGTGGCCGCACACAGAGTGGGAACCCCAAGGGTAGGAATATTAAACCATTTTCCATTCTGCTGTTTTTGCAGAAGAGAAGAACTTCAAATAAGATCTCTGCTGTGAACAAAGATATTCAAACAAGAAGCTCAGCTCAGTTCTGCCCCTGTAGAGAGCATCCCTGGAGATGTGGCTTCCCCTTCTGGAAGAGAACGCATGAGAGTCCACGTACCACGAAACTCCTTCATGGAGCCCTGGACACCGACCTGAGATTTAGGAAAAAGACCATGGCCGAGACTGCAAAGCTGACCACTCTCATAACCATTTCTGCTTCCGGGTGACCAGTCTTTTCTGAACTATAATCTGAAGTAACGTCAATCCAAGACAATTCAGAAAACAAGTTAGGTTACCAAACTGACAACCAGGTGACAACAAGTATATGGTGGTGATGGTTTAGTTGCTAAATCGTGTTCAATTCCTGCAACCCCACTGACTATAGCTCCCCAGGCCCCTCTATCCATGGGATTTTCCAGGCAAGAATAGTAGAGTGAGTTGTCATTTCCTTCTCCAGAGGATATTCCTGACCCAGCAATCAAACCTGAGCCTCCTACACTGCAGGCAGATTCTTTATGGCTGAGCCACCAGGGAAGCCCAACAAGTATCCAGCAATCAATATTCGTTGATAAGACTTGGTGAGGTTAGCAGTCCTGATTTCAAAACGAGGCTCCTTCTACACCATTTGAAACAATGGGAGGAACTTCTATTTATCAGGCACCTACTAAGAGCCACAGTCAAGTGTCAGATACATCCTCTCACTTAGACACATCCTCTCACTTAGATACATCCTCTCACTTAGTTCCCATTCTGCTTGTGAGAAAACTGAAGCTTGGTTTAAGTAATACACCCTAAGCCACACCGTTAGGAACTGATGATGCCAACGTCACCTCACTGTTGCTACCCTTCCTGCTCTCACATTCGTGTGTTTTCACGGACACTACCAACGAGCCATCGTGCAACAGACCCCATGTAAACTGGCCTACACATTCATCTGCAAACCAACGAGAGGCAGGAAAAGTTTTTCTCTTGATGATTTAAAAGATAGTCTTTCCTGGGAGAAAATATTTGCCCATGATGAGACCAACAAGGGTTTAACTTCCAAAATATAAGAACAGGTCATACAGATCAGAATCAAAAAAAAATTGAAAAGTGGGCAAAAGACCTAAACAGATACTTCTCCAGAAAAGACATACAGACATACATACAAAGAAGACATATAGCACATGAAAAACTGTTCACTATCACTAACTAGAGAAGTGCTAATCAAAACTACCATGAGGTATCACCTCACTCCTGTCTAAATTGTTGTTTTTCAGAAGCAAATTTGTGTCCAACTTAGTGACCCCATGAACTGCAGCATGCCAGGGTGACCATCATCAAAAAGTCTACAAATAATAAATACTGAAGAGGGTGTGGAGAAAAAGGAACTCTCCTACACTGTTGATGGGAATGTAAATTGGTGCAACCACTATGAAAAACAGTATAGATGTTCCTTAAGAAACTAAAAATAGGGTTACCATATGACCCAGCAATCCCACTTCTGGGCATATATCCAAAAAAGACTAACTCTAAACTAAAAAGATACATGCACCCCAACTTTCACTGCAGCAGTATTTACAACAGCCAAGACATGGAAGCAACCTAAATGTCCATCAAAAGATGAATGGATGAAGATGTGATAAATACACACACACACACACACACACAATGGAATATTACTCAACCATAAAAAAAGAATGAAATAATGCCATTTTTACCAATACAGATTGAGTTAGCAATGACCATACGAAATGACGTCAGAAAGAGAGAAATATCATATGGTATCAATTATATGCAGAATTTAAAAAATAATCAAAATTAACTTACAAAACAGGCTCAGACATAGAAAAAAACTACGGTTACTAAAGGGGAAGGGGAAAGGGATAAGTTAGGAGTGTGGGATGAACAGATACACACTAATACATATAAAACAAACTGATTTATTGTGGAGCACAGAGAACTATATCCATTATCTTGTAATCACCAATAATGAAAAATAATCTGAAAAAATATATATGGGTAACTGAATCACTTTGCTGTACACTTAAAACTAACACAATATTGTAAATTAACTATACTTCAGTAAAAATTAAAAAAGGAAAGCTAGTCTTTTTATACAAGTTAGATAAGAACTCAGCCTCGGATGGATATAACCTGGAGAGCAATCCATTAGGAAGGAGACAGCCAGAGGGAAGGCAGGAGAGGACAGGCATTCCAGGTAAAAAGGAATACTAGAGAGGCGGGAGCGCCCAGGCTGCAGCAGAAGAATGAACCATTCCTTCAACCTCACTCCGACTTCTCCATGCCAGGATTGTGAAGCCTTGTAAGGTTACAAGCACCTCATAAACTTCTGAGAGGTCACTACATACAATTAGGAGAGTGTGGGTACAATACTGCTGTCTTAATAAAGATCAGAAAGAGATAACTCATTTGAAGGTGTTTTTACTTTTTACAAAAGAGCTGGGCTGCTAGATGGCTGTACAAGCAAAAAGCTTTCCCAGCAGAGTGCTGCCAAGGTTGACAATGGGCTCCTTTGGCTCCAACACAGGGATTTTATTTTGCACGTACAAATGGTTCATTCATTCAGTCCTTAGTTACTGAAGGCCTTCTAGGTGCCAGGCACCGTGCTAGATGCTGGGGATACAAAGATGAACTGACCTTATTCTTGGCTGCTCAAAGTCTGGGAGGAGATGGCCACAATAATTAAAAGGCAATGAGTGCTGTAAAAATAGCAAATACGGAGTAACTAGTACCAATTAACTAGGTCCATGTTCAAACAGGAACAGCAGAAACATTTTTTTAATTCCCCTTTTGTCCACATCTATGCTTCTCCTTGATCCTCCTTCACTACATTCCCTTTTTTATTTGAACATTTATTTTACTGAACTATAGTTAATTTACAATGCTGTATTAATTTCTGATGTACAGCAGAGCAATTCAGTTATACAAATGTATATATTCTTTTTCATATTTTTTCCATTATGGTTTATTATAGAATTTTTTTAAGATATATTTATATTTTTCTTTATTAATTTGGTTTATTAGATTTTTTAAAGATATATTTATATTTTTCTTTATTAATTTGGTTTATTATAGAATTTTTAAAGGTATATTTATATTTTTCTTTATTAATTTGGTTTTAGAATTTTTTAAGATAGATTTATATCTTTCTTTATTAATTTTTATTGGAGTATTGTTGCTCTATAGTGTTGTGTTCGTTTCTGCTGTATAGCAAAGTGAATCAGCTACACATATACATATATCCAGGCTTCCCAGGTGGCACTAGGGATAAAGAACCTGCCTGCCCAATGCAGGAGACATAAAGGGGTTCAACCCCTAAGTCAGGAAGATCCCCTGGAGGATGGCAGAAGATGACAACCCACTCGATTATTCTTACCTGAAAAATCCCATGGACAGAGAAGCCTGGCGGGCTCCAGTCCAAAGGGTCGCAAAGAGTTGGACAGAACTGAGCAACTAAACACATAAGCACGCACCGACATCCCAGGACATGTGGCTGCAGCGGTAAACGCAGCTGGCTGCCACAAACCTCCAAACGCAAGTAGAGGCCAATCCTCAGAGTGGGTCAGCTCTTTAGGAAGCACTCATGTGCTTGCGTTTCCATGAAGCAGGTCATTTCCAAGTATATATATATCTTCTACCAGGTGTTTCAAAAAGCAGAACAAAATCATTAAAACCGCTATGTAAAGATCTCTTTTGCTATTTGTTAGGATAACTCATCAGGAGTTATGCAGCTTCTTGAAGTGGGCCATTTAAAACAACGTTTTAATTTCCTTTTTAAAAAATGCCACAGCAACTGTGTTGAGTACAGCCACCGGGAAGTTCACAGAAACAGTTCTCACTTTCCCAAAACCCTGAGTTGTATTTTCAAAAATAAAACAACTGTTATTTCACAATCCAGAATAAAGGCCATGACGCTTGTGGCCGCACACAGAGTGGGAACCCCAAGGGTAGGAATATTAAACCATTTTCCATTCTGCTGTTTTTGCAGAAGAGAAGAACTTCAAATAAGATCTCTGCTGTGAACAAAGATATTCAAACAAGAAGCTCAGCTCAGTTCTGCCCCTGTAGAGAGCATCCCTGGAGATGTGGCTTCCCCTTCTGGAAGAGAACGCATGAGAGTCCACGTACCACGAAACTCCTTCATGGAGCCCTGGACACCGACCTGAGATTTAGGAAAAAGACCATGGCCGAGACTGCAAAGCTGACCACTCTCATAACCATTTCTGCTTCCGGGTGACCAGTCTTTTCTGAACTATAATCTGAAGTAACGTCAATCCAAGACAATTCAGAAAACAAGTTAGGTTACCAAACTGACAACCAGGTGACAACAAGTATATGGTGGTGATGGTTTAGTTGCTAAATCGTGTTCAATTCCTGCAACCCCACTGACTATAGCTCCCCAGGCCCCTCTATCCATGGGATTTTCCAGGCAAGAATAGTAGAGTGAGTTGTCATTTCCTTCTCCAGAGGATATTCCTGACCCAGCAATCAAACCTGAGCCTCCTACACTGCAGGCAGATTCTTTATGGCTGAGCCACCAGGGAAGCCCAACAAGTATCCAGCAATCAATATTCGTTGATAAGACTTGGTGAGGTTAGCAGTCCTGATTTCAAAACGAGGCTCCTTCTACACCATTTGAAACAATGGGAGGAACTTCTATTTATCAGGCACCTACTAAGAGCCACAGTCAAGTGTCAGATACATCCTCTCACTTAGACACATCCTCTCACTTAGATACATCCTCTCACTTAGTTCCCATTCTGCTTGTGAGAAAACTGAAGCTTGGTTTAAGTAATACACCCTAAGCCACACCGTTAGGAACTGATGATGCCAACGTCACCTCACTGTTGCTACCCTTCCTGCTCTCACATTCGTGTGTTTTCACGGACACTACCAACGAGCCATCGTGCAACAGACCCCATGTAAACTGGCCTACACATTCATCTGCAAACCAACGAGAGGCAGGAAAAGTTTTTCTCTTGATGATTTAAAAGATAGTCTTTCCTGGGAGAAAATATTTGCCCATGATGAGACCAACAAGGGTTTAACTTCCAAAATATAAGAACAGGTCATACAGATCAGAATCAAAAAAAAATTGAAAAGTGGGCAAAAGACCTAAACAGATACTTCTCCAGAAAAGACATACAGACATACATACAAAGAAGACATATAGCACATGAAAAACTGTTCACTATCACTAACTAGAGAAGTGCTAATCAAAACTACCATGAGGTATCACCTCACTCCTGTCTAAATTGTTGTTTTTCAGAAGCAAATTTGTGTCCAACTTAGTGACCCCATGAACTGCAGCATGCCAGGGTGACCATCATCAAAAAGTCTACAAATAATAAATACTGAAGAGGGTGTGGAGAAAAGGAACTCTCCTACACTGTTGATGGGAATGTAAATTGGTGCAACCACTATGAAAAACAGTATAGATGTTCCTTAAGAAACTAAAAATAGGGTTACCATATGACCCAGCAATCCCACTTCTGGGCATATATCCAAAAAAGACTAACTCTAAACTAAAAAGATACATGCACCCCAACTTTCACTGCAGCAGTATTTACAACAGCCAAGACATGGAAGCAACCTAAATGTCCATCAAAAGATGAATGGATGAAGATGTGATAAATACACACACACACACACACACACAATGGAATATTACTCAACCATAAAAAAAGAATGAAATAATGCCATTTTTACCAATACAGATTGAGTTAGCAATGACCATACGAAATGACGTCAGAAAGAGAGAAATATCATATGGTATCAATTATATGCAGAATTTAAAAAATAATCAAAATTAACTTACAAAACAGGCTCAGACATAGAAAAAAACTACGGTTACTAAAGGGGAGGTGAGGTGAAGTTGCTCAGTCGTGTCCGACTCTTTGCGACCCCTTGGATTGTAACCTACTAGGCTTCTCTGTCCATGGGATTCTCCAGGCAAGAATACTGGAGTGGATTGCCATTTCCTTCTCCAGGGGATCTTCCCGACCCAGGGATCGAACCCGGGTCTCCCGCATTGGAGGCAGACGCTTTAACCTCTGAGCCACCAGGGAAGCCCACTAAAGGGGAAGGGGAAAGGGATAAGTTAGGAGTGTGGGATGAACAGATACACACTAATACATATAAAACAAACTGATTTATTGTGGAGCACAGAGAACTATATCCATTATCTTGTAATCACCAATAATGAAAAATAATCTGAAAAAATATATATGGGTAACTGAATCACTTTGCTGTACACTTAAAACTAACACAATATTGTAAATTAACTATACTTCAGTAAAAATTAAAAAAGGAAAGCTAGTCTTTTTATACAAGTTAGATAAGAACTCAGCCTCGGATGGATATAACCTGGAGAGCAATCCATTAGGAAGGAGACAGCCAGAGGGAAGGCAGGAGAGGACAGGCATTCCAGGTAAAAAGGAATACTAGAGAGGCGGGAGCGCCCAGGCTGCAGCAGAAGAATGAACCATTCCTTCAACCTCACTCCGACTTCTCCATGCCAGGATTGTGAAGCCTTGTAAGGTTACAAGCACCTCATAAACTTCTGAGAGGTCACTACATACAATTAGGAGAGTGTGGGTACAATACTGCTGTCTTAATAAAGATCAGAAAGAGATAACTCATTTGAAGGTGTTTTTACTTTTTACAAAAGAGCTGGGCTGCTAGATGGCTGTACAAGCAAAAAGCTTTCCCAGCAGAGTGCTGCCAAGGTTGACAATGGGCTCCTTTGGCTCCAACACAGGGATTTTATTTTGCACGTACAAATGGTTCATTCATTCAATCCTTAGTTACTGAAGGCCTTCTAGGTGCCAGGCACCGTGCTAGATGCTGGGGATACAAAGATGAACTGACCTTATTCTTGGCTGCTCAAAGTCTGGGAGGAGATGGCCACAATAATTAAAAGGCAATGAGTGCTGTAAAAATAGCAAATACGGAGTAACTAGTACCAATTAACTAGGTCCATGTTCAAACAGGAACAGCAGAAACATTTTTTTAATTCCCCTTTTGTCCACATCTATGCTCATCTTTGATATGGTTGCATCTATTTCTAGTTTACATATATGCAAACACTTTCATAAAGCTACTGAATTCTCATCCACCTCTCTATTTTTATACACTTTACTACTTTTTTCTATGACCACAACATCTAAGAGAAATGATTAACTTGATCAGATAAAGGAATAAGTCCTTCAAACAAATGCCTTTATATCAATCCTGTATCACTCCTCACATTTGACTTCTCTTTTCAGTAAGGGTTCCTAGCATTCCATTTACCAGCACAAAGCTCAGAACAATGCACACGCACGTGAGCACACACACACACACCCAACACACACACACACCAGGTCCTGGGAACAAAATATTATTTCTTAAACCTGATGCAAAGCATTCCCTTCCAGTATCATTACATCTTTAGTAGGTTGTCAAAATACTGTTTTTTTTTAAACTCAGTAAAAATGACATTAATACCCCTAAAAATACTAAGTACAAGTTTAAAGGCAAAATTAAAGGATATAGAGCTAAACAAACAAGGGAATATTAACCATATCCTGATATGACATTTCATGTAATAAGGCACTGATCTGTACTTCAAGATGGCCCACATAACTCTGAGGCCAGTAAAACAAGTAATCTGGAAATATATAGGCCTCCCCACATTCTTACTTTTAAATGAAGTGGTTACAAACAGACTATCTGACAGTCCCATCAGAGGTCTCTAACCTGGTGGCACTGATAATGTCATATAACTCTGAGGCCAGTAAAACAAGTAATTTGGAAATATATAGGCCTCCTCACATTCTTACTTTTAAATGAAGTGATTACAAACAGACTATCTGACAGTCCCATCAGAGGTCCCTAACCTGGTGGCACTGGTAATTGTGTGTGGATAAATCCAGGCAGGGCTGTGGCTCCCACAACCAGCACCTGCCCACAGGCATCAGCCTGGCTTCTGACTTAAAGGGCCCATGCCTACTGCATGGACGCACTGCATGTACCTTTCAAGCATCATCAGTCTCTAAAGAAGTCTCCCTTCCTCATCAGCAGGGCTCCGCATCACTCTGCTGCCCTCAGTTTCCATTTCTACTACACGAGAGCCTAAGGGAACACAGAGAGACTGCAGGACAGTCAGCTGGGTTTCACCGCCTTTGCTGTGCCCAGGCTTGTTTCACGGCTGTTCCATTTTGTCCTTCCCCAGGCATTCCTCACAACACCTGGAATAGGTTCCTCTCTCTTACCTGCTTCAAGACACACTTCTCACTCTTAAAAATCTCTCCAGAAAACCCAATCCAAGAAGACTCTCATTAACAGCCACATTTCCACCTATCCTACTGATAATAGATGATGTTTGTGTAACCATAAGCAGTCTACACTGTCTCACACTTAAGCTTAAACCCACTGACAAAACAATAAGGCAGACAGGCCATGTATTACTGTCCCTACTTCACACATGAGGGGACTGGTCGCCCGTCCAGGACAGAAACCACACTGAGATCATTTTTGCAACCTCAGCAATTCACACAGACAATGCTTAATAAACAAGAAAGCAAGAAAGGAATTTGGGATGGTGGAGTAGAACAAACACGAGGTTTTGTAATTATTAAGCTGGTGATAAAAAGGAAATAACAAAGAAAAACAAAAGAACAAGTTAAACA
Organism: Cephalophus harveyi; assembly: GCA_006410635.1. Classification (NCBI taxonomy): domain Eukaryota; kingdom Metazoa; phylum Chordata; class Mammalia; order Artiodactyla; family Bovidae; genus Cephalophus; species Cephalophus harveyi. Next base: position 275,603 of record SJYT01015823.1, on the reverse strand, counting down.
TGAACTCAAATACATGTTACAAATATCTACTTACATCCAAAGGTGACAAGCCTGACAGATCTATAAGCTCACATTAGGATATGGATATATAGTTACTCCAGAACGAAGATGCTGAAATTCTCAAAATCATGCATCATATTAGCTATTTCCTCAAATGCAAAAATATACTAAAGTGTTAACTACTACTCAGCAAACCCAATTTAAACACATCCCTTTTTAGTGATCATTTGAAAAGATGATTGCATATAAACTTTCACCCAAAAACAAATCAATCCTTAAAGCTCGATGGAGGTCTGGAGAGTTGGTGAGATTGTTTATAGGGTAAATAGGGGTTAAATGTATCTTGTTTCTTTAAGTTTGAAACTTTGAGGAGCCTTGAGAAACATGTCTGAACAAACACAGTATTGTGGGTCATTACTACAGCTATCAATCATTCTCACTAATCCAAAGTGAGGGGATGAGAAAGTTTTAGTCACAGGTTGATACAAATGAGGCAAGAATGAGCTTTTATTGAAATTCCCACTTCTTATTCCAGAGAGTAAGAACAGACCTGAGCAACAGAACTTTCGGTGATGATGGAAGCCTTCAGAATCTGCACTGTCCAACACGGGTAGCTATTAGCCATATGTGGTTCCTAGGTACTTGAAATATGGCTAGTGTAGTTGAGAAACTGAATTTTCAGTTTTGTCTTTAATTTACATTTAAATAGCCACATGTGGGGAGAAGGCAATGGCAACCCACTCCAGTACTCTTGCCTGGAATATCCCATGGACAGAGGAGCCTGGAAGGCTGCAGTCCATGGGGTCGCAAAGTCGGACACGACTGAGCAACTTCACTTTCACTTTTCACTTTCATGCATTGGAGAAAGAAATGGCAACCCACTCCAGTGTTCTTGCCTGGAGAATCCCAGGGATGGGGGAGCCTGCGGGCTGCCGTCTATGGGGTCGCACAGAGTCGGACACGACTGAAGCGACTTAGCAGCAGCAGCAGCCATATGTGGTGCTGGTGGCTACCCTTTTTGGAGAAAACAGTATGAAAGATGAAAAAGAAATGCATTCAATTTCAACAAGAACTTTTTAAAAAGGGAAGATTCACTCCTACAAGACTAAAAATAATACCAGATGCCTATCTAAGAATTTTAATACTAACACAGACCTTCAAGATCTAGAGAAAGGAGGTAAAGTCTTGTCCAAGGTCAAGAAAATTCTAACAGTTACAAGCTAGGCTGACCCTCCATCCTAATCTCTCTCAGGAAGATAGTTTGCCTAAAAGGTCAGCCATGAACCAGATGAAAAAGGAAATTAATTTACATTTACAAATAATCTACTGTGCCAGCCATGTGACAGTTCTTGACAATCACTGTCTTACTTCATCTTTGTCACAATTCTAACAAGTAGTCATCGCCACCCTAAGTAACTCTAGAGAGATTGTCAAAAGCAGGACTCTAGCTCAGATCTATGCAACTCCCAAAGGCATGTTATTTCCACACCACCATACTGCTTTCTTCTCAAGATCTCTATCAGTCCCCTGACCCTCAGACTTTCACTGAAATGATTGCTTCAGCGAGTCTTAGTCACTCAGTCATGTCTGATTCTTTGCGACGCCATAAACTACAGTCCACCAGACTCCTCTGTCCGTGGAATTCTCCAGGCAAGAATACTGGAGTGGGTTTCCATGCCCTTCTCCAGGGGATCTTCCCAAACCAGGGATGAAACCTGGGTCTCCCAAATTACGGGCAGATTTTTTACCATCTGAGCCACCAGGGTTCCTTACATGCCTCCAAAGCTTCCAACACCTGATACTCTCCACCTAGAATACTGGACATTAACTGGGGTCCTAACCAACCAAGCACAAGGTAACCCCTATTCCCAAGAAAGCAAAGACAAGTTGCATCCATCCATCCTTGTTATAGATCTTACAACTTTCAGCTCTACACCAGCACTGCCTCTGAGATGTATAGCAGTCAAGAAGAGCTTAGCACAGCCATTATCTACTCATTAATCCTCACCAGTGTCTGCAGGAGGCCACTGCTTTCAGTAGTAGTATCACTCTCCCCCTGCAGATCAGGCAGCTGGCAGGTTGATCACCCAAGGCCACAATCCATCTGAACCTGAACTCTCCATTCCTCAGATACCTGGGCTCAAAGCTCTTTCCATCAAGTCCTATCTGACCCTAGGCAGAATTCCCAACGGAGGATTTGACTTCAGAGAAACCTTCTCCTCTCTTCTGACAGTACCAGAGCTACATACAGAGCTCAAATTATTCCAGCCCTCAAAGCCTCAGCTAGAAACAAAGCAAGAAAGCTCCCAAGAAAACACATGTCCACACAAAAACATACCCATGAATGTTCACAGCAGCATCATTCATAACAGCCAAAAAGTAGAAACAACTCAAATGTCCATCAACTGATGAGTGGATAAGTAAAATGGAGTACCGTGATACAACGGAATATTTTTCAGCCATTAAAAATTAATGAATCACTGATAACAAGCTACAACACTTATGAACCTTATAAATGTCACACTAAGTTGCAAAAGACCACAAACTATGCGATTCCATTTATATGAAATACCCAAAATAAGCTGAAAAGACAAAGTAGAAGAGTAGTTTCTAGGAGGAGGGGGAAGCAGGGAGTGTCTGCCAGCTGGTAAGGGATTTCTTAACAGAGTAATGAAAATGTTCTAGCATCAAATACTGGCGATGGCTGCACAACTCTGAATATACCAAAAACCACTTAATTCTGTATTTTAAAAGAGTAAATTTTATGGTACATGGATTATATCTCAAAGTTATTTTAAAAAGACAAACTCCTAAGATAACATAACTAAAGCAATGACAGAAGCCACACAGGATATAACCCAGGCCAGCTGTGTTTAAACTATTAATTAAAATGAGAAAATCAAATGATATTTTCAAGATATCTCCCCTAAATTTAGCTTAAGAATTCTCAAACTGTTTTTCATTGAAACCTGAAAGATGCAAAAGTCAAAGAAGAGCCAAAATCATCTGCAGCTGATGGATAAGGAAATCAAGCCCTAGGTATACATGAATTTAGATGATAAAGCTAGACAGCATATTAAAAAGAAGAGACAGCACTTGACCGACAAAGGTCTGTAGAGTCAAAGCTATGGTTTTTTTCTAGTACTCACATACAGATGTGAGAGTCAGGCCATAAAGAAGGCTGAGTGCCTAAGAACTGATGCTTTTGAATTGTGGCGCTGGAGAAGACTCCTGAGAGTCCCTTGGACTGCAAGGAGAGCAAACCAGTCCATCCTAAAGGAAATCAATCCTGAATTTTCATTGGAAGGGCTGATGCTGAAGCTGAAGCTCCAATACTTTGGCCACCTGATGCAAAGAGCCAACTTTCTGGAAAAGACCCTGATGCTGGGAAACACTGAGGGCAGAAGGAGCAGAAGGCAACAGAGGGGTGAGATGGCTGGATGGCATTTCCAACTCAACAGATATGAATCTGAGCAAACTCTGGGAGATGGTGGAGGACAGGGAAGCTTGGCACACTGCAGTTCATGGGGTCGTAGAGTCGGACACAACTGAACAACAGCACAGAGTCAAATTCAAAAAGAGTGTCAGAAAAACCTTGCCTGAATTACACTCAACATTCCCAAGCTATCGTTTTTCACCTGAAATAATATGAATGGACTGGACCAGATCATTATCATCATTGAAGACTTGCTCTGTGCCAAGTCCCATTCTAAGCACACACACTATCTTATATAACTTAATCCTTATAACCCCCGACCTTCAGGCAAGAGCATTTAGAGTTACGTGGGGTTCTGCCCCAGGGCCTTTGCCCATTACTTCAGAGTCTGAGGAGCCACTGTTCACCATCAGTGAAGGGTGGACAGGACCCGCAGTGTCAGGCCTCCAACATCTGTCAGTACTCCAGACCTAGTATACTGCTTCTTCATTAACTGCAAATAGCTAAGATCTCAAAACTCTTCCTCCATATACAGGTTCTATAACAAAAATAAGTAGCAGTACTCTTGGGCATGCAAGTGTGCTAAGTCACTTCCACCATGTCCCACTCTTTGAGACCCTATGGACTGTAGCCCGCCAGGCTTCTCTGTCCATGGGATTCTCCAGGCAAGAATGGCAATACTGGAGTGGGTTGCCATGGCTTCTCCAGAGGATCTTCCTGACCCAGGGACTAGAAAGTAATAAAACTTAGTCCTCCAGGGACTTAACTTACTGGAAAAACAATATAAATATATGCATATATATATACACACACATATATACATTATATATATTATATATAACTGTAATAACATCTCACATCCACCAATGAAATGAAAACCTATGGCTCTAGTTCTCTTCCAACAGTGAAGAGTAGTGACCATCTCACGGCCTAAAAGCAAAACAACCTAGCAGGAAGTGGGGCACAATAAATGCTGGCAACTCACTCTTGCTCTCTGACTTTCACTGACTAAACCCACCTGGTCAAGAGCAAGGGGCCCTATGATATAGTCTATGATTGTGAGCCGGTGCGGGGAGGGGTGCACAGAGCAGATGGAGAATGAATCTGGGGGCAAAGAAAAATAATCAGCACACAAGATCACAGGCCCATGAGAAGATGGTGTGACAGCCAATTACCTTATGTAAATCCATATTCAAATGGAAGGAAAGTGGGTTTCAACAAATGGCAGTGATGGGGTTCCTACAGAAAATCACTGGAAAGCAACTTCTCACAGTCCCTCCCCTCTGGTCTATGTCTGTCATGATCAAATATTCTGAGTTAGGCCTGAATAAGTGTAAAGCCATGAAAGACTTTGCAGTTTTCTGCCTCATTTTCATTCCAGTTATCTACCTCTTTTTCAAACACCTTGACTGAAATAACCCACTGATACAACACTGTCTTCTAAACGCTTATTTACAACTGACACAAGATCTGCACTCCGTTTTCTGGAACTGTCAAGGTATTATCTCATCAAGAATGTCAGAGTACTAAAGACCAAAAAAGTAATGTTAATACACATGTTTGTAGCAAAAATATTATCTGGTCCTCATGACCAAGACCCTCAACCATATGCCAAACAGGATCGTTAATCTCCCTTTGAGGACTTGGAAAATACAATGCCCCAGCCTCAGAGGTTAGTCCTTCAGCCCAGTTTTCAGAGTTTAGGAGAAAGGATTCCCCTTTGCAGTCTGTCTCGTTAAATGCTAAACCAGTTACTAAGACTTTTCATTCAAGAACTATTCATTCCCATAATTGAGATGTTTTCTACCCTGCACGTCACCCCGAAGGGGAAAGTACCTTGAAGTAAAGCCTATCCCCAGAATCATAGAGATGAACCATTTTTTCAAATATTTGTTCCCACTGTCCACATAGCCAATCACAACATCTAGGAAATTCCACTATTTTGTATGCAAAGAATATCTCCTAGATACTTCTCAAACCCTCATCCAATCATGTTACCCTGCTTTTTAGTACAAAAATATACTATAGGGATTAATCCTGCTTTGTAAATTAGGTGGGACTCCCATATCCCAGATTTCTGGGATAAAAATAATCATCTCCACCTAAGGATTTCCTTTAAAATTCCACAGAACTAAAGTGCTTCAGAAACACCAAACTCAGGTCTACCCTTTCATCCACATTCTGGCGTATAGTCAAACTCTCCCAAACTGTTCATGGAGAAAATTTCCCACTAATTATACCTGTCATGAGGGACCAGATTTCTCCCATCACTGTTAAATGCCCCAAAAACTTCTTTTTAAAAAGACTGAGTCTCAATACCTCAATTTGAAGAATTAGATTTGATTAGTTTTATAAAATTTTAGCCAATTTTAAACAGAATTTTATAGGCAGGGGGGCAGTAACAGTAACTTAGTTTAAATCCTTTATTTTCTGGATCTGAAAACTTGTGCAGAGAGAGATGAAATCATCCATTCCAAGTCACACAGTCAGTGTCAAGGCTGGAACCAAAACCCTGCCCCTGACTCGGGTTCAGAGCTATTTGACCTTACCGTGCTCCTGTATGTGTCCAACTCAGCCCAAACACACCATAACGAAAGAACGGAGCTCTTGTCTCCTAATCCCCAGACACCTCTCCTTGAGATCAAGATACTCTTCCTTTCCTCAAGTGAGCATCTGCTTCTTTCTCAGGTTTTATCAGCCAACAACAATCACCAAAAAAGGAGCTAAACAGTCTTCAGTGAAACTAGAGGAAGCAGCTCCGTTTCAGATGACTGGAATATGGGCTGTAATTAATCACAATCCATTGAGAGAAACCACCCTTGCCTTTAATTGGTATTAAATGACCAGAGTCTGGGCTGCCCAGAGGAAACTGCAAGGTTCTCAAAAGTGCAAGGTCAGCCATAAAGATCCTGCCAAAGTTAGAGCACAATGGGTGAATTCAAGATCTTTATCAAATGAGTGAGCACAATTCAATGAAAACTTCACTAACATGTAGCAGGCACCCCAAAAATAAATCCATGAGATGAGACTCATCTCCAACACGGGTCCTTTGTCAGATGTGGTAATAAACTTTCTCCCATAGGACCCCATGCCAAGCTAGAAGTTTAAAACCAAAAGCTCCAACTAACTCTCAAGAGAATAACTATCAATTCACAATGGATGCTGTAAGAATTTATTTAAGCTACCTGAAGGCAGGCAACTAACCAGATTTCCACGAGAATCTTCCACATAATGAACACACTATAAACCGTAAATCTGCCTCCAATACTCAATTAGACTCTCCACTGGTGGACCTCTAACTATCGTTCATCTCTGCAGAGTAATCTTAGGGCTTAGACATTTAACAGGCTAGTAACTTGTGCTAATAAGTACATGCTTTCATATTACCTGAAATTCTTCCATTAGCCACAGAAAAATTCTTAGCCTACGGTGTATGGTTTCTCCCCCTGAACTAAGAACTGGTCTCCCGTATACTCTACTTCATGTCTAAGCTTAGAGCAGCTGTTTGTGTTATCTGACTCACCATTTGAAGGACAAAGGAATCTATGATTTAAAAAAAAAAAAAAAATCAACCATCCTTCTGCCAGCCTCCAAGACAGTCCACAATGATCCCAGGCCCTTGGCACAGGGCTGACTTGTGTTACCAATGGGATATCATGAAAGTGACAGTGTAGGACTTTCAAGGCTAGGGAATAAAAAACATTGCAGTTTCCATGGCACTGTCTCAGACAGCTTGCTTACTCTGGGGTGATCCAACTGCCATGTTGTGGGGGCAGGTGAGCAGTCAGCAGAAGTGTTTTTTCCACCAAGAAGCACTGAGGCCTCCTAGCAAGAGCCAGCAGCAACTTACCAACCATGTCAATGAGACACCTTTGAAGTGAATCCTCCAGCCCCAACCAAGCTCCTTCATAGGATTACCACCTCATGAAAGACCCTGAGGCAGAACCACCCAAATTCCTGACCACAGAAACGCAGATAATCAATGTTTACTATTGTTTTAAGCCTCTAGGCTTTGCCATAATTTGTCACACAACAAGATTCCTAATATACTTTTCCTTTATTAACTCAATCCTCAGGAAACCCAAGTACAGCATCTTCTGTTTTTAAATGACTTTCAGTTTTGTCCTTTCCAGTCAAAGTGACCTGCATCACTTCTCGATCAGCTCTTCTCTGCAAAGAACACATCATTTCTAAGTGACCATCACAGGTACTAGCATTTACTAGCCATTCTGCGCATGGTATCAACAGATGCTAGACATTATTTCTGAATTGATTCATTTCAATCATATAGTCCATTCTAATGCTATTAAAAGCTCATATCATTTGAAAGGATATGAGGTCATAAGTCAGTAGTCACAAGTCATCTTTAGCCACTTGAACTTTTAACTAAATCAAATCCATGTACTTTTAATGCTTCTCCATCTACTCTTCTTCCCCTCAGGCTTCATCCTCTACTTCTTACTCAGAGAAAAAAAGAAATGAACAAAAAAACTACAGAAATCAAAAAGACCTAAGGAGATGCATATAAGTAACCAACAACAGTCCAGCATTTGCTGTTGATTTGCTGATTTTTATACATCCCTAAAAACCAAGCTTCTTCATCTTAAAAAAAAAAAAAAAAAAATCGGGCAATGGCAACACAAAAGCATTAAGAACCTTGAGGTTCCACATTCTTGCATCCTTTTACACTAACTCTGATGCCATATGCTTGCCTAGGGAAAGAGAAATGCTTTCATGTTAACTATGTACATGTCTGGTCATGGAAGGCTAAATTACATGTCTCAGTGGTTTAGACAATCGGCATTCAGTGTTTGCACAAACGAAACTTCTACCTCCTTCAACCATCAGGCTCCCTAACCTACAAATTTTGAGGATTAACAGGGGTGCAAACAAACTCAATAAAATGAAGTATCAAAGGCAGAACGTAAGCAAGTAGACGTTACTGCACAATGAAAGCCACACTTAAGGTGAGGAGACTGTAATTTAACTGTATGGCAAGCAGCTCCATGTCTTATTTGCCAAATCAGGCACATGGCTTTTTAAGTAGCAATCTGGACTTGAGAAAGATAGAGAACTTTCGGGTTCATTCCATTATGATCCAACAAGTAATGTGGAACCTACACACTAAGTCTCTTCAGTCATGTCCAACTCTTTGCGACCCTATGGACTGTGGCCCACCAGGCTTCTCTATCCAAGGAATTCTCCAGGCAAGAATACTGGAGTGGGTTGCCATTTCCTTCTCCAGGGGATCTTCCCGACCCAGAGATCAAACCCAGGTCTTCTGCACTGCAGACAGATTCTTTACCGTCTGAGCCACCAGGGAAGCCCACCCACAAGAATGTAGAACCTACAACCCTAAGGAAATGTAATAAGAAGCAATTAATGAATTAACCACCATTGTCTCTTGGATCCTTTGTGACAAGATGATAAAATAAACCCTTAATATGTCAGTTCCTCCAGCTCTTATAATGAAACTACACAAATGAAATCCTTTAAAACAAACAAAAAAAGAGGCATGATTCAAAGAATCACATTAAGATATTTACCGAGAATAAGGTCCCTTTCTCAACTGGATACATTACTTCAGGAAACTAAAGAGCATATCATTTAGAGTAACAGCTAAATTCAAAGATGTCCAGACTAAAAACATACAAAAGGAAAGATTTAGATATATTTCTGAAGCAAAAGAAAAAAAAAAAAAACACAGTGCAGACAATTTTATGATTTTCCTTCACCGAAATTGAATTTTTTATATAAAAAAGAGGTGGATAAAGCTCTGATATTAAAAAAATCAGGAAGAAGATGTTAATTCTTCAAGTAATTCTCCTTTGAATCCCCAAATCAAAAATTTATAAAACTATCACTGACAGCAAACTCATTTCCCATGTGACTGACTTTCAACAGTATTTCTGCTTTGGATTATAATCTAGTTTCCTCCCCTCCTTTTATTAATTTCGTCTTTCCTTTATTTTAAAATAAGCCTCAAGTTCCAATGCAAAGGTATTCCAAAGACCACATGTCAACTTGCTCCATTTTTAAGAAACAAGAGAAGCCAGTACTTTGGGGATTTGAAATTCCCTCAAGGAAGAATTAGTTGCTATTTGTTACTGCTTAAAAAATAACCTTTCAAAATTAAATGAAAGATATAGCCAAAAATCCCTAAATCTTAACAGCAGGAACATAAAATCATGGATCAGGAGTTACTTTGCTGACGTAGTAACAAACAGACCCTGATATGAGTGCTTTATACATTTCAGGGGAAAAAAAATTTTTTAATCATCTAGGAAACAGAAACCAGAAGCAATACAGGATAAAAGATAAGCTTTTCTATGAGGAAAGAGATTATACAAAGTTCAGTTATTAAAGTTTAAAAACTGAAAGCTAAAAAGGCACCTAAGTCATCTTTAAGTCTACAAAAATGTATGTATGAAAGACGCCAACTAGACGTTCCCCATCACTTCTGAGTAGAAAATAAATGGAAGAAGCCTTGAACTTCAGCAAAAGGACTCTAAGAGTGCAGGTTTCTGTACAGTAGGTAAACTGGTCCAGGAAGCCTCAAACTCTAATGTGTATTATGAATGATTTGCAGCGTTGTGTTAAAATGCAGATGCAACAGGAGCTGAGAATCTGCTGTGAGTTCTAACAAGTTCTCAGGTGATACCGATGCCCCTAATCCTGGCACCAGACTCTGAGAAGCAAGGAGCTAGACCAGAGTGGTTTGACAATTCACCTTGTCAATTCCGTTGAACCAGGGTCATCAAAGTCCACTTAGGCAACAGCCACTGGGGTGAATCAGCAAGCCAAAAAAAAGGGAACAGACCCTGTAAACTCTTCATCAATGAGTCTGAAGATGGAAATCACAAGGAACACTGCAAAGAAGCTAGCTGCTGAAGAAGCAGCATACAAAATCTCTTTGAACCAGGTTGCAGAGTCAGCTTCCTGGAGCCCTGAGGTGTGGTTTTAACATGGTCGAGGGGAAACCAGAGGAGATGACCTCACATACCTGGAAGACAGATTGATTTCACAATCCCTTTCCAACCCATCTTACAAAATCGCAGCGCATTCTCCAGTGACTCCTCAGATGTGGAAATTATTCTTTAAGACCTTTGTCAACTAAAATATGGCACATTTGAGTGCAAAGGCATGAAGTGTGTAGAAACAGGACCTGCTTAGATGAGATAATGTTTTTTTCTTTTTCCCAGCCTCTTTCTGAGTAGTCTTCAGCAATGAACCACATTTTCAAAGATCAAGAACACAAATGCCTACTAAATTCCTAAAGTTAAAACTGACAATACACAATAGGAGTGTAACTCCTATACTAAGCAAGCAAAATAAAACCACTGCTCAGAGCATTTTAAACCAGGGCACACTATACTTGAAGCTGCAGCTCTACTAGGAGAGATCCATCGTGTCTAGACCCTGCCTAGTCAAGCATGTGCTGTCTGGCTTAATCCAGTGGGAGGCAGTCTCCATCACAGAGCACATGCTCAACAAACATTTTAACAGAGACAAGTGCAAGCTATTCTTACTCTAAAGGGAAAATCTCAATCTATCCTTCCCCTCTATGACACAAGATACTCTACCACATGCGCCCAGCCTGCAGGCTGCACCAATAATCTTCCAAATCCCCAGGCTCGAGGAAATGTGGAGTTATTCTCATCTCTCCACTATCTATGGATCAAGGGTTCTGAACCTGGAATCCACAAACCACTGACACACTATGAATGGGTTTCTGGAACTGCAAGTTAATTTTTATGTGTAGATATATCTATGGACTTCTCTTGGGCTAAGGACCCACAGTTTTCCTAACAATGCCATTGGAGTCCCTGATCCAAATAAGAGCGAATTTGAATCTAAGTCCTTTATTCCTGGGCACCAGCTCTCAGACTCTCACAGACTCCTGTCTGGTCTATCTCTCCAGTCATTCACTGCCTGTTTATGACAGCAGACTCGTGACTAGGCTAACTCCAACTTTTTCCACTCTGAGCCATCCTAAGATTGCTCACAGACAACATTCCTTAACCCCAAACCATCATCCCCTCTCCAGCTGAAGAGTTAACTCTTCTTCAGCTTCTTTGCTAATTCCTTGTTGATCTCTGCCCCCCAAAGAACATACACCAGCTTTGGACTGCCACTGAACACCTACTTTTATTACATTACTTGGAATAAATAATTCTGTCTTCTGATCTCTGTGTATGTGCATGCTAAATTGCTTCAGCTGAGTCTGACTCTTTTCTACTCTAAGGATCATAGCCTGCCAGGCTCCTCTGTCCACACGATTCCCCAGGCAAGAATACTGGAGTGGGTTGCCATGCCCTTCTCCAGAGGATCTTCCCAACCCAAGGATCAAACTCATGTCTCTTACATCGCCTGCACTGGCAGATAGTTCCTTACCACTGCCACCACTTGTATACTCCAAGATAATGCCTACCACACCATGGCCACCCAATAAATCCTACTGGTGAATAAATTACATATTACATAGTAGGGTGCAATAATACCATATGTGGCTGAAAAAGTCTTCAAAAATATTTGTACTTCATTTCACAATTTTCTGAATCCTTATAGCTTAACTAAAATATTGAGGGTTTGTAGGAAGGATGGTTTAAATGGGAGAAGACAAGATATCTCAATCTCCCAAGAACCGCCCAAGTCACTCATCGCTAGAAATGACCCTGAACTCTCGGTAACAGCCTGGAAAACAGTTCAACTAAAACACTTTCTTTTTCCCCCCCTCTTCTGTTCTGGTGCAGCAGGGACTCCTGCAACTGTGAAGCATGAGGTGAGCAAATGTCCTAAAATACTTTCTCAAATGAAGCTATATTTATTATTTTAGAGACTAAACAGAAATATCAATGAAGAAACTCACTTATGTAAGATCAAAGTTGCACACTAATTCCAAGATCTGAGTTAGTCTTCTCTAGTTGCACAACCGACCATTTTACCAGAAAAAGTACCCAAAACATATCTAAATAGATTAATTTATTGGAAATACTCATCATGCAACTGCTTCAGAAATTCTGCCAGATTTGCTCTTATTGTAGTGGATTGCCTCAAGATATGTTTTCTGTTTACTAATGTTCTGGCTTAAAAGTCTGGCTCTCTGGCCACTATCATGACATGCAACAGCAGAACAAGAGAGGCTTAGAACAGAACTGCCAACATTCTCTTTCATTCACCCCTTAGGTAAATCTACTTAGCAACTCCACACATATCCTGTAAAATTTTTTAAGGAAAACAAAGTTTGTTGACTGAATTTTAGCCTTAATGCTTATGATCTGGTAGAAACTCCTAAGGGCTTCCCCGGTAGCTCACTGTTAAAGAATCCACCTGCCAATGCAGGAGTCTTAGGTTTGATCCCTGGATCAGCAAGATTCACCTAGAGGAGAAAATGGCAACCCATTTCAGTATTCTTGCTGGGGAAATCCTGGGGACAGAGGAGCCTGGTGGGCTGCAGTCCACGGGTCAACAGCATTCAAGCATACAAGCATTCAAGCATTCACAGAAACTTCTAAAGCATGTGAAATTTTCACTGAAAATGAACAAACATGGTCTAAGTTTCCAAGGAAGCCCATTTCTTTACCCTTATTTCTGCCTTTCCTATCTAAACTCACTTTTCTCTGATTAGTATAACTAAATGGAAGAAGTACCCAAGTAAAGTGGTAGTATCTGAAGCTCCTCAGGCAACTACCTCATGAGCAACTCACTAATACCCTCAGGCAAATAACCCAGAAAACCCAGAGTTGTGAATTCCAACAAAACAGCATTAAGAACAACGAAGATCAAGAATTAACCCCAAGCTGTCTTAATGATCCAGATAACCAGGATGGTATGGTCACTTAAATAGAGCCAGACATCCTGGAGAGTGAGGTCAAGTGGGCCTTAGGAAGCATCACTACAAACAAAGCTAGTGGAGGTGATGGAATTCCAGTTGAGCTATTTCAAATCCTCAAAGATGATGCTGTGAAAGTGCTGCCCTCAATATGCCAGTAAATTTGGAAAACTCAGCAGTGGCCACGGGACTGGAAAAAGTTAGTTTTCATTCCAATTCCAAAGGAATGCCAAAGAATGTTCAAACTACCACACAGCTGTACTCATGTCACATGCTAACAAGGTCATGCTCAAAATCTTTCAAGCTAGGTTTCAACAGTATGTGAACTGAGAACTTTCAGATATACAAGCTGGATTGAGAAAAGGCAAAGGAACCAAAGACCAAATTGCCAACATCTGTTGAATTATAGAAAAAGCAAAGGAATTCCAGAAAAACATCTATTCTGTTTCATTGACTACACTAAAGCTTTTGACTGTGTGGATCACAATAAACTGTGGAAAATTCTTAGAGATGGTAATATCAGACCATCTCACCTGCCTCCTGAGAAACCTGTATGCAGGTCTAGAAGCAACAGTTAGAACTGGACATAGAACAATTGACTGGTTCCAAATTGGGAAAGGAGTATGTCAAGGTTGTATATTGTCACCCTCCTCATTTAACTTATATTCAGAGTACATCATGTGAAATGCCAAGCTGGATGAATCACAAGCTGGAATCAAGATTGCAAGGAGAAATATCAACAACCTCAGATATCCCAGATATTTGTGGTAGCAAATAATACCACACTAATGGCAGAAAGCAAAGAGGAACTAAAGAGCCTCCTGATGAGGGTGAAAAAAAAGAGTGAAAAAGCTGGCTAAAAACTCAATGTTCAAAAAACTAAGATCATGGCATCCGGTCCCATCACTTCATGGCAAAGAGATGTGGGGGAAGTGGAAAATGGTGACAGATTTTTTCTTGGGCTCCAAATATCACTGTGGACAGTGACTGCAGCCATGAAATTAAAAGATGGTTGGATGGCATCGCTGACTCAATGGACATGAGTCTGAGCAAACTCCAGGAGATAGTGAAGGACAGGGAAGCCTGGCATGCTGCAATCCATGGGGTCACAAAGAGTCAGACACAACTGAGTGACTGAACAACAATACCTGGGGTCTGTTATGGCAAAATTAATGAACAGCACCATCTATCAGACACCACAATTGAGGCTATCAAAATAATTGACTTTTCATCCAGAAGGAGTATATCCTACAAGGTACTCTAGAAATCCTGGGAAATAAGATTGACAGCTGAGAAACGGTTGAGATTAGTATCTTGGGAAAAGCTCATACACCCATGGTGGATTCATGTCAATGTATGGCAAAACCAATACGGTATTGTAAAGTAAAATAAAGTAAAAATAAAATTTAAAAAAAAAAAAGAAGAAATTCCAAATGGGAAGAGCAGAGCCTTATAAATTCAGTCCTCCTCCCACACTGAGATTCAAACAGATTCTCAGGAAAGGAAATAACACACAAGAATGGTAACATCAACTTCCATTTAGCTAAAATTCAAACACCTAGAAACTTGAAAAGGTTTTTAGAAGCAGACTTTGCTTCTAAAGTGTGTGTGCGCGCGCGCACGTGTGCATGCACACGCTGTTTCTGGTAACAGCTTTTTTGAGCTCAATCACACACTGTACAATTCATCCACTTAAATTACACAATTCAATAGTTTCTAGTATATTCAAGCATTTGCAATCTTCAGCACAATCAACTTCAGAACATTTTTATCACCTCCACAAGAAACTCTGTCCCCTGTAGTTATGGCCCACCATAACACCCCCTTCCTAGGGTCACCCCCTCGCCTAGCCCTAAGCAACCACTAATCCACTTTCTGACTCTCTGTATTTGCCTCTTACGGGCACTCACAACAAATGGACTTCTATGAGAGGTGGTCTTTTGTGGCTGGCTTCTTGGACTCTGCATGGCATTTTCTAGGTCCATCCATGTTGCAGCATGATCAATACATCAATTCTTTTTACAATACACCCACCTAGTATTCCACTGTACAGACTGCCCACACTTCATTCCTCCGTTCATCAGCAGACGGGACTGACTTTGAGAGGAAACAATGGTAAACTAAGCAATAACTTAGTAAGTGAAATTTTGTCAATGAAGGGACTTCCTGAAGTCAGAATAGCTTCAGACAGCTTCAGACACAAATAATTGTCATCAATGATTATCAATGATCATGACTCTTAAAGCACCAAAGGCTGATCAGTATCTTCTATATCACCAAAAAAAAAAAAAAAAAATACCTAGTATTCCACTGTACAGACTGCCCACACTTCATTCCTCCGTTCATCAGCAGACAGGACTGACTTTGAGAGGAAACAATGGTAAACTAAGCAATAACTTAGTAAGTGAAATTTTGTCAATGAAGGGACTTTCTGAAGTCAGAATAGACTCAGCTTCAGACACAAATAATTGTCATCAATGATTATCAATGATCATGACTCTTAAAGCACCAAAGGCTGATCAGTATCTTCTATATCACCAAAAAAAAAAAAAAAGAGCGAGAAAACCAAACATAGAATTCATTAGAAGAGACACTACAGTCCATTTTGGTTCTAGTTTCCTTAGCTGTAAAATATCCCAAATGACTGCAGTCAGAATTAAAATCCCCTTCAGGAGTTCACTCATTTTACCTGCGACTAAGAAAGAAAAATGATTTAAAGATTTAAAGGAAAGAAAGTGATTTAAAGATTACAAACACAATGAGTGGCAAAGTTAAAAGTCGAATCTAATTCTCCTAATGCCTGTTTTGTTTTAAACACTCTGAACTGCCTCTTTAAACTGTATCCAATATCATTCTAAGGAAATTATTTAGAATGTGTGCCAAGACTCAGCTACATGGATATTCATCTAGGTGGAGTTTAAGAGACAGACCATCCTGAGACTCAAACAAGAAGCAACTAGTTAAAACAACTGTGAAATGCCCATCACTATAACAATTTGCAAGCACTCAGAAATTCAAATTAAAGATGTTCATGATACGGATGCACACAAGAAAACAAACCATACTGGAAATATGTACGCCAAAATAGTTACCAGTGCTTATCGCTGGGCAATGGAATTAGAAATGTCCACATTTATTTCTAAACTGCATTTCCCAATCCTCCACCTGAGAATATATTATTTGCATTAGTAGAAAAAATTACTTTTAAATGTGTTTAGCAGTCGCATTGAATATAAACTGCTGTTCTATTTGGTAATGTTACAGTAACATGACTTTGCAGTCAAGTGTAACTCCTCTTTTCACATTATTAGGCATCAAAGAACTTCCTTCTACCAAAGCTCTTTGCAGGATTTTTCCTGCATCAATGCTCTGAGATGGTAAGAGCAGTATTTATCCCTATTGGCAGATGATGAAGTTAAAATGCAGGAGATCTCAGGGATGTGGCTGGCAAGGTGGGATTAAAATCCCTGGGTTTACATCTCTGCTCCTCACAGTTAAACTCTAAATCAGAAACATAAACCCAGGAATGTGAATGATTTGTTGAGAACACTGCTACCCTTAAAGGTCTGCAAATGTAAAGGCACGCAGATACAAAGTATCAAACCACCTTCCATTGTGATCTATTTTCCTATTGAAGAGGAGCAGATGTGGATAGAAACACAGACATAATAAATGAGAACAATTATCTATAAAGTTATCAGAAAGTTTAGAAGTATATGCAGAAGAAAGCAAAAATACAGCCTCAGAAATGGCTCACTAACAATTTAGCAAAGACACCCCAAAAGCCTGCCCTGTGGCTTTTGTTTCTCATTTTTATTTTAGTGGAAGCATTTCACTGATTTAAAATTAAGTGAAGCTATCAAGCTAAATTTCAAACAAAACTTTGCACAACTGTGTTATCATTATCCCTATTCCCACCACATAGGCAAAACTAGGAAATATAAATCACAAGTTATCAGAATGAAAAAGTTTCTTTTACTGAGTAAGTGTAGTATTTTCCAGATGTTCTTCTAGAAAAAAAAAAAAGAGGCTACAGATCCAAAGATATTACCATACCTGCTAAAATTAAGCCCTCTTCTCAATACCCTCTTGAGTCTTAATTCTCCTTCATTGTTTATTAAGCAGTCAAAAATTTTATAAAGCAAATGTTTCCAATCTCAGCATAACCACAAGGAATAGGCACTGGCAACTCATCAAAGACCTAAGGAAGAGTCTGAAGATCAAATCTAAGGAGTAAACAATTTCTTTGGTGTGGGCTTTAACGAGCTGAGGGATTTAAATGATATCTGACCAGGTTGCTTCAATATTATATTACAAACAATTCCTGGAATTTAGTTATCATATAACAGATCTTTTCCATCTAAAATAAGATAACCATGTTTTAAAGAATATAATGGTATTAAAAAACTGGAGTAGAATCCACTTAGTAAAGTATTACTTTATGAAACTTGTTTTTTATTTGGATTTACACAACTTGTACATATTAGGCCATGAACAGAAAAATATTGTACCTTCAGCTGCATTCAAGAATGAGAAAGACCATGATTCAAAGAATAAACTTAATTCTTTCAAGCTCGGCCATGAAGATTTACTTTCAGAAGGTAAAAACATAGATCATTCATTAATAAGAAAAAAGTCCCTGATTCTAAGAAATGACATCAATTGTGCTCATTCACCTTACTGAGAAATGAATCTCATAGAGTTCATTCACCTTCCTAGGAGCAAATGAGATCTCCAGATCTGAAGAATGATGATGCTATTGGTAGCTTATAGAGCTCCCTTTATTACGCTTTGGTTGCA
This sequence comes from Cephalophus harveyi, assembly GCA_006410635.1. Taxonomy (NCBI): domain Eukaryota; kingdom Metazoa; phylum Chordata; class Mammalia; order Artiodactyla; family Bovidae; genus Cephalophus; species Cephalophus harveyi. Next base: position 257,535 of record SJYT01015823.1, on the reverse strand, counting down.
GTTTCTCCTATCTGATAATGAGAAATTAACACAAGTAGTGGCATTCCAACAAGCAGTCCTTTGAGGTCACAGTCCACAGTTTGTTATTGAGGGATGGCACCTTCCAAGTGATATCTACTCCACGCCCACTTAGCCCTCACCCCTACTTCACCCTCTATCTTCATCAAGAGAGTACAAAGTAGCTGAACATGTGCTATGGCCTCAGAGTGGCCTAGTTCAAATCACACTCAACCATTTACTAAGTAAATTATTAAAATAACAGGATTATTCTGAGAAATACACGTGGAGCACTCAGAGTGCTTGACACCTATAAAGTCCTCAAAAACTGGTAAAGATTATTATTGCACTTCGTGTATGTGTGTGTGTGCATGACACACACGATAAGTCGCTTCAGTCGTGTCCGACTCTTTGCAACCCCATAAACTGCAGCCTGCCAGGCTCCTCTGTCCATGGGATTTCCCAGGCAAGAATACTGGAGTGGCTTGCCATGCCCTCCTCCAGGGCATCTTTCCAACCCAAGGATAGAATTCCCATCTCTTAACCTTTCCTGCACTGGCAGTTGAGTTCTTTACCACCAGCACGACCTGGGAATCCTCACTTGAGCAAATAAATAGGGTAAGACAGAATCTACAAAATTTTCCCTTCTTCCAAAACTATTCAATATCTTTGTAAATGGTGATAAAAAAAAAATCTGGATATTAAGAATCCCTCCGCCTAAATCAAAGATGGCTTAGAAATTCAATACCAAAGCCAAGATGGTCCCCAGTAGGTCCTACCTCACCACCGGTCAGGTTTCTCTAAGCCTCTGTTCACATCAATACATAAAACTGTTATGTGCATTTCTGTTTAATGTTACTATAATACATATTGTTGATTCATTACCATTGAACTCAACCCAACAGCTAAGTCATGTCTGAACAGAGCTTATCCAACACACGTACTTTCTCCATAAGCACGTTTCCGTCAGCTTGCACTCAGAACACTAGACTGCATTTCAGCACTCCATTTAGAGGCCATTTTACACAGCAAAATCACCAGCAAAAAGCACAAAAAATGTGAAAAATGTCACTAAACAAAGTACAAAAGGACACTCATTGACAGAGAGCGGAAACAAGAAGCAGTCATCTGTTCGACCTCGGCTGGAAAACTACTCATCGGGTGACTCAAATTTTTCACCACCCTGTGATCCATGAATGACCACAAAAGTGCCCCAAGTACTGACGTTGGGACTATAAACAACTGTTCACCAAACAGGCAAATTTGCAAAGCCAGAATCCACCAGCAATGAAGACCAACAGTAAATGATTTATGGAACCCAATGAATATGACTCAAAACTTAACTGACCCAGAGCTACATGCATCAAAGTGAATACTTCTCCAATCAAATGCACGAAGATCTGAAAGGACACATGACTTAAGATACCATTTCCATAATTTCTATAAACTTTATTTTTGTCAAATATGCACAGGGAGTGCATGCTTACTGAGTTGTGTCCAACTCTTTGTGATCCCATGGACTGCAGCCTGCTAGTCCCCTTTGTTCATGGGATTCTCCAGGCAAGAATACTGGAGTGGGTTGCCATGCCCTCCTCCAAGGCTCTTCCTGATCCAGAGATCAAACCAGCATCTCCTGAGTCTCCTGCACTGCAGGCAGATGCTTTACCACTGCGCCACAGAGGAAGGATACATGACAATTCAGGATAGGTTTCCTCTGAATAGGGAAGGAAGAAGAGGACAGAGAAGCTTGGACAGTATTTCTACAGGGCTGCGGGTATCTCATCCTACTATTCTCTAGTGTCAGGTCTATTTCATTAAGAACATTTCCATTAAATATTACTCAGCCATTAAAAAGAATGAAATGATGCCATCTGCAGCAACATGGATGGACCCAGAGATGGTCATTCGGAGTGAAAAATTCAAATATCGTAAGACACCCCTTATCTATGGAATCTAAAAATAAATAATACAAAGGAACTTACCTATAAAACAGAAAGAGATTTGCAGACTTACAGAATGAATTTGTGGTTGCAGGGCCAGGGAGCAAGGAAGGGATAGTCAGGGAGTTTGAAATGGACATGTACACACTGCTATATGTAAAATGGATAACCAACATGGACCTACTGCACAGCACAGGGAACTTTGCTCAATGTTATATGGCAGCCTGGAGAGGAGGGAAGTTTGGGGGAGAACAGATACATGTATCTGTATGGCTGAGTCCCTTGCTGTTCACTTGAAACTATCACAACATGTTAACCGGCTATATGTCAAAACAAAAGATAAATTAAAACAAAAAGAACATATCCATTAAAACAATTTCTCATAGTGAAGCGTGTGCACTCGGTGATTCCTGACTCTTTGTGATCCTATAGACCGCAGGGCTCCTCTGTCCATGGGGATTCTCCAGGCAAGAATACTGGAGTTTCCATTTCCTTCTTCAGGGGATCTTCCCAGCCCAGGGATCCAACCCAGGTCTCCGGGATAGCAGGCAGATTCTTTACCCACTGAACCTCGGAAGCTCCGCAGTGAAGGACACAGGCCGGAAAGTCCACATGTACCGCACAGCACTAAACTGCATGGAAGGAGACTCCTGCATAAAACTGCAGCACATATCTGCAGCAGGGGTGCAAATTTAACAGTGGGACAGACGACAACAATTACAAGGGTCTGTTTGCACAGAAGAAAAGGATGCCTGTTGAGAGAGAGAGAGATGAAAAGACTAGAAACAAAGGGTCAAAGTTTTATTTCTGGATACACCCTGTGTATCCGCTGCTTCTTTGAAGTGCACAGGAGTTTCTTCCCAGAGGGACAACACGCAGTCCAAGGTGGAACAAGCCCAAAGAAAGCTTAGTCACCAAGACATCAGGAGAAAACCCTTAAGCTCTAAAAGAATGATTTCTAGAGGAGAGGGCTTGGGAAGTGAAATTCTTTAATGGAAACTAGCATAAGAAGCACAGTTGCACCAGCCAAAGACAGGGAATGACCCACCAGGGTCTTATTTTCTTTGGGATAAGTGGTGGTGTTCTCGGGGGGTGGGGGTGGGGGGTGTGATGGAAAGGACATCAGCTAATTCCCAATTTTGCTTCTGCTCAAGAAAAAAAAATGTTTGTGATGCTATTATGTTTCATTTATGATTCTCCTCTTTGTTCCCTTTTGGCAGTGACCATTATGAACGTTAGGGTAAAACACTAACGCCGCCAAAAACACCAACATTGTGATTGGTGTGTGATTCAAAAAAGCTGTCAAAATGGATACTCCAAAAGGAATGAGTCACTCCGCTGGGGCGGGCATGCTAATATTTCTGTACCATGCTATAATCCTTTTCATCTGGACCTTCTTAGAGTTGGCTTATTACTTCCTTTCGTGCAATTCTAAGCTGACTAAGGACTACAATAAAGGGCATAATAAGCCTGACAGATTGGGTTCATACCTTCATTACTAAAATCCAAAAACTAAGGCTATTTGATATGGAAATAGGGCACCGAGAAAAAAACATGCACACAGCTTCAGCTCATGAGATTTAAGAACCCTCAGGGGTCTGGGAACAGAGCACGTTATCACACTAGTCTGACAGTTCTATCAAATACTCTTTTATCTCAGTAACTTTAAAAAGTAGAATGCCACCATAAAATTTAGGGCATAAGTGACATTTATCAGTGGAAAGAAAAAGAACAATCTCCCTCCTTGGAAAGTGAATAAGAAAAAAAGTGTATAAAAGCATCTTCAGAAAATTCTAGGCTCCCACTTCAGGATGCTGGTAGCATACTGATCTGATTTGGGACTGGGCTCGGTTTCATAAGCTTTGATTCAGCAAGATTTACTGTGTAGATAAGATAACCAAACAAATAAGGAATCTTCTGAAAAAAAATAAAGAGCAAGGGGTTACTGGGGGAATGCAGCATGTAGTGACTTATGACTTTGTTTCCTACGTCGACATGACACAGGTGACACTCTATTCTTGATTTGAAACAAGGACGAAGCTTTTATTGGACAATGCTCTTATCTCAAGCAGAAGGCCATCTACACACCAGTTACATAAATCCTTTTTTTTTTTTTTCTGCCACTACTGGAATTCAGAATAAAGTCCGAATGACTCCGCCCATCCCAGATTGAAGCTGGAGCCAAACAAAACAGCAACCGCAGTTTCTTTAAGGCCCAGATGGTCATGACCTTGAGTGTATTTTCTCATGTGAACCAGCTGCCTATTGGTCACACCGCGGTACATTGCATGGTGCTCGTCAGCTCCAATTATGAAGATGCTGACACTTTCATTAGCTCTGAAATGGAACAACCCAACACCCTGAACAACAGGCTTTTTCTTCTAGAAAGGACAAAAAAAGTCAGGATAAAATACCCAAGCAGAGGCCACACACAATGGACCAGACCTCGCTCTTCATATTTAATGATTTCACTAAAGTCATCCATGAGATACACAGGAGTCCCGTTTGATGAGTCCACAGCTATTCCCTCAAATTAACACTGCAATAAAGGCAGATTAAAGGGTACCAAGGTTTCCAAGTGGTGCAGTGGTAAAGAATCTACCTGCCAGTGCAAGAGACTCGGGTTCAGTCCCTGGGGTGAGTTACAACTTTAGGCCATATGTATTAACTTGTCAAGATTTATCAGACTTTAACCTTAACATACCCTTCTACAGAGCCCACTACATATATGGCACATAAATATGATAAACACTTTAAAAACATAAATGTTTGTGATGCTATTATGTTTCATTTATGATTCTCCTCTTTGTTCCCTTTTGGCAGTGACCATTATGAACATTAGGGTAAAACACTAACGCCGCCAAAAACACCAACATTGTGATTGGTGTGTGATTCAAAAAAGCTGTCAAAATGGATACTCCAAAAGGAATGAGTCACTCCGCTGGGGCGGGCATGCTAATATTTCTGTACCATGCTATAATCCTTTTCATCTGGACCTTCTTAGAGTTGGCTTATTACTTCCTTTCGTGCAATTCTAAGCTGACTAAGGACTACAATAAAGGGCATAATAAGCCTGACAGATTGGGTTCATACCTTCATTACTAAAATCCAAAAACTAAGGCTATTTGATATGGAAATAGGGCACCGAGAAAAAAACATGCACACAGCTTCAGCTCATGAGATTTAAGAACCCTCAGGGGTCTGGGAACAGAGCATGTTATCACACTAGTCTGACAGTTCTATCAAATACTCTTTTATCTCAGTAACTTTAAAAAGTAGAATGCCACCATAAAATTTAGGGCATAAGTGACATTTATCAGTGGAAAGAAAAAGAACAATCTCCCTCCTTGGAAAGTGAATAAGAAAAAAAGTGTATAAAAGCATCTTCAGAAAATTCTAGGCTCCCACTTCAGGATGCTGGTAGCATACTGATCTGATTTGGGACTGGGCTCGGTTTCATAAGCTTTGATTCAGCAAGATTTACTGTGTAGATAAGATAACCAAACAAATAAGGAATCTTCTGAAAAAAAATATAGAGCAAGGGGTTACTGGGGGAATGCAGCATGTAGTGACTTATGACTTTGTTTCCTACGTCGAATCAGGTGACACTCTATTCTTGATTTGAAACAAGGACGAAGCTTTTATTGGACAATGCTCTTATCTCAAGCAGAAGGCCATCTACACACCAGTTACATAAATCCTTTTTTTTTTTTTCTGCCACTACTGGAATTCAGAAAAAAGTCCGAATGACTCCGCCCATCCCAGATTGAAGCTGGAGCCAAACAAAACAGCAACCGCAGTTTCTTTAAGGCCCAGATGGTCATGACCTTGAGTGTATTTTCTCATGTGAACCAGCTGCCTATTGGTCACACCGCGGTACATTGCATGGTGCTCGTCAGCTCCAATTATGAAGATGCTGACACTTTCATTAGCTCTGAAATGGAACAACCCAACACCCTGAACAACAGGCTTTTTCTTCTAGAAAGGACAAAAAAAAGTCAGGATAAAATACCCAAGCAGAGGCCACACACAATGGACCAGACCTCGCTCTTCATATTTAATGATTTCACTAAAGTCATCCGTGAGATACACAGGAGTCCCGTTTGATGAGTCCACAGCTATTCCCTCAAATTAACACTGCAATAAAGGCAGATTAAAGGGTACCAAGGTTTCCAAGTGGTGCAGTGGTAAAGAATCTACCTGCCAGTGCAGGAGACTCGGGTTCAGTCCCTGGGGTGAGTTACAACTTTAGGCCATATGTATTAACTTGTCAAGATTTATCAGACTTTAACCTTAACATACCCTTCTACAGAGCCCACTACATATATGGCACATAAATATGATAAACACTTTAAAAACACCATATTTCCGTTTTCTGCCTACCTCTGCCACTAGCCAATTAACTCCTCAAAGGTAGACATGATGCTTTACGCACCTTTGTGTCACAGCATCTTAACAGTGGCTCAGCAGTTCAGTCGCTCAGTTGTATCTAACTCTTGACCCCATGGACTGCAGCACACCAGGCTTCCCTGTCTATCACCAACTCCTGAAGCTTTAACAGTGCCTAGCTTGGAGCAGATACCCAAAAAAAAACATTTGCTGAGGTACTTCCCTGGTGGTTCAGCAGCTAAGTCTCTCTGCTCCCAATGCAGAGGCCTGGGTTCAGTTCCTGGTCAGATCCCACATGGTACAACTAAGAGTTTGCATGCCACAACTAAAAATCCCATGTGCAGCAACTACGACCTAGCACAGACAAATTAATTTTTAAAAAACATTTGTTGAATGAAATGAATGGAATGACATGGGTTTTATTAAAAATAAGCAACCCCACATCAAGCTGATTAATATGAGATGATAGGGTTAATGCCTCCCAAGGAAGTCCAAGACTGTGGGTTATCACTGAGGGGTGATCAAAAGGCTTATTCCACGCCTGCAAGCTGTAACAACACAGCCATTTTACTAGGGAGATGTAAAAAAAACAAAGGTTCAGAGACAGTTGTCTGAAAGAGAGCCTTCAGAAAGCCTTCAGAGGACAACTGTTACTAGAAAAAAGCCAATTTGATCACAAGCTTACTTGGCCTTTACTATTTCAACAGTGGACAGTGGCTTATTCATTCAGTTCTTATTTTATCTTCAATTTTCTTTTTTGAAGGACATATAGTTAAGCTTGGTTCTGGGGATATACCAACAAAATTACTACAGACTAAAGAGTTACCGAATTTATCCTCACAGGGTTTTCAATTTGCTCTGAACCACAATGTTTATACGTATATTTGTATTATACATTCATAATTGGAAGAAAACAGTATGTCAGGAGCACGGCTTTAGAGCTAGCAAAGTTTGCTTTTCAGCTCCAGAATCTCCTAGAAATGTGCATCCTCAGGCAAGGTCCTTCACTTCTAGAATCCTGAGCTTCTCCTACGATCCCTACCTTTCAGGTGTCTTGGGTCATCTTTCATGTCGACGGGAGAAATTAAAGAAATGCTCCATCAGCGCCCTTTACTGTTACTCCTGCTGTTCATGCACCCAACCACGTTTAACTGGAGCCCAGGGACTGTGTAGCCCGCCAGGCTCCTCTGCCCATAGGATTCTCCAGACAAGAATACTGGACTGAGTTGCCATGCCCTCCTCCAGGGGATCTTCCCAACCCAGGGGTCGAACCTGGGTATCCTACATTGCAGGCAGATTCTTTACCATCTGAGCCACTGGGGAAGCCTAAGAAATGCACGATCAGTGACCTTTATCGTTACTACTGCTGTTCACGTATCCAACCCATACTTAACTTGAGAGCTGCCTTAAAATCCTCACAAGAAACAACTTCCCTGATATGTATTAAAAGGTTTAGTGGGGTACTGAATGGAGTAAGTCTAACGCAGAAAGATGTCATAGCATTCCCACCCACTGTCTGGTCACTGCTGGAGGTCTGAGAGGCAAAGGATAGCAAGAACCTGACATCTGCATAGGGACTTTTCTCCTTCAGTCAGGCTCAGAGGTCTCAAACTTTAACACGCCCGAGAACTACTTTCTAAGGTTGTTTATCCAGAATCATGCATACACTACCCTGATGAGCCACTTAAGGGACTTCAGGGATAATCCACTATACCAACTTACCTTATTTATAACTTCTGATTCAAATCTCTATGTAAAACTGTCATATGCTCTTTAAAAGTACAAAAAAATTTTTAAGGAAAGAAAGAAAAAGAAAAGAAAGGTCTGAGCAACAAACTTAGCAGCAAATAATAGCTTAAAAAAAAAAAAAAATTTCAACCCATGGCTTTAAGTAGATAAAATGGGCCATTCCAAGTACTGGGTCCCTTCAGAGGGCCTTTACTGAGAAGTGCACTGCTACACTAATCAAACACTCCATTCTCCAACTGGATGTTCACGGGTCCAGAACAGTGACAAGACTGCAATTTGTTCAAAAATCTATTGAATTCAACAAGTGGCAGAGGGCTGTGATGACCGAGCCAATCATTAACACAAGGAACAGCTCCGCTATGGCAAAGGGAACAGTCTCCTGCAGCCCCAGGCCCAGCCTTCCGGAGGTTTTCCCACACGTCTGAAGCCACAGGAACTGAGGACATTCCTCTCACTGATCCCTTCGGCTTCCCCGGGGTCCGAGGAACCCCCTCCTGGCCCTAGGGCTTGACAAATCAAGCCCTCATTACACCTGCTGGTGGGCTTATCCCCTGCCTGAACCCCATCAGTCAGATCTTAGAATTTTTTTTAATGAAAGTCAATTTTATGCTGTGACATTCATATCTACAGTGTACAATCTGATGATTTTTGACAGGTTACATTTGTAAAACCAACACTCCGGTCTAGAACATGTTCATCACTCTAGGAATTTCGTGTGCCTCAGTCTCTCTCCCCAGAAGCAATTACCATTGTGATTTCTATCGCCACGTAATTATGCATCAGTCAGATCTTAAATGAGAGGAAACCACTTGACAACCCCTATTTTACTCTCCTCACGGCACTTCCTAGCATTGGAAATTCAGGTCCATTTATGTACCTGTGCCAAGGCAGGAGATGCAGGAGATCTGGGTTCAACCCCTGGGTCAGGAACATCCCCTGGAGAAGGAAATGGCAACCCACTCCAGTAGTCTTGCCTGGAGAATCCCATGGACAGAGGAGCCTGGCGGGCTACCGGCCATGGGTCAGAGAGTCAGACACGGCTGAGCATGCATGCAAGCATGCATGATGTACCCCTTTCACGTCTGGCTGCCCCCACCACCCCTTCCCACAGCTGCAACGTAAGCTCCTGAGGGCAGACAATTGTTGGGCCTCATGCAGCTCCACATCCTCTAGAGCCCACAACATTGCCTAGCACATAGCAAATGTTCGATAAACACTTCCAGACTGTCTAATTAAGGTGTAAACCCTTCTTAAGCAGTGACATGTGAGCAAAACTGCACAATGTAGAATAAAAAGTGTAGTCTAGCAGTGGTTGGGACAAAGCTAGCATCGCTCCACTTCCTATTCCAAGGAAACTGTTTCTGAACACTCAAAATACAGAAATGATGCTTTCCCTCTCAACTCTCAGGACTTCCCTGTAGCTCAAATGGTAAAGAATCTGCCTGCAATGCAGAAGACCTGGATTTGATCCCTGGGTTGGGAAGATCCTCTAGAGAAGGGAATGGCAATCCACTCCAGTATTCTTGCTTGAAGAATCCCATAGACAGAGAAGCCTGGAGGGCCACAGTTTGTGGGGTCACAAAGAGTCGTGGGGACACGACTGAGCGATTAATACATCAGCCTCTCAACCCTCAGAGCCCAGAACATCTATCACTATATCGATGCAAGACTCATACACTCAAGGGACAGCTTTTATGTGAGTTAATTTAGTCTAAAGGGTACATGAAGAATGAAAAATAAGAGGCCAACATTTAGGGTCTTCTTATAACTTGAAAATATACATAGTGTGATACAGTAGAAATGAGCACGTTCTTTCATCAGAGGCCTGGATTCAAATCATGCCTCCATACTTAGGAAGCAGCCACCTTATCACTCTGAGCCTCACTGCCTCATTTGTAAAAGGAAGATAATATCTCCCTCCGAGGGCTGCCAAGGGCTGCCTATTAAAGATAGGCGTATAAAGCACAGAAAACATAAACAGCATCTTATTTGACCCTGGAATGCCCCTGGAGTTTTAGTGATGGAGGGCCTAGGATGAGCTCACCAACCTCTCCACCTTCTTTGGTAACTTCAAGCCACATACCTTCAGGCCCTCATGGATTAAGAACTCTTAGAATCACGATTATTTGCAAACACTTCACAAACAACAAAGCACTAAAATGCTACACTAAGGAATGCTGCTCACTGAAACCTGCCTGACTCCCAACAACAAAGGGAATCCTATGAAGGACATTTCACTTAAGGAAAGCCCCACAGTACAGTTCCACCACTCACTCGATGACAGCTCATCACGACACACCAATCTGGCTTCGCAGCAGTGAAAAACCACGGACCTCCTTTGGTCATTTCCACTGCCTTCCGCCTCTTCTAATTCACCAGTTTTCCATAAGGAGTCAGGCAAAAGCATGATGCCAACTTATCATCTCTGAACGCTTAGTGTTCCTGGGCACCTACTACAGTCAAGTGCTCTGGGGAGTACCAAGATGAGTGAGAAGCTGCGACAAAGTGTCATTTCAACACAAAAGCAAGTTACGTGCAATTAACAATCAGCCCAGAAGGGCCAGTGAGATAGGTTCTTGGAGCAGCTACTCAATTCCCAGGCCTGTTTCAGCAGGAACGGTTCTCTGATCAAGTCAGTAATTATCTGCTAAGACCTTTCCCTGGGCCAAGCACTGCGCTGGACAAGGAGAAACTGTCAGGACCTGTAAGATGTGGGGCTTCCAGGAGCCCACAGTGCAAGCTCGCAAATAAAACAGGAACACAAACAGATGGCCAACAGGGTAATGAGTAGCTACAAAGCTACACATAAAAGCATCCCCTTATTTTACAGACACATCTCACACAAGGTGATACTTAATCCCAGGCCTCATAAGAAAAAGAAATAAATCACACTATAAAGAGATCAAAGAAAGGAGTTGTTTTTCCCACCTCCCCCAAGTTGATGCTGGATCCATAAGGACACGAGAAAGAGATGGGATTTCAGAAGAACCTTGAAGGCCAGATATAATTTTAAGGAAGCAAATAAGCAAAGGGAGTACATCATGCACAAGAGAATCACGTAAGGAAAGACATAGCAGCGGGAAAGTACAAGCCTGCTCTATGAGCAGACATAAAGCCCACGTCAGGGTGTACTAAGGAAGCAGGAGAGAAGATGGGTCTGGCCAGAATGTGGTGGTTTTAGTCGCCAAGTCGTGTCCGATTTTTGCAATCCCAAGGACTGTAGCTCGCCAGGCTCCTCTGGCCACAGGGTTCTCCAGGCAAGAATACTGGAGTGGGTGGTCATTTCCTTCTTCCAGGGTATCTTCCCGACCCAGGAATTGAACCTGGGTCTCTTGCACTGCAGGCAGATTTTTTACTGACTGAGCTGTGAGGCCAGACTGTGGAAGGCTTCAGTGAGAAAGCAGGCGTGGGTGGGGAGCGGGGCTACAGAAGTTACAGAGGAGAGGATGGAAGGTAAACCATTGACAACAAACGTGGCTGAAGAGCTTCTCAGACTAGATCAACGTCTAAAGTAACATAACAGGGTTCCGATGAGAGAACTGAACCAAAAGATGAGATTGACAACCTTATATTTTTAAATATATTTTAACATTAATCTTACATTTTTAATATTTCAAAAGAGTCATCATGATGGCAAAAACCTAAAGGCTGAATCTTAGGCTTCAAAGTGAATACACAAAACCTGTATTTGCAAATGCCTATTCCAAGTATTGAAACCACAAAGGGCACATGCTTGTTGTCACTGTGGAAATCCCACCCCCATTCTTGTTTTATTCTAGAAACACTAATCAAAATATATTTTTCTCAGTATTATGAAAGCCAGAGATATTCCAGCAAAAAAATTAAAAATACCGTTATGGTTATCGATGATGATGTAGCTGAAAGCAGCAGTAAGATGTCGTAATGTCAATATCTCCTAATGGTGAGGTCTGATTGAACTGAAGAAATCTCTCAAAGGAAGTGGTAGAAACCTCACGGTTAGAGCCATTTAGAATCAGACCACAAGGCACAATCCTGTGGCCTATTTTCTTCCACGTAAGTCTGGCTACCCTGAAAGTAAGTTCAGGTGAGCAACTGCGGCTGGGGAGGCAAGGAGCCAAGTCAAACCTTATGTGAAGAAAAACAGGGAGACCGCAACTCTGATTCCTGAACCCAAGCTGGTTACAGCATTGCTTTCACTGTGAAAATCCATCAGTCTGTACATTGATGAAAAAGGCCCATTTCCGTTTGTGCATTACTCGCCAATAGATGACTAGGAGATACCATCCCAAAGAACAACGACAAAAAGAAATTTATAGCAAAGTTAATGAAATTTCTGATAATTACTGGTGAAATAAAATACAGCTGTCTAATGATAAAAAATTACTCCATTAAATGAAGACTGAGACCTGGTAAATTCTCAGATGATCTGAAGATTTCTCATCCAAATAAATGCTTTCCAAAAAGCCTACCCTGAGACTCAAAACTTCTACAGTGAAAGGACACTGGAGAAGCTGAGTGGTCCCACACGCCCAGGAGGCCACACAGTTCTAAGTCTGCCAGGGTTCACATCTAGATGGCCTCATTAGTGGGCAACAGAAGGAAGATCTTGGGTCGTGCCTGGAAAATCACCAGTTTCAAGTTTATAGCATCCTGGTCTGAAGACATCTGGTCTGAACTGACTTCCTAGGTTCATCAGGCAGAAGTCCTTGGGGAAAGAATCCTCATTGAGCAACACTGTCCCTAAAGAGGAAAAGCTTCCCTGGAAGAAGCAGAAGGCTGAACATACTGGGGACTGAAAGGGTTAAGAACTCAAAGTGACCTACAAAGCTACGAAACATTTTACACATTCATCACCTTTCCATGTAGGTTCCCCAACTTTCCACAAATATTAAGTGGTACTTAATTCATAGAGCAATGTTGCCACGGTGCAGGTCCAATCATGTTCTATCTAGCTTCTCCTGGTTATCCCAAGGCTTCCCCCTACACACACACTAAGATCACTGTTCACTGAAGGCAGATGAGATTATTTTCAATCTTTTTGCCACTGTAAAAATCATCTTCTTACCTTCTTCACCAAAATAAAATTCCATTATTCTTTAATATTCCCATCTAAATCCATGCCTTCTTTTGCCCTCTCCCAAATACTAGAAAGCTTCATCAGCTAGAAAGATTTATATTTCCAGATGAAAATGAGCCAATAATTGCTTCTATCCTTTCAGCTGAGAAAACCATGTATGTTGTCTCCCTAACCCCAAACCACAAACGCTAAAGATTAAGAATAAGGGGAATGTCTATTTGCTTATAACTATTAAAGGAATAACTAGAGTCTTACACTGAGAACAATCGGCTCATTCTTGACCTAGCATCCTATTTATCTTTCTATTCTCAAAGCTAATTGCTCATATAACCATGCCAATTTGCCTTGATTATAGGAGTCTTAATAAATGAATGTTGTTTACATTTCAGAAGTGTATTTGAATTTCACTCCAGGAAGCCAAGCTCATCAAGTCTTTGTAAGTGGTAAAACCAGAGATCAAAGCAAAAAGCCTGCACTGAACCAACAAAAAATTAGGCTTGAGAATAGAGGCCTAAGCAAAAATACAATTGATTTATTGATTGCTCTATCCCAGTAGTAAACCTCAGGGTCACTGTTCACTCTAAAGCTAGAATGTATAGAACTTTCTCTGCAAATTATCATTATGATTATTTGACAGCCATTTCTTAAATGCATAGTTAAATAAATAATATTCAACAGGCTTTGACCCAGCTCTTCTATATTTCTCATCTTGGTGCTTTCAGTTGAATCAAGTATCTTTAGGAGCTTTTTTTTTCTTTTTTTTTTTTAACCCTCCTCAACTTTGCCTAATTTCTCTAGATTTTCACTGTGGTTTTAACACTTATGCTTGGTCTCTGGGGCAGGGAGGGAGAGGAGAAAAACTACTCTGGCACGTGGCTCTCAACCACGGCTGCACACTCACATCTAAGGAGCTTTAAAAATTCTGACACCCAGGTCACACTCCAGAGGAACTGATCAGAATCTCTGTGGGTGGGACCCAGGCATCTGTCTTTTTGAGGGTGCCAGTTTATATAGCCAAGTTTGAAAAGCACCACTTTGGCTTGTCAATCCCTTTGTCACCTACTTTAAATAAAGTATTCAGCCTAAAGAAACACCAAGGAAGAGAGGGCAGGTTCCCGAGCAAAGCCTCAACTCAAGGCAGGACCTGAGAGAGGTGAGTGACCAGCACCAGACATGGGGCCAGAATGTGAACGACTTGACACCTTTCCTAAAGCCAGCAAGATTTAAGGATAAACCAAGTCTGGTGCACCACCTACCATACAGAAGTCAGTCAAGGGAGGTTCTCCTGGAGACAGCAAGGACTAGACACCTCAAAGCTTTCAGCTTCTGGGGCAATGGATACAGCAGCTTATCAATGCAACAAAGCTTCTTCAGCAAACAAGAAAAGTAGACAAAGGTTACATGCGAAGCAAGAGTCACTGAAGTCAGTTACAGGTGGCACAAGAGTGATGACGATGTGTCCAGGGAAACAGTTTTGGTGTGCCCTAGAAACTATGGAAAATTTGTGACAAGGTGCCTACCACAAGCTCCAATGCCACTGGGCATGTTTCCTTGGTCAGTTTAAGAGTATGAAAAGAAAGGACTCTTCTGTCTACAACAAATACCACCATACTTCCAAGTAGGGATTTGGTGTTTTCCAATTTCGAGCCATCCTGGTCCACATTTGTGGACCTCAGTTGACCCACGGTTCAGGAAACAGCTCTCTGACCCTCCAGCTCTTCCTCAGACATCCCTTCCAAATTGTAGCACATCCACCGGAAACAGCATAGTCCGTGGTGTTATGTTGGAAGGGCAGCTGGCAGGGAAAAGAGGATGGGGTGACTGGGGAGGAGTGGGAAGATCACCCTGCAAACTGAGCAGACACCATCTTAAAGGAAAGACAAGACAGGAGGTGCCTCCACCTATACTGTTCAGGTTGGGAAGCAATCGGGAAGATCCCATGGAGAAGGAAATGGCAACCCACTCCAGTGTTCTTGCCTGGAGAATCCCATGGATGGAAGAGCCTGGTAGGCTATAGTCCACAGGGTCACAAAGAGTCGGACACGACTGAGCTAGTTCACTTCACTATACTGTTCAGGTAGGTGAGAACCAAGAAGATGCAGGAGCCTCTCTCTGTAGAGATCAGGAACCCCAAAGTCTATGGATAGACTTCTTACAATTGAAGAAGCTAGGAAAGGTCCCCACTCTAGAAACGAAGAGCCTCTCTACAAGATGGAGGCTGCCAAGCATCCGCAGAGCTGGGAACCCACCTTCCCTCCTAAGCAATTCCAGTCTGTGCTTTTACAGGGATTCACTGCCTTTCTAAGTGTCCAGGTAACTAGCGTTCTCTTGCAAAGGAGACACAACCATCTGGCCTCAGTGCCTGTTTAGTTAGCCACTTTTTATCTGTTACTTGCTCAGATACAAGGACCAGGGAGCCCGCTTCACCTTGTCCTTATTCCCCAAACCCTAAGCATGAAAAGAGCACAGTTCATGAAGACCAAGTTCTCCAGGCCACAGATTTTATAAAATTGAATGAATTTCCAGAAACAAGCATGAACCTACACAACTTTTTTGCTTCTTTGAGCCCAGGAGGAGCCTCCAAGGAGACCCTTCCCCAGTCTTGGATGCTATAATTCTATTTCCAACACCTGTAGTTAGCAGACCTGCCCCAAGAAAGGTACCACGCAGGCCATTCACTAGCTGAATCCTGGGCTCAGAAGACTTTCCAATTATCAGCATTTTTCATATAGCTTCTCTCTTAGCAACACTAATTGGAAAGCTCCTTCTCCAATTTTTGACAACTCTAAATATTACAACACTTTTCTTTATGCTTATGTGACTTTCAGTCATCCACCATGGAAATGCTACTCTCCAGACAACACAGACTACAGCTCACTCTTTTCTACACAAAACATCAACGAGAAGTCGGCTAATGGCTCATGATATAATGTTTCACAATATAATGTTTCCAAAATTTTACACTTCCAAGAGCTATGATTTCAAAAATCTCATAACTATCCTAACAGTTGTGTCAAATGATATTCCCATTTACAGGGGAGAAAAACCAAGGATCACAGGAAAGATCACTCGCCCAAGTTGGTGCAGAAGATGATGATTCTATAAACTACATCTGCCACTCCTGGGGCCAATGCTCTTTGCTAAATGAAAGGCCACACGTGCAAGTAATTCTTATCACTGAAGGGTTTAAGTGCAAACATACCCTCTCCCCTCTGCATTTCATCAGTTTAACGCAGCTGCCAGTCTCCCAACGGAGCCAAGCATTTATAATTCAGAGAAAAGCTTTTGATCAACCCTACCATAGAAACCCAAATATACCTTCAGTTTTTATTGAGATTATTAGAAAATTATTGGAATGTACCCTGATAATGATGAAAAGTACCACCATACACGTATATTCCCACTTTGGAAAATAAAACAACTCAGAGGTTACTGCCTGGAATAAGTAGCAACAACACTCCATCCACCCCCTTTCTCACTCGCCTTTTCCCTCTCAACAGGAGAAAAGCGAGAAAATAAATTAGCATGCCTCTGATGATGGCCTAACTTCACTCCTACCCATCCATCTGCTCCGGGGACTTCATGGCAAAGGCTCTCCATGGAAGTGGTTGAAAAGGAACAACATCTTGCAGAGGGAAATAGATTGAAATGTTAAAACCTGACCTTCCTTGTCCTTTTCACAAGTCATTACATTTGGAGTGCATGCATCGCACTGACAGGCTGTCTCTCCCCTCTGATCTGGGAAGTCCAGACTTCCCAAACAAGGCAGTTCAAGCCTGCCTTGAAAGGGAAAACTGAAGAGTACACTTTTGGACCAAATCAATATTTAACTCCATGCCTGAAGACAGAATAGCACAGTGAAGATGCCAAAATGAATGACATCTAAAGAGAAACATTAAGTACACCGCACTTGGGTCGCTTCGAAGACATTTCTGCCAACTTTATAGTTTTGAAACTTGTACTTACCAGATTCAATTTTTTTTTTTTTTTTTTAAACAGCTTTATTGCTAGTTCCAGGCCTTTCTGTTCTTGTTCTTTCTTACCAGTTGTAAGCCCAAGGAAGCATAGTATAATATTGGGGGAGGGTGGGGGTGGGGAGTAGAGATTCAAATCTGGGTTAAAAATCCTAGCTGCTGCTGCTGCTAAATCGCTCCAGTTGTGTCTGACTCTGTGCGACCCCATAGACGGCAATCCACCAGGCTCCCCTGTCCCTGGGATTCTCCAGGCAAGAACACTGGAGTGGGTTGCCATTTCCTTCTCCAATGCATGAAAGTGAAAAGTGAAAGGGAAGTCACTCAGTGGTGTCCTAGACTGGGTATCTAATAACTGAAGTAACTTCAGTCAACTTAAGTAGACTTAGTTCCTCATCTTTAATGTTGCCTATGGCTGGAGTCAAACTAATCACACACCAAAGTAGTTCCCGGTGTTAAACGTAAGATACTACAGCCCTAAGCCATCACTTCCAAATCTGTTTTTGAATCTGCTGGCAGAGCAGCCTGACATCTGCTATCACACAGATATGGCAGCCGGGATGGAGGGTTACAATCTATCTTTTCCTCTGAGACTCAGAAAGGACAGCTCCTAGACACAGGGATTGAGGGGCTTACATTTTAAATTGTAAACAGTGACCGCAAGCCAAAAATCAGTGAACAATATATGGAGCATCTAACGTCCAAAGAGTTATTCTTGGACAATCAATTGTTCACCACACCCAAAAATCGCCTTCAGAGCATCATCTGTGAGAATAAAGGTCATGGGAGTATTTGTGTGTGTGTGCATTCCCAACAATTAGACAAATTTTAACAAATATAACAGTCACTTGGACAATTATAAATGTGGGAGACCCAAAAACACAGCCAATGTTACTCATAAAATATGCAAAATATCTACAAAATACCTTAAAGAAACAAAGACTGAAGCAGATGACTGAATTTAATTTATGAAACACTTCCATGGAAGAGTGTAACAGAAACATTGTACACACACAAAGATACATCACCTTATAGCTCTGACAGGTAGGTCCAAGGATGCCAACAGCTAAGTGTATAAAGGAGTCAGTAATCTTTTCCCTTAAATATAAGGTTTATAACTATCATTGTAATAATGATGAACACAGGTTCAGGGAGGGATAAGATTCTTTAGGAGGATTTTAACTCAAGATTTGGATCCAATTTTTACTACTACTGTAGTCATTAAATACAGAAGTTCAGTAACTGAAATCTCTATCCAAAAATTCCGTCTTTTTCCTATTAAAAGAAATTTTTAGAGTCTATCCCTTCACTGATCTTAATTCAGCAATCTTTCACTCTCTCATCTTTCCATTCATGCCCAGTATTTTTCTAGATATACACAGTTTAGCTTATACAGACTAATGAAGGGGTAGTCATTGAGTAGGTTTTATGTCAAGATTTTTGATAAATAGATGGACTTCTGTTATTCAAATTTTTATTTACTCTTCGTCAGTGCTTTAAATATTCTAGAGCTAGGTGGGGTGAGAGGAATTACTTTCCATGTCTGAAGGCTCAATCACTGCTGTAAGCCAAGTTTACAATGAGATATTTGTATACTTTTCTATACAGTATTACTATCCTGTTTTCCTCCCAAAAACTTACATGATCTTTATCATATAGGAAATAAAACTAGTATCAATAATGCCCAAAGGACTCCCACTATGTGAAGGCAGAGAATTCCTCCATACACATGCTTTGAACATTACAACCTATAACCTGTCCTTCAAGCTTGATCTCCAGAATTAAATGGTTTGAGCTGATTTGTTAAGTAATTCATGAAGAAAAAGCACAGTTGAGAGCATCACATGGACACCTTTAGAAAAAAACTGACTACAAGAGAAGTCACCAGAACTCCGTACTTCTATCAGCCCACAAAAAGGATTCCTTTTAACTCCCCGTACAGATTTTCCGAAGAGCAGATGGAGCTGACTGGAGAGTTACATACCACATCAATGGTCCAAGTGCATCCCTAACGAAAGGGCCCCCAAATGATACTTTCCCAAAAGCTTTGTCTGAACCCAACAAAGGTCAGCCTGGTATTTTTTCCTTTTGTTGTTCGTTTGTTTTGAAAGGCGTAAAATATTATAAACAGTTAAAGATAGGAACTGCATCCAGTGCTTGTGTATGACACAGAGTAAAAGAAGCTACACAGTAACCACTGCTCCAAAGAGCTTGTGATGTAGAAACATGAATTTCTATATACTAAATTTGTGCCTTCTAGATTTAACAGTAACACAGATCCACCATATTAATGATGGGACATTATTTTCCTAAAGGGTAATTCATACCATGTGTCATTAATCAGCAGGGTAACTCAAAGCTCATGCACAACATGCTATCCCAGTTGAGAACTTAATTGCATTATTGTTATTATCTGGTTTGCCTGCGTCACTGGCCCTCCCACTTCAAGTATACACACACACACACACCCAGCACACACAACCTGCACAAGCTCACCCACCCAGCACAGCATGGACGGAAAGACAGAACACCCAAGGCTAGGAGGTAAGAACCATGTAGTCTGGTAGGAAGAGGATTTTGAACCAAAAAGGTTTGTCCCTGGAAAGACAGGTCAAGTTTGCACCCAGGCTGCCTTCAAAAGTAATTAAGCCCATGCAGTTCCATTTTAGAGTGTTTCATTCTGCACAACAATGGGAGCAGCTGTGTGAGATCTCAGACTACGGAGTGCAAGACAGGCAGCCTCATCTATCTCGAGACTGCCACGCGGGAGTTTCCAGGTGGTGTGAAAAAGCTCGTGGGCTCTTTTTCCAAAGAGCACGAAGCTAATCTGCCATCCAGAACAGTCCCCATATTAAACCAGTCCTTTTCAAGGGCCTGAAGAAAGGCTTTTCAAACGTCCCAGTGTTCTTCAGACTCTGGTCAATCCCCAAAGTTGGGAGGTTACATGCCCAAACCCCGTATGCAGACGCGAAATTCGATTGCCTTAAGCCACAAGTTTCTCTTGCTGCCTACTATTGTAGAATGTACAGGTAACTAGCTAGGAAAAGGCAACTGTACAAGTATTAGGAACGCGTCGAATCTTATGTTTCCCTCCCAACACCCCTTAAGAGAGGCTGAGACACTAAAAGTCGAAGTCTGGGGACTAACTGCGGTCCAGACGCCGGCTGGGGCGAGGGGGAGACCGCCACACCCTCCTGAGCTCACAGCACTGACAGGCTCAAGCCGGGAGAGGCCCAGAAACTTACACCCAGCAAGGAAAGACAGAAGAGAGTCTTCAAGTGTCTCAGATTTACAAAGCTAGAAAGCTAGGAGAAGCGGATTCCGGGAGGGAGTCGGCGATTTGGTGAGGGGAGGGGAGGGATCCCTAGAGTCAGGACAGCTTGCAACACGTCCCCGCAAAACTGCACATTTTTGTGGTTTGTTTTAACATTTAAGACGAAAAGGAACGCGCCGAGGCGAAGCTTCTCTCGCGCCGGTTTCAGATGTCCCCCTCCTCGCTTAGGGACGGGGACGCCGCACTGCCGCGGGTTTCCTTCTCTTTCCCTTTCGGGGAGCTCCCCTCTGCCAAGCCAGACGTCCGCCTCCAAGTTCGCCTTCGCGCACCGCGCCGCCCTCAACCCGCCACATGCGCCCGTCAGCCCAGAACCCCGCAGGGCCCCGGCTGGGCGCCCGCTGGATGGTTCTCGAGGACTCGGGCTTTGAGGGGAGGTTTTTTTCTTAAACAAAAAGCCTTAGCGGCCAGCCACCCGCTCCTCCAAGCCCGCGCCACCTTCCCTTCACGCCCACGCCGCACCTCCCCGACACACGCGCTGCGAGGTGCCTCTCCCGCCAGACAATGGGTTCGGGGCCGGCCAGTCAGCCAACCCCCAGCCCCGTGCCCCACTCCGGGACCCCAAGAAGGCTTGGCGCGGGGAGATCGGAGGAGGACCGAGGGGAGGCCAAGGGAGGCCACAATAAGCGAAGCGGACGCCTCCCCCTTGGGACCGGGGATTCGCTCCCGGCGCGGGGAGAAGGGGAGAGGGCGGGGGTCAGCTGCACCGCCTGGTCTGGGGCCCCGGAGCTCGGCTCCCGGCCGCCGCCGCGCACTCACCAGCACGATGGCAAATCGCTCCTCCAGTTCACCTGGCTCGGGCATCGGCAGCTTCAAAGGCACGTTGTGCGCCCTGAAATCGGTCTGCTGTGAATCCATGCTCCCGGCGTTGCCCATGTTGGCTGCACGCCGGGGCAGGGGGCTACTCCGGGCCCCCTGCGTCCGCGTCGGAAATCAGAACAGCTCCCGGCGGCCGGCTCCCGCCCGCTGGCGCAACCAGCCCGGCTCCCCGCCCTCCGCTGCGCCCCGGCGAGTGTGCAGCGCGCGCCGCTCCCTAGCAGCGCTCGGAGCCGAGCCGCCCCCCGGCCTGCCTCATGCTCCCCGGCGCCCCAGCGCCGCCCCGGCCTCCTTTCCTCGGGAGGGGTCGTCAGGGCGCTGGGCGCCTATCTGCATGTTGCTCCGTTGGCACGCCGCCCCCGGCCAGCGATAGCGGCCAGCGGGCGCGTGGTTGCTCGGACTTGGTCTCCCGCCGGGACAGTGATCGCCGCTGACACTTCCAGCTCTACGCCGGCGATCACGACGCCAGCTCGACCAGCACCTAGAGCAGACAAATGCAGCTCCGCGCTCCCGACACAATGCCCCCTCTCGCCCGGCCCCCGCCCCCGGCCCGGCTCCGCCCACTGCCCCGCGGACTGCCGGGACCAGTAGTTTCTGCCCAAAGTGTCCGCACGCAGAAACCACGCCCGCTCTGGAGGGCCCGGCTGGATTAGGGCCGCTTGCAGGAAAGGCAATCTGAGCACCTTCGTGAAGTGTCACTTTTGACCACCACCCCCACGCCACTCCAACGGAAGAGATACTAATCGTCTACATTGATTAGTAGGCATTCAGGCACATTTGGCAAGTGAATGAATTAACCAGTCAATGATTGAATGCACGCATTTTGATTTAAATTTCAGGAGCTGTTCAACAGGAGACCTCATGGGTATTGGCAACTTTCTACGTCATAAACTGGGATGTGGGTCCATGGGTGTTTGTTTTATTGTTCTTTCTTTCCTGTGTATGTTACACATTCACCTATTCTTTTGTGCAGTTGAAATGTTTTATAAACAAATGTACTTTTATGGATATTTACAAACTTTCAGATGGATATATACATTTATACATCCTGGTCAGACCCCCAGGATTTGGATGAGGAGGATTCAAAACAAATATCTGTCAAATAGCTGTTAGGAATGGGTTACTGTGTTCCTTGACTAGAGAAAGACTTTCCAGTCAAATGAAGGAGAAAATTTATACAACTATGCTTTGCATGAGAAATAAGAACAGAGCATTTGAAAAGGCTCTGGAGATGGTCTTTGGCTGTAGCTGTTTTATTCCTCTATAGCACTCCTGTTCCACGTGTTTTACAGAGAAGACTGGGCCCAACGCTGCCCTTCCTGAGTGCTCTTCCAACTATACTATCCATTCTGAGACAGTGGAATTAGAGACAGCCTTAGAAAAGCGTTTAGCCACTTCCCTCTTTGTAGATTTCGAGGGTACCCACGTGGTTGACTTGTGGCTGCAGTCCTGTGATTAGTCCTTTCTTAGCTTAAAATAGTATTTCTTAATCCTGGTTCCTGTATCAGATTCACATGGGGGGGTTGTTAAAACTGCACTGCAGGATGGGCCCTGACTATTATCAGAATTTCCCTAAGCTAAGAGCTAGGGCCAGGACAGGTATATTTTTAACAAGCCCTCCAGGTGCTTCTAATATAAAACTGGAGTTGTTACCCTCTTGTTAAAAATCAACTACTTCTAGATGAGGTAACACACCAAAACTCAGGCATCAAGAATCACGTTTCATTCAGGTTTATAAACTTCAAGGTGACTTGAACACAGTGGATGTTCAATAACTATTGAATTTTTACCAAAAGCCTATGGAGCAGATATATACAAATACATCATGTGTGTGTATAGTCTCTTCGGTAAATCACTTATAGTTTGGTTTTGTTGTTTTTTCTTTAAGAAGGGAACAAGTATAAATAAATTCAACTTAAAATCCAAATAAATGCAATCTGTATTTCTAAAATTATACTATATCAAAGTTAATAGTAAATGTGTTACCAATCAAAGAAAGAAAAACAGGGACACACACACACCAACTAGTGAAAGTGAGTGAGAAAGAAAAGCAGTTAATTCAGACCAAGTGAGACATTTCTGACCCACACATCTATTTATTTTCTTTGTAATCTCTAGACATACACTTTGGGTCTGATTGACTCACAAAATTAGCCCACCTAGGGGGTTGCCCATCTGGATGGAAAATCTAAGTTTCTTTTCTGCAATTGAGAAATCTCTTTTTATTACATTTATGGCTCCCTCTGGCCATATTTCTGCCAGTAACCAGGATCTTTTTTCCCCCTAAGTCTTATCACATCTAATCTCTCATAATCTCACACTTTGAAAGGAGCCAGGGACAAAGTGTGCAAATCCAGGAACCAAAAGAACCTCTGTGCCATTTCAAATTCTGCAGTCTCTACTATTTGGTTATTATTTATGACTGTTGTTAAGTGCAAAAATAAATAAAACACTCATTATATTATATAATTTCTGTAGGAATTTCTATCAAAATCTCAGAAAAATGTTTGTTTAGGGGACAGTGTAGACAGAGAGGAAGAAGACATTTCTGTTCCTTTAATTGAAGTCCCCTTCCTCCCTCCCTACAAAATTAAAACGAACTGGTCATTTTAAAATATGTATTTCGTTTTCTGATCACTAATACCTATGATTTACAATTTTGCAAAGTTGCAAACTATTGGCATTTTTGTCAGTTGTCATTTAGTCTGTTAAAACTATCCATTCAGCTTCCATGGAAAATGAAACATTAAAACTTTATCTGCTCTCTGCCAGGAATTTGCAAACGATACCAGGCATGGCTTGATCAGGAATTCCCCTATAACAGAGTCACTGCTTTCAAAGAAGCTTTTCCATCATTCACAACAAATACTCCTTACAAGACTGGCTGAGTTTCATTGGTATCTCCTCAGGTTTTTAATTTAAGGAAGTGCCCTGTAGCAAAGTTCACTTAGCTTCTTTAAAGGCACTGGTGTTATCCTAATAAAATTCCCTTCGTGTGTATAACTATATAGAAATGAGATAAGTGCGATGTGATGAACTAAATATGATGATCAATAAATAGCCCTGAATCAAATTTGTTTACTGGTAGTAGCTGGGACCCTAGGATTGCTAAAGCTAGAAGGATTGCTTCATGTCAAATTACATCCCCAAAAGTACTACAAGATTCATATACCCATCTATATTTATTTTTAAGGGTTTATTGAGCACTTACTAAGAGCCAGACACTGCTGCTGATTTTAAACAAAATTTAAACATTGTTTACCCAATTTATTTTTCATACAAATATCCTCAAGGTTAACTTACAAAGACTCTTCCTTCTCCTGAATCAGTTAAGATTGAAAATTTCTGCCACAAAATAAAAGAGAACCCAAATGATAATGGCTTAAATAATATGTCTTTCACAAAAAACAAGCAATCTGGAGAAAGGTGAATTCTAGTATGGGTTCGCCAAGTGGAGTTTATCCCAGGAATAAAAGGTTGTGCTCAAAATTCTCCAAGCCAGGCTTCAGCAATACTTGAACCGTGAACTTCCTGATGTTCAAGCTGGTTTTAGAAAAGGCAGAGGAACCAGAGATCAAATTGCCAACATCCACTGGATCATGGAAAATGCAAGAGAGTTCCAGAAAAACATCGATTTCTGCTTTATTGACTATGCCAAAGCCTTTGACTGTGTGGATCACAATAAACTGTGGAAAATTCTGAAAGAGATGGGAATACCAGACCACCTGACCTGCCTCTTGAGAAATCTGTGTGCAGGTCAGGAAGCAACAGTAAGAACTGGACATGGAACAACAGACTGGTTCCAAATAGGAAAAGGAGTGCATCAAGGCTGTATATTGTCACCCTGTTTATTTAACTTGTATGCAGAGTACATCATGAGAAAAGCTGGGCTGGAAGAAGCACAAGCTGGAATCAAAATTGCCGGGAGAAATATCAATAACCTCAGATATGCAGAGGACACCACCCTTATGGCAGAAAGTGAAGAGGAACTAAAAAGCCTCTTGATGAAAGTGAAAGAGGAGAGTGAAAAAGTTGGCTTAAAGCTCAACATTCAGAAAACGAAGATCATGGCATCT
>SJYT01015823.1:95282-232023 GCA_006410635.1 Cephalophus harveyi | reverse complement strand
CTTTGGCCACCTTATGTAAAGAGTTGACTCATTGAAAAGACTCTGATGCTGGGAGGGATTGGGGGCAGGAGGAGAAGGGAACGACCGAGGATGAGATGGCTGGATGGCATCACTGACTCCATGGACGTGAATCTGAGTGAACTCTGGGAGTTGGTGATGGACAGGGAGGCCTGGGTTGCTGCGATTCATGGGATCGCACAGAGTCGGACACGACTGTGCAACTGAACTGAACTGAACTCAGCATTGAAAATTCAATCAACATTATTTACCATACCAGCAGACTAAAAAAAACACACATGATCATCTCAATAGATGACAATCATCTGACAAAATCCCACAACCCCTCCTGATCGAAACCTTCAGCTTACTAGAAACATAAAAAAAAAAACTAATTCACCTTGATAAAAGACATCAACAGAAACCCTACTGCCAATACATACTTAATGGTGACAGAGGAAATGCTTTCTCCCTAAAATCAGAAATAAAGCAAGAATATCTTTTTCACCATTTTAATTCAACAATACGTGGAAGAGTCTAGCCAGTGTAACAGGGTAGAAAACAAACAACCAAAATGAATCCAGTCTGAAAAAGAAGTAAATTGTCTTTACTTACAAATGGCATGATCTATGTAGAAACTCTTACAGAATCTAGAAAATGGTAGAATTAACATGTGAGTTTAGCAAGTTTTCAGGATATACAAAATGGTATTACTTTGTAGTAGAAATAAACTTTCAACAACTTAAATTTAAAATACCGTTTATGTTATTTAAAATGGTACTTTAAATTTCAAAAACTTAAATTTAAAATACAGTTTTTGAAAGTTTATTTCTACTACAAAGTAATACAATTTTGTGTATCCTGGGATGAATCTGCCAAAAGATGTACAAGGCTTGTACACTAAAAACTGAAGTATATTGTGCACATGGGTCAGAAGACTCAATATTTTAAGATGCAATTCTCCCCAATGGATCTATAAATTTAATGTATTCAAAAATAAAATCCTAGCAGACACTTTTGTAGACATTGACAAGCCACTTCTAAGATTTATGTGGAAATATAAAGGACCTGGGGCTTCCCAGGCGGCTCTCGTGGTAAAGAACCTGACTGCCAGTGCAGGAGACCTAAGAGATGCGGTTTGATTCCCAGGTTGGGAAGAGCCCCTGGAGGAGGCACGGCAACTCACTTCAGTATTCTCTCCTGGAGAATCGCCTGGAGCTCTTCAGTCCCCGAGGACAGAAGAGCTTAGTGGGCTAGAATCTATAGGGTCACAAAGAGTCAGACATGACTGAAGTGACTTAGCACACACCCATAAAGGACTTAAGATAACCAGGGCTGCTTCCCAGACGGCACTAGTAGTAAAGAACTCTCCTGCCAATGCAGGAGATGCCGTTCGATCCCTGGGTCTGGAAGATGCCCTGAGGAAAGCATGGAAACTCACTCCAGTATTCTTGCCTGGAGAATCCCATGGACAGAGGACCCTGGCAGGCTATAGTCCATAGGATCATAAAGAGTTGGACACTACTGAAGCAACTTAGCATGCATGCAGGGTAGCCAAGACAACTTTGAAAAACAAAGAAACGAAAAAATGGGAGGACTAACTCTATCTGATTTCAAGACTTGTTATAAAGCTACAGTAATCAAGAGAGTGTGATACTGGGGTCAAGATAAGCAGATAGATCAATGGAATAGAATGGAAAATCCAGGAAAAGGCCCAAACATACATTGACAACAGATTTTTGACTAAAGTACAATGGCAATTTGGTACAGAAATGATAGAATTTTCAACAAATGGTTGAAATAGTGATTGTGGAGGAATTCAATACTCAAATGTGAAAAAAGAACTTCAGTACATATCCCACACCATGTGCAAAAATCTCAAAATAGATCAGAGATCCAAGTGCAAAACCTAAAACTATATAACTTCTAGGAGAAAATATAGGCAAATATTTTACATACCTCGGGTAAGGCAAATATATAAACAAGTAAGAAAGAGTTGATAAGTTGTACTTTATCGAACATTGCAACATCTACTCTGAAAGATACAGTTAACAGAACCAAAAGACATACTGCAAACTAAAAGAAAAGATGAGTTAGCTACATATCTGATAAAAGACTTGTACCCAGAACCCCTAAAGAATTCTCAAAATTCAATAAATGGAAAACAGTGGAGAAAAAAAGATTTGAACAGACACTTAACACAAAGAAATATATCTGTGACTAGTAAACACATAAAAAGATGCTCAATATCATGCCTCATCAGGGAAATGCAAATAAAGCCACAGTGAAATACCATTATATACCTATCAGAATGGCAAAAAATTTTAAGATCACACCAAATGTTGGCAAGAATTTAGAGTATCTAGAACTCTCACCCAGTGCTGCTCGGATTGTAAAATGATGTAACCACTTTGGAAAGCAGTTCAGTGTTTCTTAAAAATTTAAACATACACCTACCATATTCTAGTCAAGGCTATGGTTTTTCCTGTGGTCATGTATGGATGTGAGAGTTGGACTGTGAAGAAGGCTGATCGTCGAAGAATTGATGCTTTTGAACTGTGGTGTTGGAGAAGACTCTTGAGAGTCCCTTGGACTGCAAGGAGATCCAACCAGTCCATTCTGAAGGAGATCAACCCTGGGATTTCTTTAGAAGGAATGATGCTAAAGCTGAAACTCCAGTACTTTGGCGACCTCATGAGAAGAGTTGACTCACTGGAAAAGACTCTGATGCTGGGAGAGATTGGGAGCAGGAGGAGAAGGGGACGACCGAGGATGAGATGGCTGGATGGCATCACTAACTCAATGGATGTGAGTCTGAGTGAACTCCGGGAGTTGGTGATGAACAGGGAGGCCTGGTGTGCTGCAATTCATGGGGTCGCAAAGGGTCGGACACGACTGAGCGACTGAAATGAACTGAACTGAACCATAAGATTGAGCCATTGCACTCATGAGTCTTTACCCAAGAAATATGAAAGCATATGTCCAAACAAAAACTTTTACATAATATTCATAGGAGCTTTATTTGTAATGACCAAAAGTATCCATCAGTAGTTGAGAGAATAAGCAAAACTGTGGAATACTAATTGGCAGTGAAAGTATGAACTATTGATACAAGCAATGTGGTTGAGTCTCACAATAATTATGCTGAAAAATATTATGCTGACAAAAAAATTGTATAAACTATATGATTCCATTTAAATAAAATTCTAGAAAAGGCAAACTAATGTATAGAAGGGGAAAGCAGACTGTTGGGAGAGGGAGGACAGGGAGAATGCCAAAGGTGCTGAGGACACTTCTGAGGGTGGTGAATATGTTTATTAACTAGACTACAGTGCTGGCTTCATGGTGTATACATTTGTTAAACATAGCAAATTATGCACAGTTTATTGTTGGTTAACCATACCTTAATAAAGCTCTTACAAAAAATAAGTAAATCCTTTTCTCTCTCCTCTTCCTTAAAGAAATATACTGTAAAACACTTGGACTGAAATTTCCTCCCTCCTTTAATGTTGTCTATTATTTTAATTCCTCTTTATTTATTCACATTAGCCATTAGTAGTAGCAGTTGCAGTAGCAGTGGTATTACTAGCATAGACAATCTTTATTTCAGACTACCAATGTGCTTATCAATTTTTGCTTTTAGCATGCTGCTTTTTTCTCCTGGATTAATTTTTCATTTTCCAGAAGTACACTCTTTTAATATTTCTTTCAGTGAAAACTGGTGAATGGTAAAATTATCGACATTGTCTTTTTTGCTCTCAGTCTTGAATGTAGTTTATTTGGTTTATATTATGCTAGGATGGAAGTTCTCCCTCCTCATTTTGAAGATATTACTCCATTCTCTCCTAGCCTTTACTGCTGTGACGAGAAATATACTGTCACTGTAATTGCCAGGTTTTAAAAACTGATATTGCAGCTTTTTCTCTCTGGTTTCTTTTAACATTTTTTTCTTTGTCTTGATTTTCTGTATTTTTACTACCATGAGTCTATGTGCAAATGAATCTGTTTATCCTGCTCTGGGTTTGATTTGCTTCCTCAGTTTGAAGGCTCATGAGTTTAGCGGTGTTTATTTTTCTTAATTATAGAAAATTCTCAGACATCATCTTTAAGATATTGTCTTTCCTTCATTCTCTTTCATTCTTCTTCTGAAACTGATCCATGTATTGGCCTACCTATATTCTCTTAACTGTTCTTTCACATTTGGCATACCTTTAGTAGTCCAGCTGATTTTCTCCAGTCTTCCAGTGCAGATACTCTGTAGTCAATTGATTGTTTCCTCATTTATTAATATGACACTTCAAGACAATATTTTTTTTTTTTCCAGTCAGTTCATGAGGCACACACTTATAGAGGTTTATCACCTTTACAATTTGCTTCAAATACCTAATAACTATAGAATGGTTGGCATTGAGTTCTTCAGCAACTTCTGATGTAGTTGTAAGAGGATCAGCTTTCATGATGGCTCTGAGTTGGTCTTTGTTAACTTCTGATGGCCAGCCACTATACTCCTCATCTTAAAGTCTCTCATCTCCTTTGCAAAAGGAGATGAACCACTCCTTGAACCACTTGAACCACTTGAACCACCACTGCATTGTATGTTTGTTAGCAGTTCCTGGGCCAAATGTGCTGATATTGCAAGTTGTCTCTGCTGCCTTATAACCCATTTTGAACTCAAATAAGAAAATCACTCGAATTTGTTTTTTGTCTAACATCATTTCCATAGCCTAAAATAAATATAAACCAAACAGCAAGTAATAATCATTAGCAAAAAATATAAAGTGATAAATGTGCATTAAAATAGTATATAACATAATCACATTTATTTAGAATCTATTCCAATATCAAAGGCAAATTTCAGCAATGCAAAAGCTGCAATTACTTTTGCACCAACCTAATACACAGCTATGTCTCTAGAAATCAAAACACCTTGAAGAAATTATGTCAATAGTAAAGAAGAAAAAATAGGTGAATACTGAGGCTTTTTGAATGAACTCTCAAGTATTAGTACCCTCTAGGGTACTGGTGAAACACTGCCTTGTTTCACCAATTGGTCATTTAAAGGGAGCTGAATTGGAGTTGGACTGTGAAGAAGGCTGAGCGCCGAAGAATTGATGCTTTGGAACTGTGGTGTTGGAGAAGACTCTTGAAAGTCCCTTGGACTGCAAGGAGATCCAACCAGTCCATTCTGAAGGAGATCAACCCTGGGATTTCTTTGAAAGGAATGATGCTAAAGCTGAAACTCCAGTACTTTGGCCACCTCATGCGAAGAGCTGACTCATTGGAAAAGACTCTGATGCTGGGAGGGATTGAGGGCAGGAGGAGAAGGGGACGACTGAGGATGAGATGGCTGGATGGCATCACTGACTCGATGGACAAGAGTCTGAGTGAACTCTGGGAGATGGTGATGGACAAGGAGGCCTGGCGTACTGCAATTCATGGGGTTGCAAAGAGTCGGACATGACTGAGCGACTGAACCAACTGAACTGAATTGGAGGAAGACTAGTTATCTTCTAGAAATCACTTGCAGCACTCTGGATGCAACTCCTGTGCAAAAAAAAGAAAAAAAAATCACAAAATGCAGATAGCCTTCTATGAAAAGTCAAGTTCAGATTATTTTTCACCACTCTCTCCATCTGTCACCTCTTCTCTCTCTTCATCCTATATTCCTCTACCATACCACCTCCTCCAAAATTCTCCTTAACAACTCGCTTTCAAAATTACAGGATGGGAAGGTGTTAGCTTGTGATATCGGCCACAGAGCAACAACAAAGGAATGTGCTGCTGACTTAGAGTGCCTGCTTTTATTTCAAGGAGTCCTCATAACTTCCCTCCTTAATATTAACTGTCGTCCAAGAGGGCGAGGGTTCCTAAGCTGGGCTGCGTGGGCAGCCCGGGATGCCCCATCCACACCTGCCCTCCGCTGCAGCTAAACACAGCCTTCTCAGCCTCCAAGGCCATCTGTCTGGCACCTTTCAACAGCCTCCAAGTCTAAGAAAACAAATCCCTTTTTTAAAAAAAGTATTTTTTAAACAAGAAAGCCCAAAGGGGGAATTTCTCTTTCTGGCTGCAGCCACTTCAACCAGAATAAACAGCATGGGGAAATAAGAAAGAGAATAAGTGGGAATAAAAATCCAGTTCCCCAGTTACATAATGCATATCTAGATTTACAATTTTATTAGTTTTCTCATTTGTTCTTCAGAGAGTTAATTTTTAGGAGAGAACTATAGATATTTCTGACTACATGGAGCAAAGAGGCTTCTTATTCTAGAAGAGGCAATCAGACGTTTTGAAATTTGTCCTTTCCTCCCTCTTTGTCTCAACCCAAATACGAAAAAAGTGCCCCTTTTTTTGACCTTCGGAGAAGAAATGTTCACAAATCCATGATTATTCTGCCTAGTGAATTTGAATTCCCTGACTTGGAATTTAAACTCCAAAGGCTAATATGTGGTAAAACCATGTGCTTGGCAGATCTGATCCCTCTCCCTCTTGCTTAGTGAGTGACCATGGGAAAATTCCTTAACCTCTTCAAGCTTTGGTTTCCGCATTTATAAAAGGGAAATGAATACTTATCCCACCAGTTAATTGTTAAGATTAAGGGAAATAACTTCTATAAACCAACTATCAGGATCACATCTGATATATGCTAAAATGATCAATAGGAGGTATCTTCCTCCTTGCGATCTTTTTTCAAGGTGGTAATGAATTTAATCTTGGGCTTATTGTTGAAGCAATAAACATTTCTGCAGTACCTGAATGAGTAAAGAGAAAATGTGTAAATCCATGGTCTTTGTTTCAAATAACAGGAAGATGTATTTACAAAGCAGAACACATATTGGCGTATAATCTGTGAGTGCTTTCTAATGTCCTAGTTCTTCCAATGGTAAAGCTCTATTCTGGTCACTCTGTATAACAGTAATTCAAAAAATTAATACCACTGTCGCAGGAATCCAACTTTCTCAAAGTTCTCTGATAATAAGCTCTACCTGAAATGTTTAGTGAACATACAGATTTCCACATGCCCTCCAGAGAAAGTCTAATTCAATTGGTCTCGGGTGGGCCCAGGAATCTGTATGTTTAGCAAAAGCCCCAAGTGGTTCCTATTTTAGGCAAGTTTAAGAAACACTGATTAATTGCTTGGGGCTGAGGAAATGACTCATCTGCAATTAAGCTTAATGCCTCTACTGAAGAAACAATGCCAAGTTATTTTAAAGCCATTGAGTAATTATATACACTGCTCTAAAAATTGAATTAGCTATTACTTCAATTAGAGAGATTGTTCCTTTTAAAATGTATTTACACATTTTTTTTTTTTTACTTTTAAAAAATATCACCAGTTCTTTGTATTTGAATTTTTTTTGTTTTAAGTTTTGGATGGAGAAGAAAGCATCCTTGCTTCTATTTAATAAGTTTTTCCCAACTGAGGGGCAGGTGTCAGGGGCCCGATTTTGACATGGAATTTTGATCAGGCAGATTTCTTCCTGCCCCCAACTCACATCTGTATGCAGAAGTAGACTGATTACACGCCAAACATTACATTATACATAGAAGAAATAAAATTGTCCAGAGCTACTGAACACTACTTCTACCACTGGACTTCATCAGATTAATTTAATAAATGTTTATTGTATTATATCATTTTAGTTGCAATCATTTTCCATACACAATTAAGACCAAAGAAAAGTTCACTGATGGAAGGAAGGGGGAGAGGGCTGGGCAGCTAATTAGGAGAACTAAATGATTTCCCTCAAGGATCAAGCCCTTGGCTGGCTCTGTAATCACTAGTTATGAACACCTGCAGAGCTCACCTCTCTCAAGAGAACTGAACTCTGCTAACCTTATCCAACTCTACTGGAAGAGTTCTTACAACAAGGGCCAGACAGGCCTGTCTCAGGTCCAATTCTCATTGCCCCGTTGCTTTGTTTTGTCAGTTTTATGGAGTGGGATGTGTTTGGGGTTTTTTTACATTCTTAAAGAAACAAGCCAAAATATTGAATTGAAATCTATGAGAAAAAAGCAAGTCCCCAAAGCAAAATATAAATATATGTGTATTTTCTAAATCTCTATTGCACTGACAATGATTTAAAATGGGAGTTAAAAATATTAAAAATGTAGTGAGGTTGTGGCAAATGCCTAGCCCAGATAGTTGCAGTGGACACCTGTTTTTTGTCTATTCAACACCCCTTATTCTCAGAAGAAAACCCCCTATTTCTTGGAACTGTTCTTCCTTCCATTCCATCCTACTATTAACCAAAGAGCTGCCATATTTCCTTAC
Source organism: Cephalophus harveyi (assembly GCA_006410635.1). NCBI lineage: Eukaryota > Metazoa > Chordata > Mammalia > Artiodactyla > Bovidae > Cephalophus > Cephalophus harveyi. The sequence continues at coordinate 223,754 of SJYT01015823.1, read as the reverse complement.
GTCTCTTGGCCACAGCTGATCGATTAAAGGTTGGGATTCTAACTCCACTTTTACAATAATCCTTCCCCCTCCCTCCCCTCTGCTCTTTGACTTTGGACTAAAAGTATCAGGTTACATCTTCTCAAAGTGACTGAAGCTATAGCTATTAAGCTTATATGTGGTTGATGACAATGGTGACTGATAGGTAGAGAGAAAAGAAGTAGATGAAAAATGAGATGCAAAGATAGGAGATAGAAAGATCTTTGTGGAAATACTACTAATGCAAAAACAAGGCAGTTGGCAAGCTGGACACAGTTTTAAAAATTCTCGAAGTCTCAGTTTTCTTGTCTGTAAAGTGAAGGTAATAGAAGTATTTAATTCAAGTAGTTTCTTGGGAATTTCCTGGAGGGGGCTTCCCTAGTAGCTTAGCTGGTAAAGAATCCACCTGCAATGCAGGAGATCCTGGTTCAATTCCTGGGTTGAGAAGATCTGCTGGAGAAGGGATAGGCTACCCACTCCAGTATTCTTGGGCTTCCCCAGTGGCTCAGCTGGTAAAGAATCCCCCTGCAGTGTGGGAGACCTGGGTGCAATCCCTGGGTTGACAAGATCCCCTGGAGAAGGGAATGGCTACCCACTGCAGTATTCTGGCCTGCAGAATTCCATGGACTGTATAGTCAATGGGGTCTCAAAGAGTCAAGACATGACTGAACGACTTTGATTTTCACAGTGTTTAAGACTCCACACTGTGGGTCAGTCGCTGGTTGGAAACTAAGATCCCACAGGCCAAAAAAGAAAAATCAAGTAGTTTTTATGAGGAAAAATTGTGATAATTCATATAAGTCACTGAATACCGGACTGGCCAACACAGGAAAAGAGCTCAACAAACACCAGCCTCTAAGCACCCCTAGGCATGGGGTTAAGAAACAGTAAGTTGCAGGGGTGCAACCCACATTCAAACGACATGATGTCACAAGATTTCTAGCACTGTTTGGTAGAAATATATCCCCCAATGAAATTGACAGCTATCTAAAATTTTAACAGAAGTGCCAGAAAACCCCCAAACATGGCAAAATGTGACCTTTAATTGTTTAGGTCCTAAGGGAAACCCCAGAACAGGGTTAATAATATTAATAATTTACCCTGAGTGCTAACTGTGGGCTAGGCAGGAAGCTAACTGGCTTACCTTTAAAATCATTAATACTTACTACCACTAGATGAGTTAGGTTTTACTCTTGCTCCTGTTTTACAGATGAGGTTGCTGATGCATAATGTTGAAATATGCCTTCAAGAGGACTAGTCACCAAGAGTCTGGTGTTCCCAGTGCCTTGAGGATCATCAGTCAGTGTGTTTAATAGAAACGGCTATTTCTCACTTTCCACTGGCACCTCTGACTATCACTTTGTCTTGGTTCTGATTGCCTGTCTCTGCCTTGGTATCCAACATCCTGATTTGGTCAGTTGCTAAGTCCAGGAATGGCCATTCCTGCACTAAGGGGGTTCAGCTCAGACCAGAGAAGCATATGTATTTCCTTCTTGCTTTCCCAGTGTGGGCATGCCCTCCTGGTTCCACTTCAGCCCTTCATGTTCCTCTGGGCACCACTCCCCTACTTCCATTTGTAAGCATCCCCCTGGAACTGCTTTCTTTCCCAATGGGAAGCCTGTAAGGAACTTCTGGGTACCACCCAAACCATCTCTTTATTTCTACAGTGAAAAAAGTGAAAGAAGCTCAGTCGTGTCCACCTCTTCGTAACCCCATGAACTACACAGTCCATGGAATTCTCCAGGCCAGAATACTGGAGTGGGTAGGCGTTTCCTCCTCCAGGGGATCTTCCCAACCCAGGGAAAGAACCCAGGTCTCCCGCATTGTGGGTGGATTCTTTACTAACTGAGCCAGTGTCTGTTAGCCATTTCTACAGTACCTAGGCTAACTTTGTTGGACTTACAGTCTCAGAACAGAACTCTTTCATATGTAGGGGACTTGTAGGTTTGTTTTTTTTTTTTTTTTTTTAGTCTGTAATTCTTGATTGCCCTTGGTTCCTGAGGCTTTCTTCTTAGTCTCAATTATTGCCTTTGTCCTGACTTGTGGCATTATTATATGTTCTAATTGGGACTGTTTATTTGTCTAGTTCCAGTTACCTGTAATCACAGCTTCCCAGCAAATGTCAGGATCATCTGCCTTCCAAAGCAGCAAATTCTGATTGCCTGTCTCTGCCTTAGTATCCAACATCCTGATTTGTCATTCCATACCCTTGACCTTCTGAAATGTATATTTTTTACTTTTCCAACTACCTTAGAGGTTTTAGCTGGAAAATAATGTGCTTCATAGTGCAGTTCTCAGTCGATCTTCCTTTGGATAATCTGGAGTGACTGATGAAGAATTTTAGCCCCAGTGTCATGAATCAGAATTTCTATGGTATGCCCAAGAAGTATGCATTTTTAACAAGCTACCCTGGTGATTCTTATGCATAAGAGCTTGCTGTTCCTGTGGTTTAGGCACTGTCATGTTCAACTCTTTTGAGAACCCATGAAATGTAGCCCCCCAGGCTCCTCTGTCCATGGGATTTCCCAGGCAAGAATACCCACTCGGGTATTGCCATTTCCTTCTCCAGGGGATCTTCCTGACTCAGGGATCGAACCCATGTTTCCTGCGTTGGCAGGAGGACTGTTTACCACTGAGCCACCAAGGAAGCCCATGTGGAACTTAGGACCCGCTGTATTAGAAGAGCAAGAGGCCCCGAGTATCATCATCTACTTTTTTTTTAACATGCCAGGGGCTTCCAGTTCTGTGCTTAGAACCTGGATGATTGTCACTAATAGCTAGTTGGATTAAGGAATAAATAAATCTAACTTTAGGAGGAAATCCAGTCATGGGAAGTCTTCCCTGCTCTAAGGAAATTATTTGCAATTTTCACTAAATGTGCCCATAATACCAACTTCAATTAATATAATCCTCATTCCTTCACGAGCTAAATGCTTAGATCTCTTTTGGATTTTGCTCCTTCCCAAAACAATGTAATTTTAACTACTTTGGTAGTGATGAAATATCACATCAAATTGGTTCAAAAGTCTCAAGGTGTTCTATAATTCAGTTTAAGACCTTCTCCTGGGTAGAAGCTAGATATTTCCTCCAATTATAACTGGAAGAAAATACCAAAGTGATTTTATAAGCTGGGTAAATATTGTTATGCTGCTGCTGCTGCTAAGTCACTTCAGTCGTGTCCAACTCTATGTGACCCCATAAATGGCACCCCACCAGGCTCCCCCATCCCTGGGATTCTCCAGGCAAGAACACTGGAGTGGGTTGCCATTTCCTTCTCCAATGCATGAAAGTGAAAAGTGAAAGGGAAGTCATTCAGTCGTGTCCGACTCTTCACGACCCCATGGACTGCAGCCTACCAGGCTCCTCTGCCCGTGGGATTTTCCAGGCAAGAGTACTGGAGTGGGGTGCCATTGCCTTCTCTGAAATATTGTTATAGGGATTCCGAAAAAGATTTTAATATTCTACATATTGTTAATTTAACAGATATTTATTGTACTTAAACATTCAGATTATCACAAGCAGTAAAAAAAAATCTATGACTTTCTATTGCTCCCTGGGAATATTAATATTCTGACTTCTTTATTCAGTCTTTTTGCTTCCTAGTTGCAGCTTGTTTAAGGCTGGTTGACTAGGTAGACACTTTGGATTGCTGAATTTAAGACACTGCTAATTCATAGAACTCCTATTAGCATAACATTAAATTCAAGCTTTCATCCTGTCTATGTCTTTCTAATAGAGGTTGCCTTAACCTCTTTGCTAATCTTACCTTGGCTCTGAACATATGAAATAGAAAATGGAGCAATGGTACCATACCTGTTTGCTCTAACCACACTATTGCTTTTCATATTTACAGTGACCTTGTGAGAAAGACAATTTCCTTCCCATATTATAGAAGAGATTGTTGAGGCTAATCATTATTGTATAATTGGACCAAACAACACCAGAAAAAGTCACAGAATCAAGAACTCAATTTTCCATTTCTTTGGTTCCTAAGCTCATCTACTTTCTATTGCACTATGTTGCTTCCTCACTTTATTTTGCCACTTCTTAAGGAGCTTTCTACTCTCCCTGTAGGATATAAATCTTGCCCTTGGCCATGTGTTGATATGCCTACTCTGAACTGGTATTACCCAGGAGTTCCCGAGCAATAAGATGCTCCGCTGATGCCCTGTCACTCAACCACTCTCCTTTTTTCCCTCTGTCAAGCTTCCCTTCATTCCAGTCTTTCCTAAGCTTAGGCACCAGAGCACCACTTGCATAATCAAAGGAATAATGGGTCTTCTTCAACAACCTCCATATGTCTTATTATGAATCAGATGAAATGATTTAGGAATCAGATATAAACAGGTTTGGCTGCTTATAATGTCTAAACAAAAAGTGTTTTATTTTTTTCATATAACAAGAAGTCCAGAGGTAGGTGTTTGTATAAGATGCTAATTTATTTCAGAGGTAATGTCTCTGCAGTTTTGGCCTTTCCCTCCCTTGTGATGGCAAGACAGCCATTATATCTCCAACTATTAATCCACATTCAAAACTGAAGGAAGGAGGGAGGAGCAGTGTGCTCCTCCATGTTGACCAAGACTTTGAAATCTTTCCCAGAACGCATCTCACTATACACACCCAGAAGAATCCATCTAAGACCATGTTGAACAGAATGGGTCACAAGCCCCCATGTTTTTCCCCAACCAGCTATTTAAAAGGCAGAGAAAACTCTTGAAAATCAACTAATATAATCTAACACATCAGCAGGCTAAAGAAAAAAGATCACGTGATCATATCAATAGTTTCAGAAAAAGCATTTGACAAAATCCAACACTCATTCATGATAAAAACTCGCAACAAACTTGGATTAGAGGGAAAGTTCTTCAAGTGAATAAAGACCATCATCTATGAAAAAACCCACAGCTAACAGTATACTTAATGGTTAGAATCTTTTCTGTTAAGATCAGGAACAAGGCAAGGATGTCCCCTCTCACCAGTTCTTTCTGACTTCATACTAAAAGTCCTAGTTAATGCAGTAAGACCAAAAAAAAAAAAAGAGCAGAGAGGGGGAGATATATGGATTGGGAAAGAAGAAATAAAGCTGTCTTTGTTTGCAGATGGCATGATTATCTATGTAGAATATCTGAATAAATCAACAAAAAAGACTCCTGGAACTAATAAAAGATTATGATAAGATTTCAGTAGGTTAATATATAAGAGTAAACTGTTTTCCTGTTAACCAACAATAAACAAGTGGAATTTGAAATTAAAAATCAAATATCATTTACATTAGTACCTCTAATGAAATAGGTATAAATAATGAAATATTTAGGTATAAATCTATCAAAATATGTACAAGATCTATATAAAACTCTGATGAATAAAATCAAAGACCTAAATAAAACTCAATGTTGTCAAGATGTCAGTTCTTCCCAACTTGAGCTACAGATTCAATGCAAAATGAATGTTAAATGCAAAACTACAAAATTCCTAAAAGATAATATAGTAGAAAACCTAGATGATCATAAGTTTTGTGATGATTTTAAGATTCAACACCAAAGGCATAATCTATGAAAGAAGTAATTAATAAGCTGGTTTCATTGAATGAAAAACTTCTGTACTGTAGAAGATACTGTCAAGAGAATGAAAGGACAGTCCACAAATTGGGAGAAAAATACTTGCAACAACATATTTGATAAAGGACTGTATTCAAAATATATAAAGAACTCTTAAAACTCAACGATAAGGGAACAAAACTACCTGATTAAAAAACAGGAAAAAGACCCTAACAGACACCTTACCAGAGAAGATATATATGGTCAGTAAACATATGAAAAGATGTTCAACATCATGTCATTAGAGAATTACAAATTAAAACAACAATTATATACTACCATCCTGAAAGATAATGCTGTGAAAGTGCTGCACTCAAACTGCCAGCAAATTTGGAAAACTCAGCAGTGGCCACAGGACTGGAAAAGGTCAGTTTTCATTCCAATTCCAAAGAAAGGCAATGCAAAAGAATGCTCCAACTACCGCACAATTGCACTCATCTCACGTGCTAGTAAAATAATGCTCAAAATCCTCCAAGCCAGGCTTCAGCAATACGTGAACCGTGAACTCCCCGATGTTCAAGCTGGCTTTACAAAAGGCAGAGGAACCAGAGATCAAATTGCCAACATCCTCTGGATCATGGAAAAAGCAAGAGAGTTCCAGAAAAACATCTATTTCTGCTTTACTGACTATGTCAAAACTTTTGACTGTGTGGATCACAATAAACTGTGGAAAAGTCTGAAAGAGATGGGAATACCAGACCACCTAACCTGCCTCTTGAGAAACCTGTATGCAGGTCAGAAAGCAACAGTTAGAACTGGACATGGAGCAACAGACTGGTTCCAAATAGGAAAAGGAGTCCGTCAAGGCTGTATATTGTCACCCTGTTTATTTAACTTCTATGCAGAGGACATCATGAGAAACGCTGGACTGGAAGAAACACAAGCTGGAAACAAGATTGCTGAGAGAAATATCAATAACCTCAGATATGCAGATAACGCCATCCTTATGGCAGAAAGTGAAGAGGAACTAAAAAGCCTCTTGATGAAAGTGAAAAAGGAGAGCGAAAAAGTTGGCTTAAAGCTCAACATTCAGAAAACAAAGATCATGGCATCTGGTCCCATCACTTCATGGGAAATAGATGGGGAAACAGCGTCAGACTTTATTTTTCTGGGCTCCAAAATCACTGCAGATGGTGATTGCAGCCATGAAATTAAAAGACGCTTACTTCTTGGAAGGAAAGGAGTTATGACCAACCTAGATAGCATATTCAAAAGTACAGATATTACTTTGCCAACAAAGGTCCGTCTAGTCAAGGCTATGGTTTTTCCAGTGGTCATGTATGGCTGTGAGAGTTGGACTGTGAAGAAAGCTGAGTGCCGAAGAATTGATGCTTTTGAACTGTGGTGTTGGAGAAGACTCTTGAGAGTCCCTTGGACTGCAAGGAGATCCAACCAGTCCATTCTAAAGGAGATCAGTCCTGGGTGTTCTTTGGAAGGACTGATGCTGGGTGTTCTTTGGAAAGACTGATGCTAAAGCTGAAACTCCAGTACTTTGGCCACTCATGTGAAGAGTTGACTCATTGGAAAAGACCCTGATGCTGGGGGAGATTGGGGGCAGGAGGAGAAGGGGATGACAGAGGATGAGATGGCTGGATGATATCACCAACTCGATGGATGTAAGTTTGAGTGAACTCCGGGAGTTGGTGATGGACAGAGAGGCCTGGCATGCTGCAATTCATAGGGTCGCAAAGAGTCGGACACGACTGAGCGACTGAACTGAACTGAACTGAACTGATACACCTATTAGAAGGGCCAAAACCCTAAACAGTTGATAACACAAAATGCTGACAAGGATGTGGAGTTAGAGGAACTCTCATTCACTGCTGGTGGGAATGCAAAATGGTCCAGCACTTTAGAAGAAATTTTGGCAATTTCTTTCAAAACTAAACATGTACTTATCACGCAATCCAGAAATCATGCTCCTTGGTATTTACTCAAATGAACTGAAAAATTATATCCAACCAAAAATGCAACAAATGTTTATAGGAGCTTTTTTCTAATTTTCAAAACTTAGAAGCAACCAAATGAATGTGTAAACAAATTGTGGTACATCCAGGCAATGGAATATTACTCAGTAATCAAAAAAAATGAATTATCAAGCCATCAAAAGACATAGAGGAAATTTAAATGAAAATTATTAAATGAAATAAGTCTATCTGAAGAGGTTATGTACTGTATGATTCTAACTGTATGATATTCTGGGAAAAAGGCAAAACTAAGGAGATAGTAAAAAGATCAGTGGTGCCATGGGTGGGGGGGTAGGCGACAGAGAGATAAAGAGGCAGAGCACAGAGAATTGTTAGGGCAATAAAAGCACTGTGTATGATACTATACTGCTGGATGCATGTTGTACAATTGTCCAGAAAATAGAATGTTCTACACCAAGCATGAACCCTACAGTAAACTGTGAACTTTGAGTGACAATGATGTATCAGTGTAAGTTCAGCACCTGTAACAAACGGTATGGGATGTCAATAGTCTGGGAGGCTTACAGGTGTGGGGCTCAGGGGGGTATAAGTCAAATCTCTGTATCTTCTGCTCAGTTTTGCTGTGAATCTAAAACTCTTCAAAAAAGAAAGTTTATTTTTTTGAAAGGCAGAGAAAGAGGAAATAGGATTGTCATTACTGACTTATATCAATCATTATGATTTGCCTGAGACTGGGAACACTGATGCTCTGAGCTAAATTGAAGTTTTGTTAGCAAGGAAGAAGAGGAGAAATCTCTTTGATGGTATTTCCCAATTACGATGAATTTCCTGGGTAAGAATATGCTTTCTTACATCACTGTCATCCTTGTTGTATTTACACTCTATGTGTTGTCTACCAACAGTGTCTACCATACACGTGTCTCCCCATGATTTCCAGTCTTGGCACTGAAAGGACAGCCGAGGTGCCTGGCCTCCCTGCCACCTGATCTGACAGCCTCTCTCTCTGCTTCATTCTCTTGTGAGTTAAGGGTACTTGTTTACAAAATGGGCAGCAAGGGTTCCAGGTGCCCCCTGTGGTCATGGGACCACAGCCATGGGCCAGAGCTGTGGGTCAGGGAGTTCAATAGAAGACTTTGTCCTTCACAGCACTGGAGCATAAAAACATGTTCTTATTTTTGTTTGAATGATATCTTTAAAAAGGGAAATGTAAACGAATGAGTCGGATACCATCAGAATTGCTTGCCTGAATCTAGAATGAGGGCAGGAGAAGTTCCCCTAAAACTCTTCTGGAAAAGTTAAAAACCCCTGGCTGGAACCAAAGTCCTATCAGAGCTGCCTTTTAAACACGGCTCCCAAGGCCTGAGAGAGTTAAAAAGGGCTCTTCTGCCCTCTGGTAGTTAAAAAATGGCTGGCAATGTTGTTGGAAAAGACTTATGCATATTAAAATGTACATGTATGTGAATAATGTTCTGCTGAAGCCAGAACTTAAGTCAAAAATCCTTTAAAAGGAAAGAACTGTTAACAGTAATTAATTAGAGTTGATGTTTACACCCTTATTATAACAAAGCCTGGCTGCTTGTGTAAACCAAAGTCTTTTAAGTTTATTACAGCAATCAGAGTAATGTGTTGAGATTTCATGTGTGTATGCGTGTGTGAATAATGCAAGTCTTGACATTCCTCAGCAGAGTACTCTTTTTATGCAGTGCTTTCACAAATCGCAATTTTCACCACAGCAGAGTATTTCTCTTCAACAAAGAATCCCGAACAGAACTCTAGTCAATGGCAGAACTAATATTCCTTCTTTATTTGACACTAGCCTAAGTTCAAGCCTTAACCTCTAGGTTTTAATTACATTTAAACCAATATGTAAACTGACATTATTGCCTCCTATCCATGGCAGATAATGGACCATCAAAAACTGTAAACTAGAGTATGATGCGCTCTCCCTATGTCCCACTTCCATTTTCCACTCTCCTAGTTTCTTGATTTCCTCATGCCTTAAAAAAAGATCCAAATGGAATTAAAGCCATTCTAGAAATATCCTCTTTGGTAGTATGTCCTAATTATGATTTTTTTGGAGAATATAAATATGTTTTCTCACAATTTATTGTCATCATTAACATATTTATTGATTGTAATAAGAGTAAATTTCTTAAAAAAACAAAAAAGAGAGTAAGATTACATATGTGCTGCTGTTAGAGGAGTTCCTTGCAGCGTGGTTTAATTTGTTCATTTATCCCACAGGCATTGACTGAATGCTTCTTATGTCTCAGGCATTCCAGGAGGTGAACCCTTACTCTCAGAAGTTCACCAAGCAGTAGAAGAGATAAACTTGTAAGTATAATGGCATGGTGCACCTGTCATGACAAGATCTATATAACACAGTATGCACACCCTGAAGAGGGATAAGTATGCCCCCATAGGACACGTGATTTGAACTGAATTTTGAAGGCTGTTTAGCAAAGCCCTCCTCCTGGTGGGGATTTTGAACTGGAGATCTAGTTCTCGGGTGGTAGGAGAGCTCACCTGAATGCCAGTTTTAGTGGGAACTGCCAAACTTATTAGAGAAACAGGAACTCAGAATGGGGCAAAAAAGGTTACCTTCACATAACATGTGACAATGCAACCATTCAAAAAATATGATGTCTTCCAATCACTCATTCAACAAAAGTTTGAATTTCAACTATGTTTACAGAGGTGTAATATTTTCTGGAAATATAGCATTGAACAAAATTGATATAATCTTTGCCCTGGTGGAACTTATAATGAGGAGGAAAATATTAAAGACCTAGGGAAATCTCATATGAAAAAACTGGTTATGGAATAGTATATATGGTATAATCTCAATTTTGTTATATATTAAAAAGACTGAAAGTGAAAGTGAAAGTGAAAGTGAAGTCCCTCAATCGTGTCCGACTCTTAGCGACCCCATGGATTGTAGCCCACCAGGCTCCTCCCTCCATGGGATTTTCCAGGCAAGAGTACTGGAGTGGGGTGAAGGATTATTTTAATGGTTAGCTTTTGCTGTATAACAAACTATAAAACTTAGTGTTTTGTTATAAATAGCAACCATATATTCAGTTGAGAATTTGGTGGGTTTGCACTCTGGGCTGGGTTTAGCTGATGGTTCTTATGCTTCTCTCAATTGGATTCACAAACATGTGTGTTCAGCTACCACTCATCTGGGCAGCTCTGCTTCTGGGGATTGGCTGAGTGCTGTCTAATATGACAGGACCATGGGGCACATATCTCCTGTCATTCAGAAGGCTAGCACAGACTCATCTACAAGGTAGCAGTATATTCCAAAAGCAGCAGGAGAGGCAAGCACAACGATAAACATTTTTAAAGTCTCTGTGATCCACTTGCTACTGTCCCATTGGCCAAGCCCAGAGTTAGTGGTAAGAGAGGAATTCCCTAGTGGCGCAGACAGTAAAGAATCTGCCTTCAATGTACAAGATCCAGGTTCAAGCCCTGGGTCAGGAAGATTCCCTGGAGAAGGGAATGGCAGCCCACTCCCGTATTCTTGCCTGGAAAATTCCATGGACAGAGAAGCCTGGTGGACCTACAGTCCATGGGATTGCAAAGAGTTGAACAGGACAGAGGAACTCACACACACACACACACACACGCACACACACACATGGTTATAGGAAAGTATGAGCAAATTTGTGGTCCCTGTTGCAACAAGTTACCTCAGATGCATGTCAAAAAGTTGAGGGTGGTTGTCTGAGTAGTAGGATTATAGTTTATGGTATCTTCTCTACTTCTCCCTTCATTTTTCAGGTTTCTTTCGGTAATCACATAGAACTTGTGTAATAAGAAATTGGAACAGTAAATAGGGAGAGGCTTAAAGCCCAGCGGTATGGCGTAGGGTAGAAAGGAGGAATCAGAAGAAGGAACTCAGGGGCCTATTATCAGATCCTGTGTGCCAGGGGACCTGCAACTCAGAGCACAGTGAAAGCTCCTGGTGTTAGCCCTGCAGCACCGCACCCTGCCTCCTAGAAGTCTATCACACTACACCATGCCTGGCTGAGCTGGGGAAGAGAGGCCTCAGCAACTTGCATCTGGGCTCAAAAATAAACGAGGTTATGTACTGTCTGCATATGTAAGAAGTTAGAAGATCTCGTTTGGGGTGCAGGAGCAAGCCCAGGCAGGAAGAATAATGATGGAGGGAGCCCCGCCTTAGGCAAATCTGAACCTCTTATTGGAGTGGGATGAACTTGGGAAAGAAAGAAAGAAATTCTAAGTCTCTTTGATAACCCTGAAATTAGATATTAGAGTGTCACATGCTCAAACATCATTATATTCAACTCTTCATTACTGAACAGTTCCAGAGAAGTAGTAGGATTTGATAGGGTCACTGACATCTGGTGGCAGAGGCAGAACTAGAGCCCAAGCCTCCTGAGAGCAGTCTGGTGTTTTCTGCTTGCTGCACTGCTGCTGGAGGGCAGGCTGGTCCATTTGTGCACAAAGGAATGTTGACTGCCTTCCTCTTCCCCTTCCCTTTCTCTCTCCCTTCCTCCCTCCCTCCATCTCTCTCTCTCCCACACACACATACACATAGACATTGGATATTAAGATGATCCAAGTGTTACAGTTAATTAAAGTCACCATTTCTCTTCCTATGCCCTTAAACCTGGAACTTATGAGCTAAAATACACTAAGCAAGCACTTTTTAAAAGACTTACAGCTAATGAGCACTTGAAAAATACAGGCTGATTTGCCAAGTCAACAATGGTCTTGGGCCTGAAGTTTGCCAGGAGGATAATTATCTGTTGCATTGATGGAACTTTCTTGGCTTTGCTTGACTTGAGCCTATTAGTGTGCCCAAGACTGTTACCTTGAAAGGAGCATAAAAGATAAGGTATCATTGGTGCAATGGATGTCTTGTTATTTATTAAGTCTGATGCTGTTCCTTTTTGTGATGGCCAAAACCAGATATTTTGTCATTAAAAGGATATACACAATTGCTTCACAAACATGAATGTGGGTTATAACATCTATCTAAAGTTTATGCCCCAACCAGTAATGCTGAAGAAGCTGAAGCTGAACGGTTTTATGAAGACCTACAAGACCTTTCAGAACTAACACCCAAAAAAGATGTCCTTTTCATTATAGGGGATTGGAATGCTAAAGTAGTAAGTCAAGAGACACCTGGAGTAACAGGCAAATTTGGCCTTGGAATACGGAATGAAGCAGGGCAAAGCGTAATAGAGTTTGGCCAAGAAAATGCACTAGTCATAGCAAACACCCTCTTCCAACAACACAAGAGAAGACTCTACACATGGACATCACCAGATGGTCAACACCGAAATCAGATTGATTATATTCTATGCAGCCAAAGATGTAGAAGCTTTATACAGTCAACAAAAACAAGACCAGGAGCTGACTGTGGCTCAGATCATGAACTCCTTATTACCAAATTCAGACTCAAATTGAAGAAAGTAGGGAAAACCACTAGACCATTCAGGTATGACCTAAATCAAATCCCTTATGATTATACAGTGGAAGTGAGGAATAGATTTAAGGGCCTAGATCTGATAGATAGAGTGCCTGAAGAACTATGGAATGAGGTTCGTGACATTGTATACTTAGCAAGGTCTGCTGATATTGTTATTTTACCACTTTAAGTGTAAAAATCTTACCTGTTTATGTCCCCTGACCTTTCTCTAGTTTATAACACAATTGTCATAAATATTTCTTCTACACATACTAAAGCCACATCACATACTGTGACAAAAAGCTTCTACCGTGTACAATTTGCTGTAAGTACTTGGAAAATACATCTGACATATAGAATGCATTTCAGACCATCTTGTTTTAAGTTCAAGTGCTACATTCAGTTTTTTTCGCTGAATGTAGAATTACTGCAGCTGCTGGCCTATGCCTTTAAAATGTTACATATTTACTCAAAGCTCTGGGAAATTTTCCATCCTAGAAATGAAACACTATCCCATGGAAGTTCTGTAGATAATTAACAACGTGTTTACAATAAGAATCTAAAAATTTAATATCATGGACATGATGAGTTAAATTCTCTTTGCATTGTTCCTTTCCGTGTTGCTAGTCTGTAGAAGTAAAAACTTAAGTTCGTAGGACTATTGAAAAAAGAAGACTATCATGGAATTCACATTGACAGCAAGAATTCAAAAGGCCTTCAGTGGAGCATTTTAGTGGTATTTAAACGTATACTAGAAATGAGTAGGGCCTCCTTGACATCCTTGGTGGCTCAGCTGGTAAAGAATTCACCTGCAATGCCGAAGATCTGGCTTTGATCCCTGGGTTAGGAAGATCCCCTGGAGAAGAGCATGGCAACCCACTCCAGTATTCTTGCCTGGAGAATCCCATGGACAGAGGAGCCTGGCGGGCTATAGTCCATGGGGTCACAAAATGTCAGACACGACTGAACAACTAAGCACAGCACAGCACTAGAAATGAGACATATCAATAATCTAGAAATATTTAAATACTCTCTTGAGAAACAATACAGTTGTCAAATTAACTCCTATCTTGTTTTAATTAATGTATAAATGCATTATACATTATATGCACAATATGTATAAATGTATAAAGTCTGCTGCTGCTGCTGCTGCTAAGTCGCTTCAGTCGTGTCCGACTCTGTGCGACCCCATAGACAGGAGCCCAACAGGCTCCCCTGTCCCTGGGATTCTCCAGGCAAGAACACTGGAGTGGGTTGCCATTTCCTTCTCCATTGTGTGAAAGCAAAAAGTGAAAGTGAAGTCGCTCAGTCGCATCCGACTTCTAGCGACCCCATGGACTGCAGCCTACCAGGCTCCTCCATCCATGGGATTTTCTAGGCAAGAGTACTGGAGTGGCTTGCTATTGCCTTCTCCGATATAAAGTCTATGTGACATCAAATTTACACAAATCAAAGTGGAATTTTTCTTTATTATATCTTCCTTCTTGATACAGAAGAGATCTGAATATTAAAAAATATGATGCAAATGTTTCAGTCATGCTAAAAGACTTTTTATATGAAAGCCTTAATAAAGTCATGGTAAATCAAATATTATCTCCTACAGCATGATTGCTCCATAATAAAATTTGATGTTTTTAAAAATAATTTTTAAAAGAACAATAATGTAGGCAAAGAGAGTTTTTAGCTCTGACATATATAAAGTGCTTGAGAGTTATCAACTCCCATCTTCACAAGAAAACTTTTGAGCAAATTGAAAAATCAATGACTTTTTTTAGATTCATTGGAGAGTTAAGGTCACAGGGTAAACTGTTGAAAGTCAAAGACAGAAAGAAAATCTTTTGAAAAAAGTTGGCAAAAAGAACCTTTCCTAAAGAGAAGCAAGGAAAATAATTACACTGAACTCCAGAGAAAACATCCAAACAGGAATAGATTAAAATGAGATTGTTGAAGGGTTGAAAGAAAAATATCAGCAATGTAGAATTCTACACTAAGCAAAATTAGCCTTCAAAAGTCAAGAAGAAATAAAACTTTTTCAGAAACTAAGTAAACAAGATAGTTTTTCTTATTCTTAATAAGAAGAATAGTCCCTCAGTCATATCTTCTGTCCAGTATCCTCTGTCCATGGAATTCTCCAGGCAAGAATACTGGAGTGGGTTGCCATTCCTTTCTCCAGTTAATCTTCCTGGTCCAGGCATTGAACATGGATCTCCTGCACTGCAGGCAGATTCTTTCCTGTCTGAGCCACCAGGGAAGTCCATTCTTAATAATAATTATATAATTGATAACTGCTAAAAACAATAATAAGAAACAATGATTGGGTGATTATATTGTATGGATAAATGATATTAATGATGATTCTATCTCAGAGTTTGGAGGCAGAAATTGGGAATACTCTACAGTAAGTACCTTGAAAATAACACAGCCACTATGAAAAAATAAAGGTGGCAAATATGCTAAGAAAGTGGAGAGAATGGAATAATCAAATGTTCAACTAAATCCAGAGATGACAGAGTAAGAAAAGAAGATAGCATATGAGAGTCTCTTTGTGGGATTAAAAACAAAGAGGAGACATAAACACACTCTTAAAAAAAATGTCTTTCTTGGGACTTCAGTTGAACAAATGATGATTTTAATTAAGTCAATAATTGCATTATCATGTGAGGCAAAAATGTATTAAAATTCAGGAAGCAGAAAAGACTGGCTGCTAAATAATTGTAATAAATAATAAGTGATGTGTTTCTCAATTTATAGTGCACTGGAAAGCTTCAAAAGTCACAATTTTAGATGCAGGTATACAAATGAACTTGGAAAGTTTCTTTGTTTCTTTCTTTTTTTTTTTTTTTAAGAAAAGATGCTTTACAAAAGTGCAAAATAAAAAAAAAAGCAGTAGAAATTTAAGGAGATATTCATTACAAAGTGAGTGAGAAACCATTTTGCTAAGGTTACATGAAATTGTGATGGGTCTTTTAAACTCTACTTAGCTATGCTAAGGGATTTCAGCTCCTTTGGGTAGTAAATTGTGAAATATTGATTTTGCAGGAGGGAACATGTTAACAGCACTTTAGAGTACACGTAAAAATCAATATTTTACAATAATGACAGTAATGTTCACATATACTGGAAAGTGAAAAAAATATATAGGCTGTGGGAAATTTTCAGTTTGAAGTCCCAGAGATAATAAGTGAAAAGCTTTCTAGAGGAGATGGGGGTGAAAACAGTTTACACAGAGATGAATCTGAGAGAGTAGAGAAAGAAGCAGTCTTTTTTCTTTCTGAAACTATGAATTGGGGCTTAAATGTTTGAAGATATGTGTTGAGTGTCAGTTTTGCGGGGGCATAGGCAGGAACAATAAGAGATAAGAAACTAATATGAAGACTGGATTGAAGATGTAATGACAAAAAATTGGCAATGGTTTCTAGTAGACTAAAGAAACATGGGGGCATTTCCAGAAGTAAACCATAACATTAGAAGAGGTAGTAAGGATTTTGCTTCTAGCTTTAGAAGGATTTCCTACCATGAGTAAAAGATGCTGCTACAAGGCTTTGCTGCTGCCCACAGTTCAATGAACATAATTACTCACAAAATGATAAGGTACCATCTAAGTAGCATTCAAATTAGTATGTCTGAATGTTCATAGAAAACATTATATTGTTTTGCTTGCTGCTATGTTTTGGAACTTTGCTACGATCAATCTTCTTTATTTGGGTATGGAGTATATGGGCCTGTTGAGAAAAAGTAAATTACACAAGAATTAAGATAGTGTAAGGGTGTCGTTTAGAGTTGTCAAGCCAACATGAATAATGAATACAAATATTTACTAAGAAATAACTATTATAAGGTTCATTTTCACAGTAATATAAAGTCAACAAGAGAGAAATGTGCATGCTGGATACTCAATTTTATAATTTTCAAATAAGTATGTGCTGAATATATTTGTAGCATACAAAAATAATCCTATAGAATAACACAGTGTTAAAAGTTCTTTGGAAGGAATGATGCTAAAGCTGAAACTCCAGTACTTTGGCCACCTCATGCGAAGAGTTGACTCATTGGAAAAGACTCTGATGCTGGGAGGGATTGGGGGCAGGAGGAGAAGGGGACGACAGAGGGTGAGATGGCTGGATGGCATCACTGACCCGATGGACGNACTCCAGTACTTTGGCCACCTCATGCGAAGAGTTGACTCATTGGAAAAGACTCTGATGCTGGGAGGGATTGGGGGCAGGAGGAGAAGGGGACGACAGAGGATGAGATGGCTGGATGGCATCACTGACTCGATGGACGTGAGTCTGAATGAACTCCGGGAGATGCTGATTGTCAGGGAGGCCTGGCGTGCTGCGATTCATGGGGTCGCAAAGAGTCGGACACAACTGAGCAACTGAACTGAACTGAAGAGTATGAGATGAAAGGAATAAGAAAAAGGGGGAGAGATGGAAGAGCTACCAAGCAGGTCATACTATGTTCATGATCTACCTACATCTCTAGTAACTAATGAATCTTTGATAAGTGAGCATCTACTCCAAACATAAGGCATTTGGTTGAAATATGTTTGGCTTTCAACTCAATATTGCATGAGGTTTCAAGATCTCTAACCAACCCTCTATTTTTTATGTAGTGCAGCTTTGAAAACAGATGAGGCTGCCCACCCCTAGGATCTTATACACCTGCAAGGCCCTGAGCCACATCTAAAGCTCTAACAAATGGGTAGAACCATGATCTGTAAGCTCCTGCATTTTAAACTCAGCTCTCTTCTGATTGCAAAGAGGGCCACAGAGTGAGAGGATCACAAGTTGGGGAAACACCATCTAAATCCCAACTTCAGCACTTCCTTTGGTATTACGCCTTTCCAGAGCGCTTCTGAATCAGTCCAGAATATTCATTGGAAGGACTGATATTGAAGCTCAAACTCCAATACTTTGGCTACCTTATGCGAAGAACTGACTCATTGGGAAAGAACCTGATGCTGGGAAAGACTGAAGGAGGAAAAGGGGACAGCAGGGGATGCGATGGTTGGATGGCATCACCGACTCAATGGACATGTGTTTGAGCGAGCTTCAGGAGTTGGTGATGGAAAAGGAAGCCTGGCATGCTACAGTCTAGGGGTGGCAAAGAGCTGAACATGACTGAGCGACTGAGCTGACTGACCGAACTGAACTCTTCTGATTCAGACAGACAGATACCTCAGGGGAGAATAATCCACTCTAGGGACACTCCTGAATCCACTCTACACACAAGTAGTTAAAAACATAATTTCAATGATTTATTAACAGTATTTATGAAAATCTACTCTAAGCCAGGTTTCTGGGGTTACAGAATTAAGTAAAATAAGTCTCTCTCCTCTAGGAAGGCCACAGCCTGAAAAAGGAGACACATCTGCAGAGAAACAAGTGATAGCCTTTTGTCCTAAGCACACTCATTAGAGAAACTGAGTGGCAGGTGCAGTAATAGCACAGAGGGACAGGGATGCACGTCCTCTCGGGGCAGAGATGCTCAAGGAACGCCTTTGACTTCTCATTTCAGGAGTGCAGGCCTAGCAGATCTGTCAAGGAGCCGTGCGAGTTAGCTAAGGTACATGGGATTGGAGAAGATTTAGGCTGAAACATGTCTTTAGAAACCATACTTGTCTATCTTTCTACATTCAGTTCAAACTGCATTTATAATCTATTCTCTGCAAACAAGGAAGGCTACATAATTTGTGGAAACCCTTGTTCAAAAAAAATAGGAAAAAAAAGCAGTGTCATATGTACTAAAATATAAAGGTTTTTTTTTCCTTTCTTCTCTGACTTCTCTCTTGATTTGTGATCATTTTTATTTGCTATTTCATGTTGTTCTAAGTAAAAAAAGTTTTTAAAAATTATTAGCATGAATTTTACAACTCATCTTTATATTCTTCAATGCCAGTTTTAAACATAAGAGCCCTAACTTGTATGTGAGATCACAGAATTCTTATTCCACAGTGTATATATGCAGATGCAACTAATTCTTACCAGAACACTAGAAAAGCTGCACAAGACAAACTGAACTGTTTTTATGTCACTTCGTGATACGGGCATATTCTACGAACATTCCATGCTGGCTTACCTGTGAATGAGGAAGAACAGAAAGGAAAAGTGTCAGTCGGTTGCCTTAGCCTTGCCTTGCCTCTGATTTCATCATTTTCAGTGTAAGTGGCTGGGAAGTAATATGAATGAGAAAGAATGTGATAAGGCTCCTTGGCTTTCAGGCATTTGAAACAAATTCCAGATTGAACAGAAAGCATGGCCTCTTGGGCTGTTAGCACCTCCACTTACTCAGTTGAGGATGTAACACTTATACTTGTTTGGAGTCTTGCTGCGGGTTCACCTAAATTCTGTGTCCACGGAGCGCTGGGAACACCCGATGCAAATGGGGTGTGAAGGAACAGTAGATGTATTTGTTGTGCGTATCTTCCCTGCTCATGTACGTGCTCCATGATCCTGTCAGACCTCATTTAGAAAACACAAATTCAAAGGCAAAATCATTAATGCTTTCATGATACCAGCAGACTATCAAACCATCTCTGCATACAAAACAGGCTAAACCTATGTTTAGGATTAAAGCTATGTTGAATTATTACATTTCATGATTTTATGATTTGCCACCATTACAGCTTCTAGATAAATCTCCCGTGTTTATCTACCTTGATACATTCATAATCTTGGTTCACAATCATTCCTCAAAAATACTACAGTGTTATTACAATCATCATTTACACCAGGATATTTTCCTCTACATGGAAAAGGGCAACTTAATCAATGTGGTCTTTGTTCACCTAAGGGTTCACAATCTAACATAGGCTACAAAGACAGGAAGAGATGAAATAAGTACACAGACAGAAGTTTAATACTGGACAAAATCTCTCATTAATAAATTATTTACTTTATGTAATCTCAGAGGGATGAGTTTTTCAATTGTACAGAAAAGAACGTGCCATTAAGATTGCATATTTAGAGGTCAGTGTACATATCTTATTTACACACAAAGGGTTATTCATAAAACTCTGCAGTGAGAGAGTGTTGGTAATTAGTTTTCTGTGCCTGTAACATGAAATGCTTTACTATTTATTTTTTGTTTTTATTTGTTTTTTTGGTTTCTTTTTAAACAGACTTAAAAATTGAAGAATAGTTGATTACAATGTTGTATTAGTTTCAGGTATATAGCTAAGTGATTCAGTTACATGTGTATGAAACTGAATATATATATGTATATATATATATATGTTCTTTTCCATTACGTTATTACAGATAGTGAATGTAAGTCCTTGTGCTATACAGTAGGTCCTTGTTGTTTATTTTATATATGTAGCTTTGTATCTGTTAATCCCAAGCTCCTAATTTGTCCCATCCCCTCACCTTTCCCCTTTGCTGCTGCTGCTGCTAAGTCGCTTCAGTCGTGTCCGACTCTGTGCGACCCCATAGACGGCAGCCCACCAGGCTCCTCCGTCCCTGGGATTCTCCAGGCAAGAACACTGGAGTGGGTTGCCATTTCCTTCTCCAAGGCATGAAAGTGAAAAGGGAAAGTGAAGTCGCTCAGTCGTGTCCGACTCTTAGCGACCCCATGGACTGCAGTCTACCAGACTCCTCTGTCCATGGGATTTTCCAGGCAAGAGTACTGGAGTGGGGTGCCATTGCCTTCTCCGCCTTTCCCCTTTGGTAACTACAAGTTTGTTTTCTATGTCTGTGAGTCTGTTTCTGTTTTGTAGATAAGGTCGTTTGTATCATACTCCAGATTGGGCTTCCCTCATAGCTCAGTTGGTAAAGAATCTGCCTGCAATGCAGGAGACCCTGGTTCGATTCCCAGGTTGGAAGATCTCCTGGAGAAGGGATAGGCTACCCACTCTAGTATTATTGGGCTTCCCTTGTGGCTCAGCTGGTAAAGAATCCGCCTGCAATGCAGAAGACCTGGATTCGATCCCTGGGTTGGGAAGATCCCCTGGAGAAGAGAAAGGCCACCCACTCTGGTATCCTGGCCTGGAAAATTCCATGGACTCTATAGTCCATGGGGTTGCAAAGAGTTGGACATGACTGAGTGACTTGCACTTCACTTTCACTTCAGATTCTACATATAAGTAATATCATATGATATTTACCTTTCTCTGTCTGACTTAACTTCACTCAGTATGATAATCTCTAGGTCCATCCATGTTAATACAAATGGCATTATTTCATTTTTTTTATGGCTGAGTAATATTCCATTGTGTGTGTGTGTGTACCACATCATTTTCCATCCATTCATCTGTCAATAGATATTTAGATTGCTTCCATGTCTTGGTGGTTTAGTTGCTAAGTTGTATCTGACACTTGTGACCCCATAGACTGTAGCCTGCCAGGCTCCTCTGTCCATGGGATTCTCTAGGCAAGAATACTGCAGTGGGTTACCATTTCCTTCTCCAGGGGATCTTCCTGACCCAGGAATCGAACCCAGGTCTCCAGTGCTACTATGAACATTGGGGTGCATGTATCTTTATGAATTAGAGATTTTATCTTTTCTGGATATAGGACTAGGAGTAGGATTGTTGATTGAATCATATAGTAACTAACTCTATTTTTAGTTTTTAAGGAAGCTCCATACTGTTTTCCATCATGGCTGTACCAACTTACATTCCTACCAACAGTGTAGGAGGGTTCCCTTTTCTCCATGCCCTCTCCTGCATTTATTAGTTGTAGACTTTTTGATGATGGCCATTCTGACTGGTGACTCATTGTGGTTTTGATTTGCATTTCTCTAATAATTAGTGATGTTGAGCATCTTTTCCTGTGCCTGTTGGCCATATTTATGCAAATAGACTTCATTCTTAATAGTAGTTTTAGATTTACAGAAAAATTGAACACAAAATACAGACTTCCCATGTCTGTACATGGGAAGTACATGACTTCCCTCGTCTGTACATGGGAAGTACATGACTTCCCTCGTCTGTACATGGGAAGTACATGACTTCCCTCCCCACACACTATTTTTTTTAATTATTTTTCACAGCATCCTTAGAAAATAGATGAACCTCTAAATCCCTGTACTATTTTTAGGAAATCATGGCACAGAGTTTTACCGCTTTAGACTGAAGGTATCCTAAAAATCAAGTTGGTATTTCTTAAGCTTCAGCCAATCAAGTTCCACCACACAGATTCAGTGATATTCATATTTCATACCTACTTTATCAGTGTAGTGTTTTTCTTTAAATCTATTCACATTTTTACTTAAATACATTTGTTTTTTTTAAAACTCATTGAATTATACACTTTAAATATGTGCAGTTTACTGTATATAACTGTAACACAATAAATTCAACTAAAGAGAGAAAATAACATTCCAATCATTTTCTTTCAAAAATTATATTATTAGAATTATTAATTGGTGATGACTGCTTAGTTGTTAAACTTTCAATGTATTTTTAAAAGAATTCTGTGTTCTAATTCTTATCTATTAACAACTTTTGCTTGAAAATGTAGTCCAGTTCCTTTGGAGAACAGGAGAAAACAGATATTAGCGTGAATCAGGAAAGCAAAAGCTATTTTATTAGAAGAATTTAAACATTATCCTTCAAGAAGAATCTATTCACTTAAATAGAAACTCTGCCTATTCCATAATTATGAAGGCAACTCTAAAAATTGATGCAGAACCATTACAATTAAGAATAAATCTGCACATGTCTAACATCTCGGATCAATTCACAGGAGTAGGCCTGTCTTGGTTAATAATGATTTAGTTCAGCATTCCCAGCAGTTTCCCTTGCTATGATACTACTGATTGATGGTGTCCACAACATTGCACCTCCCCATGATTATAAGGACCCATTTTAAAGGCTTTGACATAGAGGAGGCAGAGCATGGGTTAGGGCAATATCCTCAACACTAGCTGTCTTTTCACCTCGTTTTTTCCCACCGATGGTAACACCTCATTTATAGACAGAGCAACTGAAGCTAGGAAAACCAGCATCTGCCCAATTTCTGCGGTCTGAAGGAGAGCTAGGATGCCCTCCCTCCTTTCCTAATACTCTTTGAGGTTTACCAAAGGACCTCTCCAACCCTCAAACTGAGATCATCAAGCAGTAGGTCACGGACATTAAGGCAAATAGGAGATAAAAACATAAAGTGGGAATGCTCCTGCTGCTGCTAAGTTGCTTCAGTCATGTCCGACTCTGTGCGACCCCATAGACAGCAGCCCACCAGGCTCCCCCATACCTGGGATTCTCCAGGCAAGAACACTGGAGTGGGTTGCCATTTCCTTCTCCAATGCATGAAAGTGAAAAGGGAAAGTGAAGTCGCTCAGTCGTGTCCGACTCTTAGCGACCCCATGGACCGCAGCCTACCAGGCTCCTCCAACCATGGGATTTTCCAAGCAAGAATACTCGAGTGGGTTGCCATTGCCTTCTCCAAAAGTGGGAATATTCTCTTGCAAATAAGCACCTACAAAAACTGAGCAATGCCTTCCCAAATGGCTACTCTAGGGACAGCAAGAGTGGAGGCCAGTGTTTCCCAAAGCCTAGGTCATAAACATAGAAGATTTAGGGGAGCACATGAATATAACTTTAAAATGCATGGACACTTTTAGTAAGGAAGTCACTCTGTTCTGAATTCTATTTTAATCTTTCTGATTATGTCAGGAGAAAAATCTTTCATATTTTTTAAAACTTTCCTAACACTTGCTAATTTACTTTCTAACCTCTTATTTTTTTTTACAAAGAGAACAGGTATCACACACAAGGCATTTATCAAGTATTTATCAAGCTAGTACTTAATTAATGAATTGTTTTTAGCTATGCATATATATGTGTGTGTTTTCCTCTGATAAGGCTGCTATAACAAAATACTTTATAGTGGGTGGCTTAAACAATAGGGATGTATTCATTACAGTTCTGGAGGCTGATACGTCCAAGATCAAACTACCAGCAGATTTAATTTTTGGTGGGAAGTACGTTTTAGATGCACCCTCACTTGGCAGGGAGAGAGACAGCGAAAAAGAGAGCAAGGGAGCCCAAGCTCTTGTCTCTTCCTCTTCTTATAAGAACACTACTGGGGACCCCACTTTCATGACCTCATCAAAGGCCCCACCTCCAAGTATCATACCATTAAGGGCTGAAAAGTGAAAGTGAAAGTCGCTCAGTCGTGTGGGACTCTGTGACCCCACGGACTATACAGTCTATGGCATTCTCTCGGCCAGAATATTGGAACTGTTAGCTGTTCCCTTCTCTAGGGGATCTTCCCAACCCAGGAATTGAACCCAGGTCTCCCACATTGCAGATTCTTTATCAACTGAGGCACTAAGGAAGCCCATTTGAGGGCTAGGGCTTCAACAAATGAATGATAGTGGGGGGAAGGTGACACAAATATTCAATTCATATGATTTACGGTTATGTTTTATGGTTACTTGCTATTTATAACTGGTGATTTTAGAAGTTCTATTTATGGTAGGTACATACAATTTACCATTTAAAGAAATCTATTTAACTACAAAAGTGAAGTGATTTAAAGAAAACTCAAATAAATAATAGTTCTGATGGCATATATATGTCAAAAATGTGAAAGTTGAATAGGAGTAGCTGCAATTTGAGAACCACGGGCAAAAGTGAATGCAATTGACATTGGTTTCTGCTATGTGTCAAGTATTCTCCCAAGCATTAGACATTTGTGAGGAAGTTATGAAAATCAGGCAACTAAAATCCAGACTAACTATAGGTTCTCCTTTCTCGAAAATTTTTTACTGCAAAAGGTATCATAATTTATGTTATTTCATAAATTATGTTAGTGAGAAAGTAAATGTCTGTGTTGTTTATTTCCACAAGCAGAGACTAGAGAGAAAGAGAAGAAAAGGAAAGGGAGGGAATGTCAATCCTTTGGCAGCACTTCTGTGCTTCTAGAAACAGGGGCAGGAAGCAAGTTAACCACTGTTGTGCAGAGCGTGCTGGTGGCCCTGGATGCGGAACAGTGGAAAGGAGCCAGCTAGGGAAAAGACGATCAATTGCTTTCCGATTAATGGGAGGACCCTGATGTGAGGAGTGCCAGAACAGAGATGGAGAAAAGGAAAAAGATGTGTTTGCATCTTTCCACTACCCCCAGCATACAAACACTTTGATTTCTTTGCTGTTGTTTCTTAGAGTGGAGGGTAGTTTGGGGAGGGATAGGAGGTTAGAGAATGACTGGAGAATGCCTGTCATCCTCTGTTTAAGTATTTATCTGGTCAACAAATGCAATGATCATCTTTTATGGACAAAATACAAGCACCAGGCCCTGAGATAGCAGAGGGCAGAGAGAAATTGTATTGATATCACAGAACTTGCAGCCAAGTCGAAGAATGGTTGTTAAAAAAAATACTGACATATATGAATACATAAAAAAAAAAAAAAAAAACCCTGGTGCTATTGGACAGTGAATGAGGGCTTTATCAGGTACTACTTGCTTGCGCTTCAGATCCATCTGTCCTCCCTTCCTAGTCCAGTGACTGCTGTGGTAATCAGTCCCACATGAGTACAATCCAACTGCCCCTCACCCAGACCCATGCTGCTGGCATCCAGGCTCTTGCCCTGAAGCTTCTTTGACTACTTGATGTGGCCTGAATTTGGGAATCCACTCAGCACTCATAGAGGTGCAACCCAGAGTGTGGCAGAATTAAGATCATGTGGGAGTCACTTCTCACATGCCTCCACCTTTCTAATAGCTTAAAACACGTTTCATAAGGCTCCCCAAAAGCTCCCGTGAGATTGGGCATCCAGTCGTTTGAGACAGTGGCCAACGCCATAACACATTCTTATGTTGTCTCTTCCTCATTCCATGGTTCACCTCCCCTCAGTGATGACCTGCACTGTCTTCTACATTATTAAATTTCAGATATTTTTGCCTTTGGTAGCTAAATATAGACATTATTTAAAATTAAATTATATAAACATAAATTACATTAATAACAAAGCTAATAACTATTCAAAATTTATCATTTCCTATTTTACTCTATTTTATTATTATTAATATCTGTGCTGTCAAGGTTATTTACATCATCCTATTTGTTTGATGGAAATACTACAAGGTATGTTATATTGGATTCCTTCCCATGGGTACATCATTCAATGACATTATGTTGTTAATAATAGCTTGATATCAGCCATAAGGAATATCTATATCACAGAAACAGGCAAAAGCTACAAATTGGGATTTGATTGTCCTGTTGATTATTCAGATTTTAGAAAATTATGGAGAAGATGTTAGTAATGTAGGCTAAACTTAGAAGTGGGTCATGTTTCTATCATGAATGACACACAGAAAATTGTAGTTCTAAATTATGTATCATGCAATTCAGCAAAAAAGTCACTACATAATTTATGAATGAGAAAAGTTGGCATGCATCTTTCTAGTTTTACTTTCATCCTCGTTAGTGTAAATGAATCAGTTTTCATATTGCAATTGTACTTTTTTGTCAGCCTCAAACATAGATTGGCTATGGTTATAAGATTTTAGCAAAAATCAATTAAAGCATTCTGTGCAAATCAGTCAGGTATATGGGATTTTTGCTTCCCAGGTGGCTCAGGTGGTAAAGAATCTGCCTGCAATGTGGGAGACCTGGGTTTGATCCCGGGTTGAAAAGATACCCTGGAGGAGGGCATGGCAACCCACTTCAGGATCCTTAGGGCTTCCCTCATAGCTCAGTTGGTAAAGAATTTGCCTGCAATGCAGGGGACCTGGGTTCAATTCCTGGGTCAGGAAGATCTCCTAGAGAATAAAATGGCAACCCACTCCAGTGCCTAGAGAATCCCATGGACAGAGGAGCCTGGCAGACTGCCGTCCATGGTGTCTCAAGAGTTGGACATGACATAGTGACTAAATCACCAGCACCCCAGTGCTTCTTGTTCATATAGAGGTTTTTATTTTAGACTCTGCTTTGGGAGGAACCAAAAATAAGACCATTGAGATCAAGTATAAAGAAAGTAGGGAAAACCACTAGACCATTCAGGTATGACCTAAATCAAATCCCTTATGATTATACAGTGGAAGTGAGAAATAGATTTAAGGGCTTAGATCTGATAGAAAGAGTGCCTGATGAACTATGGAATGAGGTTCGTGACATTGTACAGGAGACAGGGATCAAGACCATCCCCATGGAAAAGAAATGTAAAAAAGCAAAATGGCTGTCTGGGGAGGCCTTACAAATAGCTGTGAAAAGAAGAGAGGTGAAAAGCAAAGGAGAAAAGGAAAGATACAAGCATTTGAATGCAGAGTTCCAAAGAATAGCAAGAAGAGATAAGAAAGCCTTCTTCAGTGATCAATGCAAAGAAATAGAGGAAAACAACAGAATGGGAAAGACTAGAGATCTCTTCAAGAAAATTAGAGATACCAAGGGAACATTTCATGCAAGGATGGGCTCGATAAAGGACAGAAATGGTCTGGACCTAACAGAAGCAGAAGATATTAAGAAGAGGTGGCAAGAATACACTGATCAGCCCTGGGATTTCTTTGGAAGGAATGATGCTAAAGCTGAAACTCCAGTACTTTGGCCACTCATGCGAAGAGTTGACTCATTGGAAAAGACTCTGATGCTGGGAGGGATTGGGGGCAGGAGGAGAAGGGGACGACAGAGGATGAGATGGCTGGATAGCATCACGGACTCGATGGACGCGAGTCTGAGTGAACTGTGGGAGTTGGTGATGGACAGAGAGGCCTGACGTGCTGCGATTCATGGGGTCGCAAAGAGTCGGACACGACTGAGCGACTGAACTGCATTGAACTGAACTGATGGCTCTAGAAAGCATACTCTCAGAATGGAAATTTGGAACTAGATCACTTACCAATAGGATGGCAATTGGCACCCTTTTGCTGGCAGTCTGTTGATGAACTGTGGCATGCAGTAGCATCACAATCACCAAGACTACTTACTACCTGCAGCAATTAGGATGAAATAAAGATGAAAGAAGCAGCATTGGGTTATGTGTAACACTTGAGTACTATGTGGCTATGGTAATTAAAGGGATTGTGGAGTTTGAAGTTTTCTTGATTCTACCCATTTGCTAGAGCTTTATTAATAGCTTAGAGACCTAAAGGTGTAGGAGATTCCAGTGATCAGCAACCTTGTCTGTTTTCAAGATTGTACTATGTTAAAAATAAGAGTATGTTGATAGACCTTTAAACCTCATAGCATTGAGCTGCCAGCCAAACCTCTTTCAAGCAAATGCTCTACAGGAGCCAGTGGATACATGGCCAAACTGTTCTTGAGATGCAGTTCCTAAGATTTCCAGAAGGTCCTGGGTGATTCATCAGTTCATTGCCCACAGTGGTGGTCAACTCAATCATGCAGCGTGTGTTGGCTCCCCTTCTCTCTTTTACTCCCCTGTCCTCACTCATTACAAAGCATTTGTCTCAGGCTCTGAGAATCCCAAGGACAGAGGAACCTGGAAGGCTACAGTCCATGGGGTCTCAAAAGAGTTGGACATGACTGAAGCAACTTAGCACACACACGCTCACTGAGGCTGGGGGAGAGAAAGCAACTGAGGAGAACACATGAGATGGAGCTGGAGAGTGGGCAGGACCTTGTATTTCTCTTCACTAGACATTTCTTTGTCAGAAGAAAAACTTCAATCCACTAAGCTGCCTCCTTTTTTCTCCTGTATTCCTATTCACAATGTCTTGAAAATTAGAATTGCAATGAGAGCAAATCAGTGAAAATGAAGAAATCTTAGTTCATATTTTGGCTCTTCCATTGACTTGAAGTGTTATTTTGGACAAATTACAAAAGTTCTAGTAGAAAAGGTATGGAAACAATAAATATCACATGAATAAATGCTCTATGTAAAATACATGGTATTACTATCATCATCACAAGCTAGGAAGCATGGGAGGTCAAGTACACAGTCCATGTTTCACAGAAAAATGAAGTAAAAACTGAAAGTATAGTCAACAGCCAAAAAAGACAGTTCACGGAAGCCTCACCTTTGCTCACAGAAAAATCACAGAATTAGTGATAGAAATTGGAAAAAAAATATTCATGATCAAACATCTCAGAGCTGAAGGAAACCCAGCCCAAGGCTAGAGGAAGGGAAAGCCTTTGACAACCTGATATTGATAAAGCCAGAACATGTCACAGAAGAAGAATTTCCCCCCATGTGATGAAATCTGTCTGTTGCCAGTGATGAATGGGATAAAGGAAAAGATTCAGCATTTGTAATATTCTCTTTAAAGCAGTTCCCACCTACACAATACATGTTAAGCAATTGGTAATTATGGCCTCCAGCATGGTGGTGTCACTTTATTTTTGAAAACCTGCTTTTCTGGCTCATATTTCAGTAGTAGAAATTCATGTGGCCTAAAATAGGATGACAACAAGTACTACCAGGAAGTAGGTCTGTTTCTAAAGCTATTTTGTATCTCCTGGGTTATGTAATGCAGTGGATTCAGCCCTGTTCCATAGTCTTTGATCCCTACCTGGGTAAGCACAGATGATTAGAGAGACTTCAAGAATTTGCCTCATTTGGGGAATTTCCTGGCGGTCCGGTGGTTAGAACAGGGTTTTTATTGTCAGGACTTGGGTCTGATCCCTGATTGGGGGAACTAAGATCCTATAAATTGTACACTTCATTTAGACAGTCTTCTACTTCTAAACAAATGCTCACCTATGATGAACAGTTATGAACATAATCTACTTTTGTGATTAACACTGATTAATGATGCTTACTCCTTGGAAGGAAAGTTATGACCAACCTAGATAGTATATTAAAAAGCAGAGATATTACTTTGCCAACAAAGGTCCGTCTAGTCAAGGCTAGGGTTTTTCCAGTGGTCATGTATGGATGTGAGAGTTGGACTGTGAAGAAAGCTGAGCGCCGAAGAATTGATGCTTTTGAACTGTGGTGTTAGAGAAGACTCTTGAGAGTCGCTTCGACAGCAAGGAGATCAAACCACTCAATTGTAAAGGAAATCAGTCACGAATATTCATTGGAAGGACTGATGCTGAAGCTGAAACTCCAGTACTTTGGCCACCTCATGCGAAGAGTTGACTCATTGGAAAAGACCCTAATGCTGGGAGGGATTGGGGACAGGAGGAGAAGGGGACGACAGAAGATGAGATGGCTGGATGGCATCACCAACTCGATGGACATGAGTTTCAGTAAACTCTGGGAGTTGGTGATGGACAGGGAGGCCTGGCATGCTGTGATTCATGTGGTCGCAAAGAGTCGGACACGACTGAGCGACTGAACTGAACTGAATGTCTATCATATACCTAGAAACCATAGCAAAAGCTAGGAAGGAAAATTATGTAAAGGTTTCCAAAGCATTATGCTTTTACATTTTTCCTTCTAGGTTAGAAGAATATAAAAATTCTCCTGTAGTCCTACACCCCACCAGATCCCGGAAGATTCTGGACTTGGTTTTCTCTTTAGTTCTCGGCAGTTTGATTCTACTGAGCCTGAGTGTGGATGTCCTTGTCAAATGCTTGTTCTATATATATTGAGATGATCTTTTTGGGGTTTGTTAATACAGTGAATAACATTATATTTTGAATGTTAAATATACATTGCATTTATAATTATAATAATTATTTACTATAGCCATAGTAAATTTCTATCTCTATGGTAGAAAAGTGTTTATCACTTTTATGAGATGCCCAAAATGTACTCTTCAAAACATTAGCTCCATGACATGTTAGTGAAAGTTGTGCAAACAGAACAGACCAAATTAGTCTGGCAAATGATAGGCTAAATAGAGGTGACTTATCAGAGATTTTCACCGCTACTATTCAACATAGTTCTGGAAGTTTTGGCCACAGCAATCAGGGCAGAAAAAGAAATAAAAGGAATCCAAATTGGAAAAGAAGAAGTAAAACTCTCACTGTTTGCAGATGACATGATCCTCTACATAGAAAATCCTAAAGACTCCACCAGAAAATTACTAGAGCTAATCAATGAATATAGTAAAGTTGCAGGATATAAAATCAACACACAGAAATCCCTTGCATTCCTATACACTAATAATGAGAAAGTAGAAAAAGAAATTAAGGAAACAATTCCATTCACCATTGCAACGAAAAGAATAAAATACTTAGGTATATATCTACCTAAAGAAACTAAAGACCTATATATGGAAAACTATAAAACACTGATGAAAGAAATCAAAGAGGACACTAATAGATGGAGAAATATACCATGCTCATGGATTGGAAGAATCAATATAGTGAAAATGAGTATACTACCCAAAGCAATCTACAGATTCAATGCAATCCCTATCAAGCTACCAGCGGTATTTTTCACAGAACTAGAACAAATAATTTCAAGATTTGTATGGAAATACAAAAAACCTCGAATAGCCAAAGCAATCTTGAGAAAGAAGAATGGAACTGGAGGAATCAACGTGCCGGACTTCAGGCTCTACTACAAAGCCACAGTCATCAAGACAGTATGGTACTGGCACAAAGACAGAAATATAGATCAATGGAACAAAATAGAAAGCCCAGAGATAAATCCACACACATATGGACACCTTATCTTCGACAAAGGAGGCAAGAATATACAATGGAGTAAAGACAATCTCTTTAACAAGTGGTGCTGGGAAAACTGGTCAACCACTTGTAGAAGAATGAAACTAGATCACTCTCTAACACCACACACAAAAATAAACTCAAAATGGATTAAAGATCTAAACATAAGACCAGAAACTATAAAACTACTAGAGGAGAACATAGGCAAAACACTTTCTGACATAAATCAAAGCAGGATCCTCTATGATCCACCTTCCGTAGAGTGAATTTTAAATCTTCAAGAGAAGGGGTATGTTATACATCACTTTCCACGATTTGACCATGAAATATCTTCTCTCGAGACAAAAGTTCCATGAAATACACTCTGGGAAATGCAGTTTTCTATTAGATAGATAGGATGTGTCTGATTTTCTACTTGGACCATGAGCTTGCCAATAGAAACCATCATACTGAACTCATAGGTGTAACATCTATCACCTGCCTGGCATTCTTTCACTTATTCATTCTTTTCTTTTCAACAAACATTATTTGAACCCCTTTATATGCTGAATTCCACACTTGGGGATACGAGAGATGAAACATGGTTTCTGCCCTCAAAGAGCTCACATTCAGAAGGAGTCCTCATTAATTGAAAAAACTCCAATAATTGAAGAAACATGCAAGTGAAAGAGCACTAGTGGTTTAAACCTTATCACAAGTCAGACACTTTGAGAGGAAAACAGAGACAATTCCTAAAAGCAAACATTTCAAGAATTCCAATTGCCTATGAACTGCCAACGGAGAAGGCAATGGCACCCCACTCCAGTACTCTTGCCTGGAAAATCCCATGGACGGAGGATCCTGGTGGGCTGCAGTTCATGGGGTCGCTAGGAGTCGCACACGACTGAGCAACTTCACTTTCACTTTTCACTTTCATGCATTGGAGAAGGAAATGGCACCCAACTCCAGCGTTCTTGCCTGGAGAATCCCAGAGACGGGGGAGCCTGGTGGGCTGCCGTCTATGGGGCCACACAGAGTCGGACACGACTGAAGCGACTTAGCAGTAGCAGTAGCATGAATTGCCAGACCCCATTCTCCTGCCAAAGTCGGTCACAAAAATACTGAAACTTTCAAAATCCCAAGGAATTAATGAGCAGTACAATTTTTATACGTCATCTATCTGTCTGAATCAGCCCCTTTAATCTGGGCACCCACCTACACTTCCAGTCTCATCTCCTCCATTCTTTGTCTTACCCTTTTCCTTCAAGCAATAAAGTGCATAGTCTTGACCTTTTGGCTTTGCCCATGCAGTAATCTTTGCCTTAAATACACTTCTTCTTCCATATTTACCCCTCATCCCGTTGACCTGTTCATACCAAGCCTTCAAGACTCAGGTCAGGATTGACCAGAAGCCATTGGTGAGGTGCTCTTCCCATGTTCCTTCTACTATTTCTCCACACTGAACTGAAACTACCTGTCTTTTTGTTTCTCTGAGGCTAGTTTTTGAGCTTCCCCAGTCAAAGACCATTTTACTAGCATGGAGCCTGGTATTCAGGAAGTGGCCAATAAATGCTTGTGGAGTCCAATCAAATTAACTCAACAGAAGTTCTTATTACTCTAACCAAGTTCCTAAGAAACTTCAGAAAAATAATTACAAAAGCTCAGCATCCTCTGAACAAAATATTTACTCAGAATTAAACTGTGTTGTTGGTAGGGTGCCTAGGTACTCCTGAGAGGGGTAATTACTAACATCCTGGACTGTGCTGTCCAATATGATAGTTCTTAGTCATATGTGGCTATTTAAAATTTGAATAAAAATAAATAAATTTAAATAAAAATTAAAATTTAGTCATTCCAGGTACAATTAAAAAACTCAGTAGTAACTAGTGGCTCAATAGAACAAATAGCTCAAAATAAACATTTCCATCAATGCAGAATGTTTGGGGGCAACAGTGATCTAATCTATAAGACCCAAAGAAAATAAAGAACACAACTTTCAGTAACTATTTAGGAAACAATTCAAGATTGTTTTGTAGACCTAATGCCCAATGTCGATTTTCAAAGGGTATTTTAGAAATTGATTTGTGGCTTCATGAACAGGTGCTGAAGCTAATTTTAGGATATAATCAAAAGCCTAAGGATTATGTTTATAAAATATTAAACCAAGATGACTGTGGGACAAATTTAAATTGTTCCTAAGGCAATAACTTGGGGACTTGTTTACTTAAGCATACTCTGCAACCAAGTATAATTGATGGCACTCCACATCTTTGTTTCTGGTGTCCAAAATTTGAAATTCCATAGATTCACTTAAGAAGCAATTTACAAGTCTTGTGGGCTCCTTAAAGTGCCTGTCATATAGAAGGCACTTAAATACATGTTGGTTGAATGAAGACTTTTGGGGAAACAATCCTGATTCATATATCCAGATGTTCCTTGGAATTAAACACACGGATGTTTGACATGTGATGACTCTTGGATTTTTTTGGAAGCTCTTTCCTGCTCAACTAGTTTGTGGGCCAAAACATTATTGAATTTGGCAACACTAAAACTGAAAGCAGAGTCAAACCCCTGGTCTACTTGGAAGCAGTGAGGGGAAGTCTTAGCCACATGTCTCTGTCATGATAACAATAAAAACAAGCTTTATGAATACTTTTATATTCAATGGCTGTAAAAGATTAGGGGAATAATCTTGAAAATGTAGAAAGATTCTGCATTTGAGATGCTTCCAAAATGTATTGAAGTTCCTGCTGCTCTTTAAAGAAACTAAACATGGAAACTGTTGACCATTGATTATGGATATTGTTTATAAAAGGCAAACAAACCAAAAACAAACAACCCGCCTCCCCAAGAATTTTAGTCAGCAGAGCTATACTAAAAGGAAAGATATTGGCTAAACATCAAAAGATTGGCTGCTGCTGCTGCTAAGTCACTTCAGTCGTGTCCGACTCTCTGCGACCCCATAGACGGCAGCCCACCAGGCTCCGCCATCCCTGGGATTCTCCAGGCAAGAACACTGGAGTGGGTTGCCGTTTCAGATGAACATAATTTCTATGTCGTAAGTTAAAACAAAATATATGCATCATTTTTTGATGGTTTTCTACTTAATCAACTCTCTTTGATTAGTTGATGTACAACCAGTCCCAATTCAACTGTAGTTGAAAAGCTGTCTTTCACTTAGATCAATAGCAAGGCAAATTAACGTCCCTAGATCAGCAAGTGACTGGCATATAATAAAAAAAATCAGCTAGTATTATATATCTGCGTTTGGTGGCAACCAGGACTAGTAACTGCTGGGACTTGACTTTGACAAGTAAGTGTCAAGTGACAATCATTAACAAATTGATTCAAACCAGATGCAGATCTCAGATTCTTGCCAAAATATAATGATGCTAATTAGATCCTTGACTTTTCCTTCATCTAATGTTTAAGTCTAGGAAAGCTTTGATTGAGCAGAGGAAGTTTTTTTTTTTTTAAGAGATCTGATAAAATCTAGTGTGGACGGGTTTACATCAGATCCTGGCAGAGCTATAGGGAGGGAAAAAAAACCTCCTGAAATAAGTGACTTCAGTCAGAAGCTTCAGCCCAGGCATGTTTTTGTAAGAAAGCTATTAGAAGGACAATGTGTCTCATCACTGCCTCTCCCTAAAGTCCATTTTTAATTATTGATGTCACTCTTTCCTTCCTTCTCTGCCCAAACAAATATTACATTTAAACATTAAAGAGGCTACAGAGTCAATGACTGAATGGAATAAAGAATGAATGATTTAAAGAAGCAGATCTCTAAACCCAGTTACCACCTAAGCTATGACTTACTCCATCACTTTCCTCATAGGCAGGATTTGGGGGACTTTGAAATGGCAGAACACTGTTCACCCCATTCTAGCCAGCTCTAAGGACCACAGCAGAGAAGAGCAGCAAAAGGAAGTGTATATATTGGTGGGTGTGTCCTGCGTCCTTACCTCACTTCTTTCATCTTACCCAACAGTTCTCTGTACATTTTTTATAGTGTTGGAACCGTAGTTTGTGCTCAAATAGATGAAAAAATTATCCATATGTTTTCCCTGGGACACATAAGGGGGTAGTCAAGCCTTTGTACATGTGCCTGGTATTGAGGAAAATGGTAAGAACTTTGTATACACCTGATATTGATGAACACTTGAGAGATTACTTTTTGAAGGCAGAAAACTACCTACAAGTGTTCAACAGAAAATTATATCTCTAGATCAAACACTTATATTCACACCCAAACTCCAAGTCAGAGGCACAGCACTATCGTGGAGGAGGCGTTGCCCGGAATCCAGGACACGCTCACTCATAAGCACTCTGGCAAGACTCAAAGAACACAAGGAAGTGGATGAACCCATCAACCAGCCAGGCCAGCTTCTTGGGCGCCTGACTCTCCTAACTGCTTTCCTCTCTGAGCACTTACTATCCCACAGCCTAACACCTGACTACACATCGTGACCCCAACTTGGAATGCATGTGCTTGAGGGTCTCTTACACAACCAGACTGTAAGCTTTTTGAAGGCAGACCACCTTTCACATTTGGCTTATATCCTCTTTTGTGCCCAGCATGAAACTCAACAAGAGGTTGCTAGGTGCTAGAGGAGGACATGTCAAACTCACGGAGATGACCGTCTTATGCTGAATCCAGACAACGATGAGGCACTTCTTGGCTCAGGTCACCAGCTATGTCACCTTCCCAGGGTTTTGACTTGTATGCTAGAGAAGTCTCTCGGCTCCTCAGGCATTGTATTTACGTTTATAATATAAACAGCCATAGTGTGAAGTGACGGAGAAGGCAATGGCACCCCACTCCAGTACTCTTGCCTGGAAAATCCCATGGACGAAAGAGCCTGGTAGGCTGAAGTCCATGGGGTCGCTAGAGTCGGACACGATTGAGCGACTTCGCTTTCACTTTTCACTTTCATGCATTGGAGAAGGAAATGGCAGCCCACTCCAGTATTCTTACGTGGAGAATCCCAGGGATGGGGGAGCCTGGTGGGCTGCCATCTATGGGGTCTCACAGAGCCGGATACGACTGAAGCGACTCAGCAGCAGCAGCAGCAGTGTGAAGTGAAGGTGATTCTATAAATATCCACCACTGCCATAGCAGGGCCAACTGCCTATATCCTTTTCCAAAATCCGAGTCATTTCAGCACACTTTATTATTACTTGGGCCAGCTGCCAGCGGTGCCAGCTGAAAGACCCAGGTCTGATCATGAGGAACTAACTCAGCTCAGATATGGTCAGTGGCCTCTTTAACTGAAAGGTCCATGAATAGGATGAGAATGACAAAGTTGGCAGTGGAGAACTTAACTAAGCAGAGTTTCAAGATCAAAAACTTAGTGCTGCACAATATTCTAAAAATATTGCAACCAGAATTAGAAAATTGATGTTTCCCTTTAAGTTGGAGAAGCTCAAGTAAACCTTTTCGGCCTCACTCTGCTTCCTGAAAATAATAGCTAGTATTTTTTGGACATTTAGCTACGTGTGCTAGTGCTTTATCTCTTGGAAACTTTCTAAACGTTTTGTGTTAGGTACTACTTTTAGTCTCATTTGCCAAAGAGGAAATAGATGTAAAGATTAATTAATAATACCCTCATACCACACAGCTGGTTAATATTGGAACTGGCATTTAAACGCAAGCACTCTAACTCGAAAATTAGCTTTTTTGTCTCCTTGATTGACTGCCTCCAGTGAATACAAAGGCCTCTCATTTTGTTCTCTCCTGTCACCCTCACTGTCAATATTCTCTGTACAGAGCACTTTCAAATGGTTTTGGGTCTTCTACAATTGGCTGAACTTCCCAGTCTTTCAGAACTCCTTGCATATCCTGAGGATGGGATGGGGAACTGTTCAAAGACCTTGGCCCCTTTACAGGGTCCTGCTCATGTCCTTATGATTATAACCGATCTAAAAGGGGCCTTGGACAATGGCCTTCTTCCATCAAGTGATATACAGCCTTGGAAACACAAGTTCCTCAAATAAATGGACAAACCAATATATAATCATGTGACAGCATGATCGCCTTTTCCAGGAGAATGGGAGAGTGAATAGAATCAGTTTGTTCAGTTCAGTTGCTCAGTCGTGTCCGACTCTTTGCGACCCCATGAATCGCAGCACGCCAGGCCTCCCTGTCCATCAACAACTCCCAGAGTTCACTCAAACTCATGTCCATCGAGTCAGTGATGCCATCCTAGTTCCTCTTCACTTTCTGCCATAAGGGTGGTGTCATCTGCATATCTGAGGTTATTGATATTTCTCCCAGCAATCTTGATTCCAGCTTGTGCTTCTTCCAGCCCAGCGTTTCTCATGATGTCCTCTGCATATAAGTTAAATAAGCAGGGTGACAATATACAGCCTTGACGTCTTCCTTTTCCTATTTGGAACCAGTCTGTTGTTCCATGTCCAGTTCTAATTGTTGCTTCCTGGCCTGCATATAGGTTTCTGAAGAGGCAGATCAGGTGGTCTGGTATTCCCATCTCTTTCAGAATTGTCCACAGTTTATTGTGATCCACACAGTCCAAGGCTTTGGCATAGTCAATAAAGCAGAAAGAGATGTTTTTCTAGAACTCTCTTGCTTTTTCCATGATCCGGTGGATGTTGGCAATTTGATCTCTGGTTCCTCTGCCTTTTCTAAAGTCAGCTTGAACATCTGGAAGTTCATGGTTCACTTACTG
Organism: Cephalophus harveyi; assembly: GCA_006410635.1. NCBI lineage: Eukaryota > Metazoa > Chordata > Mammalia > Artiodactyla > Bovidae > Cephalophus > Cephalophus harveyi. Next base: position 185,641 of record SJYT01015823.1, on the reverse strand, counting down.
CTGAAGCCTGGCTTGGAGAATCTTAATCATTACTTTAGTAGCATGTGAGATGAGTGCAATTGTGTGGTAGTTTGAGCATTCTTTGTCATTTCCTTTCTCTGGGATTGGAATGAATAGAGGAAAATAAAAAGACTGCCAGGCAGCATCAAGAACTCATTCAAGGTTGTGCTAAGTCTCTTCAGTTGTGCCCGACCTTTTGTGACCCTATGGACAGTAATCTGCCAGGCCTCTGTGTCCGAGGGAACTTCCTGGCAAGAATACTGCAGTGGGATGCCATGCCCTCCTCCAGGGGATCTTCCCGACCCAGGGATGGAACCCATCTCTCTTTAGGTCCCCCACACTGGCAGGCAGGTTCTTTACCACTAGCTCCTGGGAAGCCCTCGTTCAAGTTAGTATTCATGTATTCAAAATGAGACCAGTTCGCATGGTGACAATTTTCTAGCCATGCTCGGCTATGTGACTGCAGTTGCCCCACAGGCAAAGAGAACTATACCTGGACTGGGCTTTTGCTCAGCAGGTATTGTAAGAGTTGAAATATACTCAAGGGAATAATAATGATCGATCATGGAAGTCACCTATACCAGGTACAGAGGGAAGACATGAGGGATGTGGACCAGTAGAAAGGTGTCAATGGACTGTAGATCCCAGTGGTTATGAGGATTGCTGGAGTCAGAGTGTGCGAGGGACAACAGGAGTCCTGCAGGCATGAGTGCTGTGGAAAATCAGAAAACGTACAACTCATATGGGCCAGAGTAGTTGAGGGGAGGCTTCTTTGAAGGATAGGATTTATTTTGAGAATAAAGGACATAGAAGAGCTCAAGTTGATTAGACAAAGGATAGAAGATGGAATATTTCAAATTAGGGGCATATCTAAGCAAGGGCATGAAACCTGCTCTAAAGATAAAAGATTTAGGAAATAGCAAGGAAACCAGTTTTACTAGGATATAAAGTTTGGGGTGCAAAGTTGATAGGGCATGAATTTTTATAGTAAGTAATACAAGATAAGATTCAGGTACAGAAATACAAGGACGATTTCCATCTTCTGAATATCCCAAACACATTTTTATTCCTTTGTTTGCCGTTAGTATGAATAAGGTTTCTGCAATTTAAATGGATAATATTGCCCCTGTTTGAAAACCTTGTCACACTTTATCAGTAACTTTTCCCCTATTTTTAACACCTTGTATTGGCTCCATATGGTGAATTTATGCATTTGCCTTACAGTATTCTGTGTTGAATATCTTAGTGCAGATAGAGTTGACTGAAGCAGAGATTCAATACACATTCAAAACTTCTAGAAACTTAACCAAAAATATCCAACTAAATAGATTTACATGATGACCTAGGGCAAGGTTGCTGGTGACTACCACTGCCAGTTAAAAACAACCAAACACAAATGATTAATATAACTAAAACCAATTCTCCATGAAGGAAAGTTACATGGCTCAAAATAGCCTGGAGTTAAAAGTCCCCTCGGGTCCTCCCCACCATTCTGTGCAAAACAAAGGACTCTCTTACCCAAAGAAAAAAATGGACGTGAAGGTTGACTACGCCCAGCTCCCAGCCAGTCCAGCCTCTGGCTGATCTCCAGAATTCCTTGGCCCAGCCATATGAGAGATAACTACTCCGAACAACCTTGGAGAAGAACAGCCCCTTAAGACAATAGAGTTCCACATATATGCCTATATATACTTACTCTTTTGGGGGGTTAGTGCAGCAGCTCACTAATCTGACTGCTGCCGCTTCTCACCTCATTAAGGTGATCTATTCCTGTAAAGTGCCAGTCTCCTTCTTTTTCTGAACCTCGCCTTCTCTAACTCCATACCCTACACTCCATGTTCCACATCATTCATTCATCCAATGTTTTTGAGCACCAACTATAAACTAAGAACCATGGTAGGTAATGGAGATACAGGAATTAAAAAATAGACCCTCCCAGGCTAGTGAGCGAGGCAAGTGAAAAAGATACTAAGTGGTATGATAGCAGCAAAGATAGGAGCAAATAGGAAAAGCTTCCTTACCCGGAAGAAGATGGGAATCCAGGAGAGATATCTGAGAAGCACTGGCACTTGAACTAAGTTTCAAAATTCCAGAAGCAATTATTTAACCAGCTACAAAGCAGCAGAATGAATTCCTAGTGGAGGAAGCTGCAAATGCAAAGGCTCAAGTGAGAGAAAAGCTCACTAGAGAGCATGGAGCGCTTCTGAGTAATTCAGTATCTTGGAGGTTCAAGTAAAGGATAGTGAGAGAGATTAACAAGACCAGATTTAAAAGGTATATGTTCTGCAGCAGAGGCAACTTGCAGCCATTAATCAAATTTAAGCAAAAGAAACTATTTACAAGACATGGAAGCTACACGTGTCCTTCAACAGATGAGTGGATAAAGAAAATGTGGTATACATAAGCATATATACACTGTGGAATATTACTCAGTCATAAAAAGGAATGAAATATTGCCATTAGCAGCAACATCAATGGATCTGGAGATTATCATGCTAAGTGAAGTAAGTCAGAAAGACAAAGACAAATATAATACTATATAACATCATTTATATGTGGAAACTTAAAAATGATAGAAATGAATTTACTTGCAAAACAGAAACAGGCTCACAGACATAGAAAACAAACTTACGTTTATTACCAAACAGGAAATGTACGGAGGGATGAATTAGGAGTTTGGGATTAACACAGGCTTCAGCAGTACATGAACCATGAACTTCCAGATGTTCAAGCTGGCTTTAGAAAAGGCAGAGAAAAAAAAACAAGGTCCTACTGTATAGCACAGGGAACTCTGCTCAATATCCTGTGATAAACCATAATGGAAAAAATGTGAAAAAGGATGTATATAGATGTATAACTGAATCACTTTGTTGAACACCAGAAATAACACAACATTGTAAATCAACTACGAAAATACATAAAAAATAAATTTTAAGCAAAGGAAGGACACTTTAGAACATAGAATAGAAAGATCATTCTCATGGCAGGGTGGAAGATTGGGGCAAGAAAATTAGTTAAGACACTTTCTCCGTGTCTTAACAGAAACAAAACAGAAACAGAAACTCAGTTACTCAGTTGAGAAATGATAGGGCCTTGAACAAATGGGAATGAAGAGGAGCGAATAAATATGACAATCATATAGGAAGTAAACTTGATTAGATTTGGTGAATGATTATAGAAGCACTAATGGAGAAAAAGTGAAAGTAAAGTGAAAGTGTTAGTTGCTCAGTCTTGTCTAACTCTTTGGGACCCCATGAACATGGAATTCTCCAGGCAAGAATACAGGAGTGGGTTGCCATTTCCTCACCCAGTGGATCTTCCTGCCTGTGGGATCGTACCTGGATCTCCTGCATTATAGGCAGATTCTTTATTGATTGAGCCACCAGGGAATATTTTCTATCTACCAAAGATCTCACTGGGATATGAAGCCCATTTTGTTCCTTAGACATAACACTCTAGCACTGTGAAATTCGAGTAAAAAATTCAGTCATGAGGTTTCTCTTTTATCTGGGGGGTTCAGGGGTGAGTTTCCCTGGGTTTGGACTTTGGGTTTGTAGTCTGTGAAGGAAAGTTTTGAGAGACTGTCTTTTTAAAAAGGTCTAAATTTGTTAAAGTTATCTCATTTATGATAATTAAAAATAAACTGCCAGTGATCTTTTATAGCTTTGCTTTCTTTCTGTTGGATCTTTAAAATGCCTTGCAGCCAGAACTAGCCCTGAGTCTGTATCACCTGCCTTATCTGATCAGCATGAAGCAGAGTACGAAGTAGCTCAGCTATCTTTGTCACCTTCAGCAGGATGGAAAAATAAGAGTGAGCCAAGCTTTCTAACATATGTTTGATATGATGAAATCACATTTGTCCTCAAAACAGGAATATCGTTGACTTTTTTATGGCCTGATTTTTTTTTAACTAAAAATTCATCCAGATGTGCTCAAATTCCAAATGACAAAACCCATTCATTTCAACCTCTTCAAGTGAAATGGAGTCCTTGTTGGAGGAAACAATTCCAGGATTATAGCTGTGAAGTCTTTTCTGCCAGGAACGGAGTGACAGTTTGGTGGGGACCAAGTGGTTCCACCACATGGCAGGGTTGCGCCACCACCACCTCAAGCTAAGGGCAAAACTCATGCAGACATGGGCCAGGAAACACGGGCGAGACAAAGGCAAAGAGCAGTCTGTCTTCTTAAAGAAAGCTTTCCCAATGCCAAGTTTGAGGTTTACAGAGACTACGTGAGACGCACAGCTGTGGGAAAGCTGCTCATGTCTCCTGTCATGGTTGTGAGTCCTGCTGACTCTGCTCCTCCTTGTCAGACTTTTCTCTGCAAACCCCAGGCAAGATTCTATGTTGCCTGACTGCAACAGTGACCTCTGTCCCAATGCTGAATGGATGACTAAAATAAACACAGAAAACCAAATCATTGTCTTTGGACCAAAACACCCATTTGTTCATTTTAGGCTTCCGGCTTCCCTTTGGAACCACTCTCTTGAGATGCCCAGATGCAGCCTTCTGAGTCTCCTTGTATGAGTTTGTTTTTTAAAGTGATATATGCCATATGTTCGAGAGTCTAATAACAGTGTTTGATATTGGCTGCAGTTAGAGGATGACTAGAAGTCCAGTATAGGAAAAGAAGATAAGGAATAAACTTAGCTGCTCTCTTGAGGAACTGAAGCTGCTTTAAAACACATGCTTATAATTCCTTGCCTGATCTGAAATTTGAAAGTTTTAGTATTGTTGTCAAAATTTTTTACATGTGGAAAGGAAAAAGACTGGTTAAGTAAGTCTGGCATAAAATTTAAAAATATATTAGGACCCATAGAAATCTTTTTAAACCATCATTGACCCTCCAATTTTTCCACAGAGTTTTCACTTAAAGTCCAAAGTTTTTGTTTTTACTTCATCCCACTATATTAGGCTAAGAATTATGGTAGTTAATCCTTCCCCAGCTGTTGGTAGCATATAAAAACTATCTAGGCTCCAGCTGTTTTAGTGAGAACACTTTTGGTTGCAAGTGACAGAAACCCATCTCAAACAGGCTTAAGCAAAAAGTAGAATTTATTGGCTCATATAGCAGATAAACCTAGAAGTTATAGCTTCAGGCATGGCTTGATCAAGATGCTTAAACAATGATGTATGGAATCTTACTCTCTTTCCAAGTCATAAATCTGTTTTTCTTTATGTTGACTTCATTTTTCAGATATGGTGGAAAGATGACTATTGGCAGTTCAACACTTGGCAATATCAGTAGAAAGAGATTCTATTTCTATATAATACTTTCAGAACTTTTAGGCAAGGCTCTCTATGACCTGACTTAGGTCATGTGCCCATGCTTGAACCAACCACATTGCTCAAGTGCCTGCCTTGTGGTTAAGCTCTCACGGGACCCAAGGGTGGATCTTGTCCCATTTAAATCACAAGGATAGTCTGAGAAAGTGGTATCCCCAAGGAAAATCAGGTTACTAATACCAAGATGGGAATGGGTGCTGTAACAGTGTTGGCTGCCTAACCAAAATCCACTTTCCTGGTTTTCCCTGCTAACTGAACCCTGGTCATGTTTAGGTATTTACTTGTCTCTATGCAGATGTAGGCTCAGGAAAAGGGCAAAGGGTTGGTGTGCTGGTATATAGTGTCAGAGTCTAGGCAGGATGAGGAAGGCAACCTGGTCACAGAACAACACTGACAGCCCAGACATGGTAAGGTCAGCATCCATCTAAGGATGGGTGGTGATAGCTTACGGGAAATTGGTTACATTCAGAGGAATGGATCAAAGGAGTAATTGGGGCCAGGTGTCTCACTAAAAAGGAGAAAAATGACTGAACCCTATGCTGTGTTGGATTGAAATTGGAGATAATGTTGTGAATTAATGGTTTTCTACTTATATAGATATATATATAGAAATACAGATGAAATACACATATGTGTGCATGTGTGTGTGTATGTGTGTATGTACACACACACATATATAGCCTAGCTCTGTTCATAGAGAGGCATGGGAACAGAAATACCTAATAGCAAAGAACAAACATCTAATGCTAGATTGGATAACATCTAATGTTCAGATCCTCTGGATCATGGAAAAAGCAAGAGAGTTCCAGAAAAACATCTACTTCTGCTTTATTGACTATGCCAAAGCCTTTGACTGTGTGGATCACAANGGCAGAGGAACCAGAGATCAAATTGCCAACATCTACTGGATCATGGAAAAAGCAAGAGAGTTCCAGGAAAACATCTATTTCTGCTTTATTGACTATGCCAAAGCCTTTGACTGTGTGGATCACAAGAAACTGTGGAAAATTCTGAAAGAGATGGGAATACCAGACCACCTAACCTGCCTCTTGAGAAACCTATATGCAGGTCAGGAAGCAACAGTTAGAACTGGACATGGAACAACAGACTGGTTCCAAATAGGAAAAGGAGTACGTCAAGGCTGTATATTGTCACCCTGCTTATTTAACTTATATGCAGAGGACATCATGAGAAATTGTGGGCTGGAGGAAGCACAAGCTGGAATCAAGATTGCCGGGAGAAATATCAATAACCTCAGATATGCAGATGACACCACCCTTATGGCAGAAAGTGAAGAGGAACTAAAAAGCCACTTGATGAAAGTGAAAGAGGAGAGCGAAAAAGTTGGCCTAAAGCTCAACATTCAGAAAACAAAGATCATGGCATCTGGTCCCATCCCTTCATGGGAAATAGATGGGGAAACAGTGGAAACAGTGTCAGACTTTATTTTTTTGGGCTCCAAAATCACTGCAGATGGTGACTGCAGCCTTGAAATTAGAAGACGCTTACTCCTTGGAAGAAAAGTTATGACCAACCTGCATAGCATGTTGAAAAGCAGAGACATTACTTTGCCAACAAAGGTCCATCTAGTCAAGGCTATGGTTTTTTCCATCTTCCTTAGCATCAAGTAAATACAAATGAAATTACGTGAGACAATAGGTAATGGCATCAGAGTGGCTAACTGTTAGACATCCAACAACCCCATGTTGGTACAATAACTCAAGAAAGCCGTATGGCAGTATTGCCCTGAGAGCTCAGCTGGTAAAGAATCCTCCTTCAATGCAAGATACCTGGGTTCGATTCCTGGGTTGAGAAGATTCTCTGGAGAAGGGAAAGGCTACCCACTCCAGTATTCTGGCCTAAGAGAATTCCATGGACTGTATAGTCTGTGGGGTCACAAAGAGTCAGACACGACTGAGCGACTTTCACTTTCAATTAAGTTGAGTGTTTGTGTGCCATGTAGCCCTTCATCTTCACTTCTAGATATCTCCCCTAGGGAAGCCTGGCACATGTTTGCAAGGGTACATGCACAGAGGTATTCTGTGGAATAGTGATTTGAAGAAGAGAGAAAGAGAAATAAGAAAAAGGTAAATAAAATGGTACATACGATGTCGGTGGAATACTCCTCAGCATTCAGAATGAATGAATCACTGAGCATTATTCCACTGCATCTGTATTTATCTATCTACCACATCTCTTCTACCTGTTCAACTCTTGAAGGACACTTAGGCTGCTTCCGTAGCTTGGCTATTATAAATAGTGCTGCAGTGAACACTGGGTGTATGTATCTTTTTGAATTAGTGTTTTGTTTTCCTTGTATAAAAATGGAGTGAAATTTTGCCATTTGAAATAGCACGGAGAGACCTGGGTAGTATTAGGGTTAGGAAATAAATAAGAGACAGACACCAACTGTATGTAGTCACTTGTGTGTGGAGCCTAAATATGACGAACGAGAAACAGATTCACAGATGTGGAGAACAAGCTAGTGTTCATCAGAGGGGCTAGGACCAGGGCAAAGCAGGGTGAAAGGCACAGACTACTCGGTGTAAAATAAGTCCCAAGGGTGTTATGCACAGCATAGGAAATACAGTCAGTATCTTATAATAATTTTGAATGGAGTCTGATGTATAAAAATATCAAGTTACTATGTTGAGTTCTGTTGAAACTAATAATAAGTCAACTGTGCACGTGTGCTAAGTCACTTCAGTCATGTCCGACTCCTTGCAACCCTGTGATCCGTAGTCTGCCAGGCTCCTCTGTCCTTGGAAATTCTCCAGGCAGGAATACTGGAGTGAGTTGCCATGCCCTCCTCGAGGGGATCTTCCCGACCAGAGATTGTGCCTGCGTCTCCCGTGGCTCCTGCATTGCAGGCAGATTCTTTTACCGCTGAGCCCCTGCAGAAGGCAAGTCAACTGTACTTCAATAAAAAATAAATGAATTACATTTCACATTTATTAGCATGTAACTGCACCTACATGTGTGAGCACCAGTGAACCTAAAGACAAAAAGCATAAAATCTAAAAACATAAAAAAGTAAGTAGCAAAATGTTCCATATAGTATAACATTTACATACAATTTATGTAAACTTTTAAGACAATATGTGTACTCTTTTTTTGATACATGTGAACACAGTAGAAGTACAGAAACACAGAAATAATATATATTAAGCTCAGGACTGTGGTTACTTTTGGGTGCAAAGGAAAGAGGAGAGATGATAATGAGATTGGAGTAGGGTTTAGCTCTACTTGTAATGTTTTGTTTTTTGAAAAATAAAGAGCACTCTGAAGAACTTATGGCAAAACAAAATCTGTTAAATCTTGGAGGTGATTTTCTGTTTTGTTTTATGTGTTTGTAATATGTAATATTTAAAAAATTTAAGCATGTTAGGATTAGAATGGAGCATATTGTTAGTATTTAAATTTCCACTTACCAAGTTATAGGTAGATTTCACTGAGTAGTTGTTGCTTTTATAAAAATATGTTTTAAAACACTGTATACAGTTCATTAAAATTAGAGGAAAAGCATCTCCAGCTGACCTTATTTGCTAGAATGGAACACAGAGCTTTGTTGTGTTAAGTTGCCCCTTAGGATAGATCCCATAATCTCATTTGTTCCCAGTTTTCTATAATTACATCTGACAACATAATTTTTAAAAAAAGACCTCTTTATGTTGAAGATAAAAGCATACTCTATTAACCATCTGGCTGAGGACCACAATTGACAAAAAGCTTTTTCTAATTAGTATGATTGTCAAAGTGTGTTAGCATCAGGCTTTGGGAAGAGTAATGGCTCTTTAAGGAAACTGGACCACTTTTGGAAACTTTTGTTCAGTGGTTTATAGGAAGAGCTTGCTGGTTCTGCCTTTTGTCTTAGGATGTGTTTTCCCAAGAAAAGAAAGATAATAAGGATACTCTGCTGCTGCTGCTAAGTCGCTTCAGTTGTGTCCGACTCTATGTGACCCCATTGATGGCAGCCCACCGGGCTCCCCAGTTCCTGGGATTCTCCAGGCAAGAACACTGGAGTGGGTTGCCATTTCCTTCTCCAATGCGTGAAAGTGAAAAGTGCAAGTGAAGTTGTTCAGTCGTGTCTGTCTCTTAGCAACCCCATGAACTGCAGCCCACTAAGCTCCTCTGTCCGTGGGATTTTCCAGGCAAGAGTACTTGAGTGGGGTGCCAAAGAATTCAGTGCCCACGAATGGTTGGGGACTCTATGACCCTTGCTGCTTATGATTTTTAAAAACCAAGTATTGATGATTAAGCCCTTGTCACTTGTTACATGTTGGCAGAAATGGAAAACAGCCTATACGCACATTTGGAAATGCACATTGAAATAAGCAACCTTTAGGTACGCAGCTGCAGGTAGGAAGTTATTTATCCCATATCTAAAATGTATGAGGCTTTTTATTTTGGCATGTTGTCGCAAATGGTCCCCACCAGGCGTCTTGCTGCTAGCTTCAGACTAAAGCCATCTGCCGACAGTCTTCTCTGCTTTTGCTGAAATTAGCTGGGTACTATTAGATGTTTAAAGTTAAAGGGGACTCTTTCCTGATGGCTCACTGTTGTGTGCTCGTTATTTTTTCCCCCCTCCATTGGAAACATTGCTGTGTATAAACCATGATGTCCACTTCTTTACATGCATGATTTCTTCTAATTGTTGCAACAACTCAGTGGAGAAACTGAACTTTGGAGGGCTTTAATAACTGCCTGTAAGTGGCAAGGTCAGAGCCACGTTAGTCTGATACTGAAACCCAGGGTCTCGGCAGTTACCATGCTACACTGTACTGCTGTAAGGGAGGTAGTTTGCTTTTCTAATTTTTGGTCATCTTTAGGGTTTTACGTGGTCATTCATTTTTTTTTAAGACTTGAGAAAAGATAAATTAAAACTATTGGGTTATAGGACTTCCCTGGTGATCCAGTGCAGGGGATTGGGTTTGATCCCTGGTCAGGGAGCTAAGATCATGCATACCACACAGCATAGCCAAAAAAATTGGGGGGCGGGGAGGGGTGGTAGTGTTCATATGTTGGGGATAAGTATAATGTTCGACAGTTACTTTTTGGTGGTCAGGATTAATAAAAGGCTAAAAGAATGGATGAGCATTTAAAAATATTAACTGTTGAATGTCAATATATATTTTGAATTTTGAAGTTAAAATTGTCTTAGATTGTACCATCAAACTCTTGGAAAAATTATCTGCAAACCTGTTATTGCCTCTCCTTTCTCTTCTTCCTGTTCCCATAATATTCCGTGCATTGTTTTTTGAATGAGGGAGTGAATAAAGGTCAGCAGGAAGTAGTCACCAGTGGTAACCGTCTGTCTTGCATTTATGGTTAATCAGCTGTCTCCTCCATCGCACCCGGTCAGATTTGTTCACTGCTTGTCCCCCTGACATGGTGCCTGGCCTATTGTTGGTGTTCTAGAAATGTGTGTGGGCTGGATGAAGGAATCTGAAACCTGAGCAAAGTCTTGGAAAGGATAAGCATTTAGCAGAGGATCTGCAGTCTTGCTCTTAAGGCCATGCAGTCCTCTTCATCCTGCAGACTCTTCCTCCTGTTTCGTTGCCATGCTGGAGACAATCGCAGGTCGGTTCACCGCAGGTGTCGGTGGCCAGGGGACACACCGCAGTCCTCCTGTGCAGGCGGGCTGAGTTCCCGTCCCAGCCATGCCTTTTTCAGGACACTCTTTAAAAAAAGTGAATATTAGGTATGTCTTATTTTTAATTACTGTCACTGATGTATGTAATTTGAAAATTAATGTTGCTGTAATTATATTGATATACTGAATAGTTATTCCCAGCTTCTTAGTCAGACAAATTAAGCCTGTCTTTATGAATTCATCTTCAAAGGCTCAAAGTGGTTAAGGAATCGGGAGTATGCAGAATTAAAGCCTTTGTTCTGCGGTTAATTTAGCATGAGTTAGCAAATGTAATTGATTTTAAAAATGTGGCATCAAGATCAGATTTCCCTTCAAGGAGAACTTTTGGTCTCTGTTCTCTGTTTCCAGAGGTTTCTGATTTATAACAAGGAGCTCACTGGGGTCACATTCAAAACAGGAATTAAAGTGATTTGTTTGGGTTTGCTGACAAGGAGTTAAATGCCTTAAATAGGGGACATTCTTTCTTGGGACTGCAGATGCCCTGATTTTGAAAAAGTGATACAGTCTCTTGTCTTGCTGACTGCTGTGTATCCTGTGCTTAACATTGTGCCTGTCCTGAGGGTGCTCAGCGACTTTTTTTTTTTTTTTTAAATAAGAAACTGAATGAATGAGTGAATAAAGGTCACTAGGAAACAGCAGAGAAATGTATACGATCTTTTGATTTTTCCAGTGTTGAAACGGTTCCTCTCTTTCCTTTGCTGCCCTCACACCCTCAGCCGTGGCTACTATTCCCCGCCCCGCCCCCTCCCAGCCCAGCGCCCACTCCCTCCCGTGGCGTCAGTCATCCGGTTTCTCTGCACCAAGACCTCCAGGTGTCCTTATTGACGGATGTATTACTCGGGGAAAGTACTGCTAGGGTCTGACCGGACAGATCACCCCAGTCTGCAGTGTGGACGGGAGTGAACTGGTCAGGCGGGGTGAGACGGAGAAGACAGACCTGAAACTAACAAACGCAAGGAAGGCGGTTGCTGTGCAGAGGGCTGCAGGGGGCGCTGTGGGAGCAAGCCAGGGAAAGAGGCGACAGTCGGTAGACGCTTCTTCACAGTATGGCAGACCTGGAGCCACACCTCCTGGCTTTCCAGGCTGATGTCAGGCACTATGGACTGTCATAGCTCATCATCTGAACCTCCCTTCCCTTTTCTCTCTGGTCTGTATAAAGCCTGAGGGCTCATCTTTTTGTCTTTTCATACCGTTCGTGGGCTTCTCAAGGCAAGAATACTGAAGTGGTTTGCCGTTCCCTTCTCCAGAGGACCACGTTTTGTCAGAACTCTCCACCGTGCCCTACATGCATGGCTCATAATTTCACTGAGTTAGACAATGCTGTGGTCCATGTGATCAGTTTGATTAGTTTTCTGTGGTTGTGTTTTTCATTCTGTCTACTCTCTTAAGATTATACAGTGGAAGTGGCAAATAGATTCAAGGGATTAGATCTGATAGAGTGCCTGAAGAACTATGGACGGGGGTTCGTGACATTGTACAGGAAGCAGTGATCAAGACCATCCCCAAGAAAAAGAAATGCAAAAAGGCGAAATGGTTATCTGATGAGGCCTTACAAATGACTGAGAAAAGAAGAGAAGCAAAACGCAAAGGAGAAAAGGAAAGATATACCCATTTGAATGCAAATTTCCAAAGAACAGCAAGGAGAGATAAGAAAGCCTTCCTTAGTGATCAATGCAAAGAAATAGAAGAAAACAATAGAATGGGAAAGACTAGAGATCTCTTCAAGAAAATTAGAGATACCAAGGGAACATTTCATGCAAAGATGGGCTCAATAAAGGACAGAAATGGTCTGGACCTAACAGAAGCAGAAGATACTAAGAAGAGGTGGCAAGAATACACAGAAGAACTGTACAAAAAAGATCTTCATGACCCAGATAATCACGATGGTATGATCACTCACCTAGAGCCAGACATCCTGGAATGTGAAGTCAAGTGGACCTTAGAAAGCATCACTATGAACAAAGCTAGTGGAGGTGATGGAATTACAGTTGAGCTATTTCAAATCCTGAAAGATGATACTGTGAAAGTGCTGCACTCAATATGCCAGCAAATTTGAAAACCTAGGCAGTGGCCACAGGGCTGGAAAAGGTCAATTTTCATTCCAATTCCAAAGAAAGACAATGTCAAAGAATGCTCAAGCTACCACACAATTGGACTCATCTCACGTGCTAGCAGAGTAATGTTCAAAATTCTCCAAGCCACGCTTCAACAGTACGTGAACCAAGAACTTCTAGGTGTTCAAACTGGATTTAGAAAAGCCAGAGGAACCAGAGATCACATTGCCAACATCTGATCATCAAAAAAGCAAGAGAGTTCCAGAAAAACATCTGCTTTATTGACTATGCCGAAGCCTTTGACTGTGTGGATCACAATAAACTGTGGAAAATTCTGAAAGAGATGGGAATACCAGACCACCTTACCTGCCTCCTGAGAAATCTGCATGCAGGTCAGAAGGCAACAGTCAGAACCAGACATGAAACAATAGACTGGTTCCAAATAGGGCAAGGAGTATGTCAAGGCTGTGTGTATTGCTTTAAGTATTGCTTATTTAACTTATATGCAGAGTAGATCATGCGAAATGCCATACTGGATGAAGTACAAGCTGGAATCAAGATTGCTGAGATTTATGAAATATTAATAACCTCAGATATGCAGATGACACCACCCCACCCTTATGGCAGAAAGCGAAGAAGAACTAAAGAGCCTCTTGATGAAGGTGAAAGAGGAGAGTGAAAAAGTTGGCTTAGAACTCAGCATTCAAAAACTAAGATCATGGCATCAGGTCCCATCACTTCATGGCAAATAGATGGGGAAAAAGTGGAATCGTTGAAAGGTTTTCTTTTCTTGGGCTCCAAAATCACTGCAGATGGTGACTGCAGCCATGAAATTAAAAGACGCTTGCTCCTTGGAAGAAAAACTATGACCAACCTAGACAGCATATTAAAAAGCAGAGACAGTACTTTTCTGACAAAGGTCTGTCTAGTCAAGGCTATGGTTTTTCCAGTGGTCATGTATGGATGTGAGAGTTGGACCATAAAGAAAGTCAAATACTGAAGAACTGATGCTTTTGAACTGTGGTGTTGGAGAAGACTCTTAAGAGTCACTTGGACTGCAAGGAGATCCAACCAGTCCATCCTAAAGGAGATCAGTCCTGGGTGTTCATTGGAAGGTCTGATGTTGAAGCTGGAAGTCCAGTACCTGATGCGAAGAACTGACTAATTGGAAAAGACCCTGATGCTGGGAAAGATTGAAGGCAGGAGGAGAAGGGGATGACAGAGGAAGAGATGGTTGAATGATGTCATCACTTCAATAGACATGAATTTGAGCAAGCTCTGGGAGTTGGTGATAGACAGGGAGGCCTGGTGTGCTGCAGTCCAAGGGATTGCAAAGAGTCAGACACGACTGAGTGACTGAACTGTACTGAACTGAACTGAGGTCTCATCTCCATGCGATGGCTCCAGAGGTCTGTCTCCTCGGCTCTCCACTGGTTTGTCCCTTCAGTTCTGCAGTCTGTCCTGCAGAACACTGCAGGGTCTGATTCAGGCATGCCTTGCCAGGCTCCTTCCACCTCTAACTCCACTCCAGTAATATTGCACTTCTTTTTATTCCTGGAAGGTACCAACTTTTTTTTGCTCCTTTATGCTTTTTACATCCTCTGCTTGAAATATTCTTGCTTCCAACAATATAAGAGCTTTTTTTTTTTTTTTTAAATAATAAAGCTCAATAAGAACTTTTTCTGGCTCTTACTCATTCTTCAGCAGCTCTTGGATATCACTTCTTCTGAGAACATTTCATGCTCCTAACACTCCAAGTCTGGGTTTATCCATGGTGACATATTTTCTATGATGCAGTCTGAGCATTTATGTACACTCCTATAATTGCCTGTTCATCTCTTATTAGTCTGTGGGATTGGTGAATACTTTGCTATTTCTTCTCTGGGCCTAAGTCAGAAGGGGCTGTTTTCTTGAATGCTTCTATCCCGTTTGAGCTCCTTATAACGTTAGGTTTACCTAGAGCAGCACCTTTCACAGGTCACGGCCTTGTTTCTGTTCTGGGCACTTCCTGTCCATCCTTTGCACATCTTCCAGGTCAGCATCCCTAAGGTGCTGGCTCGCATCACTTCCCTGTACCATGAAATCCATTGTTTCCTTAGTTCTGTTTTCCACAAGGTAAAACTAGCAGGCACTCAGCATAAATGAGTGTTGCTAGTTTTTTCTACATTTTCTACATTTCTGTCTTGGTTTAAGGCATCAGCATTTTCTTAACGATCAAGCTGGAAAACGCGACAGTTTGGAGTTCTCCCTGATCCTCAGTAACTGAACCCGAGCGGCGTCAGTGTCACACAGGGACAGAGCAGGGGGAGGAGGCGAACCTCATGACTTTGGGTGAAGACTGGGCTGGGGGGTACTTCAGGCAGAGCACCCTCCCCTCCACCCGGCCTGTGAGCCTGCACTTCCTTCATCCTTTCTCCCCGCTGCCGATGCTTCAGTTTAGACCTCTTTAGCTCAGTTTGGAATGTCGTCATCTCATCTAACTGACCCATGACCCCCAGTTGTTTCTCCTAGACTCTGTGGAGATGAGATGAAAGTGCCTTCTAAAGTGTCCACATGCGTGTCTCAGCCATGACCTTGAACACGGCTGCCGGGATCTTTCCCATCCAGCTGCTCACGGTTCTCCTCTGGCGTCTTCTGTCCCGGCCGCCTCAGTCCCAGGCGCTCCCCGTGGACAGGGGTGTGGGCCGTGTTGGGTGTGCGCTCAGCGCCGTGTGATAGAACACGTTGCTGACTTCGCTCCTCTCCTGCACACCCGTGGGGCCCGTAACCACGTTTCCTTCATCTTGCGTCTGTCTCCCTCCCTCCCCCTACCCCAGCCCAGCGTCGGCCGACACGGAAGAGGTCAGCAACCCATAGTATCCGTGGACCCGGTGCTTCTGTTCCTCCTCCCGCCTCCTTCCAGGAACCTTCCGGGTTCCCTCCAGGCCGACAGCCTCGCATGCGGGAATCCCGCGCTACCTAAAGTGCCGTCTGGGCCAGCGGCCGAGGCGTCGAGTGGGAGCCGCAGTTGCAGGTGAAGAGCTCAGGGAGAGTACTGATTGCACTTTTGTTTCTGAACCCAGGTGCTTGCGACGGGGCTCAGTGGCCTGTACTCCTCCCTGCCTACCAAGCTGGAGGAGAAAGGCGAGGGGTGGCACTGCCTGCTGAGGGACGACTGGCTCCTTCTCCCGCCGCTCGTCCAGTTCATGAACTCGCTGGAGTTCTGCAACGCCGTCATTCAGGTGAGAGCAGCCGGGGGTCTGCCACGGCCCATTCAGGATGCAGACGATATGCAGAGTCAGCTGATCACATCAGCGTTCCTTCTCTTATTGCAGTCAACGTTTGTGGAACACTGATGCTTTACTTTAAGCCTATTGAACGTCCTGGAATGAGCAAAAATGTTAGTTTATAGGTTTGGGGGAAGTTTTAATTGAGAAAAAAAATGAGTAGATTTTCTTTATCTTCCTTATAAAAAGTGTTAATTCTGTTTTGATTATCCATTTAACCATCAAAAATAAGTTCAATGCCAGACTCATTAAATAGATATTTTTAGGCTTCTAAGTACTCCAAATTACACCATTTTTACTTCAAGGTCTTCTTGGGAGTCTACAAAGCAAAACACTTTATTTTGCTTAATTGTGCATAGTACATAAAGGACATTGTTATCTCAATTGAATTTAGAAGACGTTAAGCATCTTCTTAGCAACACAAATTAAATTTGCTTTGAAATTGGCCTGCTTCGGGGGAAAAACAGCCACTGAACTCAAGTATATTTGGCTTTTTGATTAGATTTTTACCTTCAAATTTCTTGTTACTGTTTTCAATAAAAAATCAGATCATATATATACTTAAGGGTGTAGTAGGTTTTCACTGAAAAATGTTTTATTTCTTTATAGGACAAATATTGCCTTAATACTAGATTTATTAAGAAATAAAATTTCTTTATGATGATTGTAAGGGGAAAAATGTTAGTTATAATTTGTTTATCTACCAAATGAAAAAATAGCTTCTGGAAGAAAATGCAAGTAAATTACTTCAGTTCCCGTCTCATTTTTATTACTAAGTCAAAGGAGATTTTATTTATGTATAAGATAAATGAATTACATCTTAAGTTATTTTTTTTCCTTTAATATAACAGTCTATCAACATTTTCTTGCAGAAGTTTGTGAAAATAAAAAAGATGGAACTATTAGTTTCTCCCCAAATGTACACAGAGAGTGAGATTATCAGTAATTTAAAGATCTAGCCGCACTTCCCTAGAAATTGCTTTTTACTTTATTGTTTAACTCTTTTTATTTTTTTAAAGAAAGAGAAAGCTAACAGGCATGGTTGAGAACAGAGATATAGTTTATATCTTATTCTGAGACTGAAGCCATATACTTTAAAGATTTTTTTTTTTCGGGGTACTACCGAAAAGATTACAGTTGACCTTTGCACCTGCAGGTTTCACAGCTGTGGATTCCACCAACAGCAGATCTGAAAGTATTTCCAGAAGAATCCAGAAAGTTCCAAAGGGCAAAACTTGAATTTACTGAATGCCAGCAACTGTTTACATAGCATTTATATTGTAGTTACTATTTGTATTGTATTAGGCATTATAAAGTAATTTAGAGATGATTTATAGTATATGGGAAGATTTAAGTATATGTAGATTATATGAAAACTATAATAAAAACTATGCCATTTTTATTTATAAGAGACTTAAGCATCCACAGATTTTGGTATTGTGGCAGTGAGGGCTGGTCATTCCAGAACCAATTCCCCACAGATACTGGGGATGATTGTATTTATAAAAGACGTCAGTAAGGCTTATCCATACTAAATATATTTTGAAAGTTAAATATAGGAAATGTTGTACCTCTGATAATGTTTTCTGCTTTTTAGCATTATCTGTTTTTTATGGAAAGATTTTCTAAATGCCTTCCTCCCCAATATAAATGATTTTATCAGGGAATGCATTTCAAAATGAGAATTTTTTTCTGCTGACAAAATGAATGGTTTTAATTGTCCATTTTGACAGTTATTTTTTTAAAAATTAGTCGCAAGTTGAGGTAGGACATAGATGAAGTTATGGAGCAAAAATGATCCATTCCAGTTTGTTGACTTTAATATATGAGCCCATGTACATATTCAGTCTATTTATTATATGTTTTTTAATTTTTTTTCCAAATAGAAATTTAAAATTACCGGTTTTAAAATTTGGAAGTCCAGGCTATTTATTTATACTCGGATAAACCATCTGGAAAAATTACATGGTGGTTTGAAGTGTCAGTTATTCTTTAGCCATGAAATAAACAGCGACCATTTGGATTTCCTTTTTGAATTCAGGTTTGATTTTAAGAAGATCTAAAGATTGTCTTTTTCATGACTGTTTGTTTCTCTCTTAGGTGGCTCACCCTTTGATTCGTAATCAGCTTGTCAATTATATTTACAACGGATTCTTGGTACCGGTCTTGGCTCCAGCTCTCCATAAGGTCAGTGATTGGCTGATGTCATCTCTTGTCTGTTTCTTGTACAACTGATAGAAGCCGAGGAAGGAAGACACAGTATCATTGACTTGGTGGTGACTTAGCTTTATTTTCTTCTCATTTCATCCATGTTCCTTATCAGTGTCAATTACAGATCTTAATGATGGTGACAACTTAAGTCTGACAGGATCCATTTGATGTGTCGAGTAGGGCCCTGTGAATATCAAGTAAGCTGGTGTAAGTGAACACTGGCACCTGGACTGACTCTTGTGTCTACTTGATTTCATAGGTAGTAGTGCTAAGAGTTGGACACGACTGAGCGACTTCACTTTCACTTTTCACTTTCACGCATTGGAGAAGGAAATGGCACCCCACTCCAGTGTTCTTGCCTGGAGAATCCCAGGGACAGGGGAGCCTGGTGGGCTGCCGTCTATGGGGTTGCACAGAGTCAGACACGACTGAAGTGACTCAGCAGCAGCAGCAGCAGCAGCAGCAGCCACTTGGAACTCTGTTAAGCTCTCCTCTGAGCTAACATGGCTCATAGTTTCATTGAGTTAGACAAAGCTGTGGTCCATGTGATCAGTTTGGTTGATTTTCTGTGATTGTGGTTTTCATTCTGTCTGCCCTCTGATGGATAAGGATAAGAGGCTTATGGAAGCTTCCCTTGTGGGAGAGACTGACAGAGGGGGAAACTGGTTATTGTTCTGATGGGCGGGGCCATGTTCAGTCTGGTTCAGTCGCTCAGTCGTGTCCGACTCTTTGCGACCCCACGGACTGCAGCATGCCAGGCCTCCCTGTCCATTACCAACTCCCGGAGTTTACCCAAACTCATGTCCATTGAGTCGGTGATGCCATCCAACCATCTCATCCTCTGTCATCCCCTTCTCCTCCTGCCTTCAATCTTTCCCAGCATCAGGGTCTTTTCCAATTAGTCGGTTCTTCACATCAGGTGGCCAGAGTATTGGAGTCTCAGCTTTAACATCTGTCCTTCCAGGGAATATTCAGGGTTGATTTCCTTTAGGATGGACTGGTTGGATCTCCTTGCAGTCCAAGTGACTCCTCTTAAGAGTCTTCTCCAACACCACAGTTCAAAAACATCAATTCTTCAGCACTTGACTTTCTTTATGCTCCAACTCTCACATCCATACATGACCACTGGAAAAACCATAGCTTTGACTAGACGGACCTTTGTCAGAAAAGTAATGTCTCTGCTTTTTAATATGCTGTCTAGGTTGGTCATAGCTTTTCTTCCAAGGAGTAAGCGTCTTTTAATTTCATGGCTGCAGTCACCATCTGCAGTGATTTGGGAGCCCAAGAAAATAAAGTCTCTCACTGTTTGCACTATTTCGCCATCTATTTCCCATGAAGTGATGGGACCAGATGCCACGATCTTCTTTTTCCGAATGCTGAGCTTTAAGCCAACTTTCTCACTCTCCTCTTTCACTTTCATCAAGAAGCTCTTTAGTTCTTCACTTTCTGCCTTAAGGGTAGTGTCATCTGCATATCTGAGGTTATTGATATTTCTCCCAGCAATCTTGATTCCAGCTTGTGCTTCCTCCAGCCCAGGGTTTCTCATGATGTACTCTGCATAGAAGTTAAATAAGCAGGGTGACAATATAGAGCCTTGACATACTCCTTTTCCTATGTCCAGTTCTAACTGTTGCTTCCTGACCTGCATATACGTTTCTCAAGAGGCAGGTCAGGTGGTCTGGTATTCCCATCTCTCTCAGAATTTTCCACAGTTTGTTGTGATCCACACAGTCAAAGGCTTTGGCATAGTCAATAAAGCAGAAGTAGATGTTTTTCTGAAACTCTCTTGCTTTTTCGATGATCCAGCAGATGTTGGCAGTTTGATCTCTGTTTCCTCTGCCTTTTCTAAATCCAGCTTGAACATCTGGAAGTTCATGGTTCATGTATTGTTGAAACCTGGCTTGGAGAATTTTGAGCATTACTTTGCTAGTGTGTGAGATGAGTGCAATTGTGCAGTAGTTTGAGCATTCTTTGGCATTGCCTTTCTTTGGGTGGAATGAAAACTGACCTTTTCCAGTCCTGTGGCCACTGCTGAGTTTTCCAAATTTGCTGGCATATTGAGTGTAGCACTTTCACAGCATCATCTTTGAGGATTTGAAATAGCTCAACTGGGATTTCATCACCTCCACTGGCTGTGTTCATAGTGATGCTTTCTAAGGTCCACTTGACTTGACATTCCAGGATGTCTGGCTCTAGGTGAGTGATCACACCATCATGATTATCTGGGTCATGAAGATCTTTTTTGTACAGTTCTTCTGTGTATTCCTTCCATTTCTTCTTAATATCTTCTGCTTCTGTTAGGTCCATACCATTTCTGTCCTCTATTGAGCCCATCTTTGCATGAAATGTTCCCTTGGTATCTCTAATTTTCTTGAAGAGATCTCTAGTCTTTCCCATTCTATTGTTTTCCTCTATTTCTTTGCACTGATCACTGAGGAAGGCTTTCTTATCTCTCCCTGCTATTCTTTGGAACTCTGCATTCAAATGGATATACCTTCCCTTTTGTCCTTTGCCTTTTGCTTCTCTTCTTTTCACAGCTATTAGTAAGCCCTCCCCAGACAACCAATTTGCTTTTTTGCATTTCTTTTTCTTGGACATGGTCTCAATCCCTGTCTCCTGTACAATGTCACAAACCTCCGTCCATAGTTCATCAGGCACTCTTTCTATCAGATCTAGTCCCTTCAATGTGTTTCTCACTTCCACTACATAATTGTTAGGATTTGAAGTAGGGCATACCTGAATGGTCTAGAGGTTTTCCCTACTTTCTTAAATTTAAGTCTGAATTTGGCAATAAGGAGTTCATGATAAGTTCATAATAAGGGGCTATGTTCAGTAAATCTTTAGTCCAATTTTCTATTGGTGGGCGGGGCTGTGTTCCCTCCCTGATGCTTGACCTGAGGCCGCACTGTGTGGAGGTAATGAAGATAATGGCAGCCTCCTTCAAATGTTCCCCTGCAGGTACACTGCACTCAGTGCCCCCGACCCTGGAGCAGGCCACCTCTGACCCGCGCCTCTGCCGGAGACACTCATAGACTTGTCTGGTTTAGTCTCTTGTGGAGTCACTGCTCCTTTCTCCTGGGTCCTGGTGTGCACAAGGTTATTTTTTTGTGCCCTCCAAGAGTCTGTTTCCCCAGTCCTGTGTAAGTTCTGGTGGCTCCAAGAGGGCTTATGCTATACCCAGGTCTGCGGTATCCAGACCACTGCTGACCCGCACCTCCACAGGAGACACTCAGACAGAGTTCTGGCTCAGCCTCTGAGGGTTGGGCCTGTGTTCCGTGCCCTTCCCAGGTCTGAGCAGCTCAGGCGACCAGGTGCTTGGTGAGCACTGTCCCAGGTGGACCCTGCATCTCACTCACCTCCCGAGTCCTGCTGCTGGGTTTCCCGGGGGCGCCGCCAGAGCACTGTCTCAGGCATGCCTGTCTCCTCTGGGGAGCTCATCTCAGGCTGCGACCCTCCTGGCGGATGTCAGCCATCCAGGATCCCAGGAAGACATGTTTAGCAGCTGGAAGCCTGCTCACAGTTTGTTGGAAGATACCCTCTGGAGGCTGAGATTGCAGCAGCCCCATGCCTCGGGCTCTGACCATCCTGAGCCTGCCTCTCTGCCTCTAGGTGGGGAGAGGCCTGTACACAGCCTGCTTGCTCTCCTTTGGTATTCGCTCAGTGAGTGGGCCAGGCTGCTCGCTAGGTTGTTAGGTTAGAGCCTTTGGCAGGAAAGTTCTCTTTTCTGCAGTTGCAGTTCAGTTCAGTTCAGTCGCTCAGTCGAGTCCGACTCTTTGCGACCGCATGAGTTGCAGCACGCCAGGCCTCCCTGTCCATCACCAACTCCCAGAGTTCACTCAGACTCACGTCCATCGAGTCAGTGATGCCATCCAGCCATCTCATCCTCTGTCGTCCCCTTCTCCTCCTGCCCCCAATCCCTCCCAGCATCAGAGTCTTTTCCAATGAGTCAACTCTTTGCATGAGGTGGCCAAAGTACTGGAGTTTCAGCTTCAGCATCATTCCTTCCAAAGAAATCCCAGGGCTGATCTCCTTCAGAATGGACTGGTTGGATCTCCTTGCAGTCCAAGGGACTCTCAAGAGTCTTCTCCAACACCACAGTCCAAAAGCTTCAATTCTTAGGCACTCAGCCTTCTTTAGCATCACTCTGAATTTTTTATGATTCTCTTGTTTTATGTAATGAATCAATGGATATATTTTCTTTTGTGAGATGTTAAGAGACATTCATGGGCCTAGAATTCTAATTTTAAAGAGTTTTGCCTTACTAAGTAAAGAGACATATACAGTATTTAATTTGGAGGATCTTTGTCAAGTTATTTAATTACCATCCCTGGCAGGGAGAGAAGCAAGAAGCAACCTACCGCATGCATTTTGATGGCATGCTCACTCTTGTGGGTCTGATGGTCCGCTTTGAAGAACACCTGAGCATGGTGACTTTGAAACTTGGCTGTGATGCTGGTAGTCGTTCTTGTTCATAGCTTTAGGTCTTGATGGAAGATGTTCCCCTTTCTCACCGTTTAGTGCCTTTTGAGCACAGGGAGGTGTTTTCCAAAACAAACAGTGTACCTAGTTTGGCTACGGTTTTTGTGTTACTTCTGTGTTCAGGAAGTATTGTATTATAGAAATAAACCTTGTATCTGTTTCTGTGTTATCTTTCTGTTAAATACCTTGCTCTTCTCGTGGAGGGCTGGATGTCCTGTGTTGAAGGTCTGTAAGCCTCTTCATGGAAGAATTTTCCTTTATGGGAGAATAGAATGGTGCCCTGAAAATTCCTTGGCAGTAATTATCCACAGTATACTGGCCTGGTAATTCCCATGGACAGAGGAGCCTTGCGGCCTCCAATCCATGACACTGCAGATTCGGACACGACTTAGCAACTAAACAGCAACAGTTACTCACATACTGTCTTGCACATTTAGACTTTCTTCCTCATTTATTCTCATCTTTTTTCTCATTGGCTGATACTAAATAAATTGCCAAGTCATTATTATGATACAGTAAATCCCGTATGTATGAAGCTTCAGTTGCAATCTTTCAGAGATGAAAATGTGCCCCTGTGTGTTGTCCTGTACTGATGTACTCTACTGTAAGATAAAAAAGGTTTACTTTTTGTGTTTGCGTTTTATGTACTGTTTGTGCAAAAATATTATAAGGCTGTTACAGTACAGCATTATATAACTGTTGTGTTTGTTGGGTACCTAGGCTGACTTTGTTGGATTTGCAAACAAATTGAACTTAACGAACGTGCTATCGGAACAGAACTTGTTCGTAGATAGGGGACTTACTGTAGTTATAATCGTAATTGTTATCTGTTCAGGATATTTTATGTTATTTTAATTAGCATACCTTAAGTTACAAATATTAATGATAGCTCTTTATCCACAATCAAGGTTGAGATCCACCTCAGAGAGCTGTTAAGAAGCTCTGACTGGTCTCTGAGTGCCTTCCTTTCATAGCACTTAGCACAAGTGGAATTAAATTATTCAAAGTGCGGACCTTGGGTGATGTCTCACAGTGCTCTGCCTGCTTCTTGAGGGTGGGGTTCACCCCTGCTTTGTTTACTGGGGAATCTCCAGTGCTGAGCACAGAGCCTTACACCTGGGAGGAGCACACGTATGGAATATGTTTGTTAAAATGTTGAACACTCGGTACATTTCCAGACAGTGGTTCATAGAGGAAAATTACAGCACCCACATATAGGAACTAATATTGTTCTCAATTATGCCCATAATTAAACTATGGGACGTAAACATCATCAAGTTATTAATACATGCTTATTGTGGAAAGAAACAGTGAGTACTGAATATGTAAAATACAACGTGAACATGACTATTTTAATAGGCTGCGTTTCTGTCCCTAGCAAATTCCTTAACATTTATCCGTTGCAGACCGTTTCTCCCAGGGCTGTTTAGTGATTAGGAGAGTGTTTCTGTCTTAATTTATTTTCCTCCCTGCTCTCCATTTTTCATTGTTGGTGTTGTTATCGTGTAGAATGAGAAGTTTTCGGAAGAAGCTGGGCGCAGGGGGAAGGTGAAGGGCCCCCCCGCTGGCTCTCAGCTCCCCGTGTGGTGGCTGATGCCTCTCGGGAGCGCAGGACAGGGGCTCGGAGCAGGGCAGGGAGACCAGAGCTCCGTGTTTCTGAGAGAGTCCCGGTCGGAGCACACGCACCCGTGTCCTTGCCTTTGACACAGCAAGGCACGCCTGGAAGTCTCAGGTCTCCTGGACGGGCTCCGTCTGTATCTTTCATGTTCTGTGTCCCTCACTTTGAGCCTTCTTTAATATCCTAAATAAATATCCCCCGTGGACGATCTCAGCTCCCGATTTATGTCTAACATTTTAGTTTCCTCCCTCAATGGTGGCAGATTGCCGGGGTGAACTTACTCTCACTATAAATACATTTAGGCTTAAATAGTATAAGTACATTTAGGCTTAAAATTTTTCCTGCCTCACAGTGTTTCCACAGCATTTCTTAACCAGAGATGAAGTCATTACAAAGCGTGAAGTGAGTGAAGTTGCTCAGTCGTGTCTGACTCTTTGCGACCCCATGGACTGTAGCCTACCAGGCTCCTCCATCTATGGAATTTTCTAGGCAAGAGCACTGGAGTGGGTTGCCATTTCCTTCTCCATGGGAGCTTCCCGACCCAGGGATCCAACCCAGGTCTCCTGCATTGNTGCGACCCCATGGACTGTAGCCTACCAGGCTCCTCCATCTATGGAATTTTCTAGGCAAGAGCACTGGAGTGGGTTGCCATTTCCTTCTCCATGGGAGCTTCCCGACCCAGGGATCCAACCCAGGTCTCCTGCATTGCGAGCTTTGTAGAGGGCAGTAAAAGGTGGCAGGGAGGGGGCGGTTTGCCGGGAATCTTGACAAGTGAAGAGCATCTCCTCCTGTCTTCTCCCCACTCTTCACACATGTAAAATGCCTTTGCGTATGCTGTCTCTGTGCTGTCTTTATCTTGTGCTGTGGGGTGGCCGCTTATTCTTCTGTGTTGGTGCAAAGAAGTATCTGCATAATTACCTGTAGTGTGTGTGTGTCTGTGTATAGGCCCATAATCCCTTATTCACTCTCCAAACTTCAAGAAGTTCCGAAAGCTTCATATGGTGTTACAATAGATAGCTTACGGTGAACGGTGTCAGATTCACGCTCTCCAAAGGAGAGGATTTTGCTTGCTTTGGGACCAGAGACGTGGCTTCAAGCATTTGGAGCTTCGGGTGACAAAAGTTTTATTGCAGTCCAAAAGGAATAGAGAAAGCTTCTGACACAGACTTCAGAAGGGGGCCGAGAGTGCCCCACTCAGTAGTTCCGGTCGGGCTTTATATACTCTTTCAATTGGTTATTAACAATAGAAAGGCCAGACCTACTCCCACAACATCTGAAGATGACAGGATTAGTCAGAAGGTTCTTGTTAAGGAGAAACATGTCCTCAAGCAGGATGCATTGTTGTTCTATAATCATTAGCACAGAACTTAAGGAAAAGCATACCCTTGAGCAAGATGAGTTATTTTGTTGTGTAATCATTAGCTCCGGGCTTAAAGAAAGTAAGTCTTAGAGATTGTTGTCATAACAACTCAGAGTTTGAGAAAAAAACATCTTATGTGACTAAGGGGAAGGAATGTAGGAAAAAAAAATTTGTCCCTTTCTCCTTGAGAGCCCTGAGCTCCTTATTAACCTACCTAAGGATTAACTCTCTTGGCAACCCACTCCAGTACTCTTGCCTGGAGAATCCCATGGAAGGAGGAGCCTGGTGGGCTACAGTCCATGGGGTCGCAAAGAGTCGGACACGACTGGGCGACTTCACTTTCACTTTCACTTTCAAGGATTAACTCTCAGAATCTGACCTTTGCTGAGCTCATTTGGTGGCAGACCCATACCTGAACTGTCTCAAGGTTATTAATTTTGACACCACTTGTGTTATATACAAACATTAGCTTGTATGTTTCATGGAAGACATATTAACATATGATTATAGAGTTTTGCCCTGGACCTGCTAGTTTGTTATGTCAGATATGACAGAGGTATGTATATATTACTTTTTGAAAAGTTTTGAATTATAAAATACACATGGTTTCCAGGGTTTTTGATAAGGGATTCGAGCCTATTTTGGACATTTGGGAAAAGACTCATTTCTGGAGATGGATGAAAATCATACTTTGTAAAAATCGTATTAAAGAAAATGACACCATGTTAATACGGTTCATTTAGGAATTAGATCCAGCCACAGATACCAACATCACATTGTCTAAAGCTGGTTATTTATGACCTTTGATTAATGGGACCGCCCTTATTCAGCAAGAGCAAGTTGTGTTGTTTCTGTCTGTATGTTTAATATATCAAAGCTCAGTTTTCAAGCCTAAACATTTATTGGGATGGTCATATTAGTCTGGGTCCTCAGAGAAGAGGATGCCACAATGGGATTATATGTGCAAGGGTTTTATTAGGGGAAATGCTTGTGAGAGAGAAAGCAGGAAGAGAGATGGGGAGGGCTAGGGGAGTTGTCAGGCTGCAGATCTGAGCCTGGGTGAAGGGAGGAGGCAGAGGTTGGCTGGAGTGTCCAAGGCTTCTGTGGGGTATGAGCACAGCCATCAGGGGAGGCCTGCACCTCCCAGGAACTGGTCTGCCTTAGCGTCCCTCAGTAGGAGCGGCCAGTCTGGACCCCGTAGCAGTGTCACTTCTGCCTAATGTGTTGTTCACGGTAGTCGCCAAGTCTGCCCACTTTCAATGGGAGAGAAGAGTGTCGAAGAATCTGTGGCCATATTCTGGGCATTTCCATGGTTACCGCCCTGGGACTGAAGGTTTGGAGGATCAGAGGGCTGAATGGAGAGGGCCACTTGATGAAAACCAGGATCCTGGGACGTGGGTTATAACCAGTCTGTGACAGAGCCGGGCGATAAATAGTCAAACTTCATTCTCCTTCCTCCCTCTCTTCTCCTGGACTCCACTGGGTGAACCCAAGTGAAATCCAGGTGGCAAGGGAATCAAGGAGAAAAAAGTGGCGCATACAGAGCAGGGTGAAAAAGATGGAGAGTAGGTACAGACGGGAACGGGGAAGTGGTCAGCACGCGTCTATACTCACCTCAGCGTCGCTGCTCCCCGGTGCAGCTGCTGGTGCTCCCCTTGCCAGATAAGTGTGCTTGGTCACTCAGTCCTGTCTGACTCTTTCCTGGGACTGTAGCCCACCAGGCTGCTCTGTCCATGAAGTTTTCCAGGCCAGGCTACTAGCGTGGGTTGCCATTTCCTCCTCCAGGGGATCTTCCCGACCCAGGGATCGAACCCACCTCTCCTGTGCCTCCTGCATTGCAGACAGATTCTTTACCTGCTAAGCCTTCAGGGAAGCCAAGTCATTAAATGCATACTAAACACTTGTTTAAAAAATGTTGGCATTTTAAAGAACCACTTCATTTACAAACCCGAGGCTTCTGACTTCTAGACCGGAGCTGTCTCCACCATCCAGAGCCTTCTGTTCTCCTTCAGTCTGTCTGACTCCTCTCCTTTTCTGCCCTACATGGGGGCGTGCCCGGGGCCTGGGCTCTGCTGATCAACCAGGATCAGCTACCAGCGGAATCTCTGCCTGAGTGACCTGCTGCGCCCTCAGACTATCAAAGGCACACTCACATGATCTGTTTCTCCCTGGCCACCTTAGGACAGCCTCTGTGTACCTCCTTGGCGGGGTGACGTCATTTCCCCCCAGTAGCCAGCTTTGTCCCATAAGGTTCTTTTTGTTGTTTTTTTATTGGAGGATAACTGCTTTACAATACTGTGTTGGTTTCTGCCGTACATCAACATGAGTCAGCCAAAGGTATGCATAGGACCCCTCCTTCCTGACCCTCCCTCCCGCCTCCCTCCCTGTCCCACCCCTCTGGGCTGTCACAGAGGCCTGGGTTGAGCTCCCTGCATCACACAGCAGAGTCCCAGCTGTTGTCTGTTTCCAGTTGGTGCTGCGTTTGTTTCTGTCTCTCTCTCAGGCTGTCCCACCCGCTTCTTCCTCCACTGCGCCCACACGTCTGCCCTCCGCGTCTGTGTTTCCACTGCTGCCCTGCAGATGGGTCCATCAGTGCTGTCTTCCTTGATCCCGTGTGCTTGTGTTACCCTGCTCACTTCTGCTGCTTCTCCCGGCAGTGTCCCTGCGGGTCCTCCTCTGCACACACCTCGACGTGGGTCTCATCGCAGCCACTTCTTTCTGCGGGTTGTCGCACACATCACTGCTAGGTTAAGTTGACTGAAACGCATCTTTTTTTAGAAAAAAACCTGTGTATTCATTTGGCTGTTTATTTATTGTGTCATGCAGGCTCTTTCACTGTGGTGGCGCACAGGCTCTCGTTGCGGTGCTTGGCCTTAGTTGTTCCGCAGCGTGTGGGATCCTTGTTCCCCATATCTCCCGCATTACATGGCAGATTCTTAATCACTGGACCACCAGGGAAGTCCCTGAAGACCCTTTAAATGTCCACTTTCCCATCAGCCTTGAGTGACCGATCCCCTAGGTCTCATCAGTCTGCATGCAGCTCCAAGTCCCCGCTTCACCCCCTCCTTGTTCTGGCGTCGGGGTCTCTCCTGCACTCACTCTTCTCCTCTCGAGCCTCACTCTCTGCAAGGGGCAGCTTAGACCCCACCCCTTCCTCAGCTGTCCCTCACTTGGGGGCTCTGGGCTCTCTCTTCTATCTTCTGTGGCTCAGTGTCTGTGTGGTCATTGGACACTCCTGTCTCTCATTCATCATGTTCCTGCTTCCCTGCTGCTGCTGCTGCTACTAAGTCGCTTCAGTCGTGTCCGACTCTGTGCGACCCCACAGACGGCAGCCCACCAGGCTCCCCCGTCCCTGGGATTCTCCAGGCAGGAACACTGGAGTGGGTTGCCATTTCCTTCTCCAATGCATGAAAGTGAGAAGTGAAAGTGAAGTCGTTCAGTCGTGTCTGACTCTTAGGGACCCCATGGACTGCAGCCAAACAGGTTCCTCCGTCCATGGGATTTTTCAGGCAAGAGTACTGGAGTGGGGTGCCATTACCTTCTCCATTGCCTGCTTCCCTCCCTTTATCTAAAACTCCAGGACCGTCTCTATCTGCAGTTCTCCAACAGTGTTTCAAGGAACCCTGGGCCTTGGTGGAGGGGGAGCCCAGTGTAAATTGCCTATATTTATGAGGGAAACACAGTGACGCCTGTCAGACACCATGTGGATTAACTAACTTGAAATAAGTCAGCTCCGGCACTAAATATACATACCTTTCAATCCGAGCCTACTTTTGCCAAACCAAGTTTTTGTTAGGTGCTGATTAAAAGCAAGTATCATGTGAAAATCTTGGTGGAATTTCTGAAGTTGACAGTGTTGAGTCTGATTCTGAGGTTTGAGTGCCCAACAGGAGTTAAGCTGTTAGGATTTAACAACATATTAAGTTGTTTGGATGTAAATACTTAATAGAGGGGATGATTGAGTATTTCTTTTGGCTTCAGGGTGCTGTGAAAAAATGATGGATATACTAAAAGTGCCAGAGACTAAGAAAATTTCAGAACCTCTGGCCTGTGTTGTGCGTTTTGGTGTCTCTACAGCAGGGTTTGGCAGCTACGACCTGTGGGCCGGATCTGGGCTGTGGCCTGTACTGGTGGTTAATTAGCCAAAAACATGGTATATGCACACAATGGAATATTACTTAGCTTTAAAGAGGAAGGAAATTCTAGCATGTTGTTATACAGCATGGATGAACCCAGAGGACATTATGCTGGGTGCAATAAGTCAGTCATAAAAACACAAATGCTGTATGATTCTAGAACAGTTACATTCATAGAGACAGCAGAATGGTGGTTGCCAGGGCAGGGAGAGGGGAGAATGGGCAGTTGTTTATTGGATATGGAGTTTCAGTTTTGTAAGATGGAGAGAGTTCTGGAGACGGATGGAGATGTTGGTTGCATAGCAACATGAATATACTTAATACTATTGGACTGTACGCTTAGGATGGCGGATTTTATGTGTACTTTACCACAATTTAAAAAAAGAACTTTTTATGCTTTTCAAAGATTTTTTTTTTTTTAAGGAGTATATGACAGAGACTGTATATGACTATGAAACCTAAAATACTTACTTTCAGGCACTTTGCAGAAAGTTTGCTAACCCTGACTTGAAGGATTAGCATGGTTCCCTGTATATTGTAGGTGATTCATAAACGTTTAAGGAGGATAGTAATAGTGAAAGAATGTCCCCAGGTAGAGAGAGATTCCCGCCCCCCCATTTTTTTCAGAGTGTGGTGATCAGACTGAGGAGCCCCAGACGAGAGCGGACGTGGAGCAGGCTGATTGGCTTTGTCGCCAGCTTAGAGGAGTCTTTGCCCAGGTGTGTGGTCTGGGGGCCCAGGGCTGGTGAGAGAGGCCAGTGGACTGTTGGCAGTTGCAGCCAAAGGTGGGTTTAGCGCCACCCGGCAGGGTTGGAAGAGGGGGAGGGCTGCGCAAAGAGCCTGCTGGGCTCCGCGTTGCCATTTTCGTCAAGTGTCTCGTGAACTTGGATATTCTGTTCTGAAGCTTATTTTGGCTCTTTTATTTGGAGACTGTGAGGGAATTTGGGCAGGAGTTTGGGCTCACTGCGATGGTTGGAGGCTGAGACCTTGAGAGGAGTAAGCTGAAGTAAAGGATGGATGGAAGGGAAAATAATGACACATCATCCTTTTCCACAGGCAGCTCACAGGAGCTGGCTGCAATAACCATGACCTCAAAGGGCGTCCGCACCTTTAGATTTTACAGAGAACAGCAGCAGTGTTTTTGTTCAGCAAATTATTTCATGCAAGTGCACTTGGAAAAACAGAAGCAAAAAACCCACCAGAAACACTGATTTTCCCACCATCTCTTGTGTGCTGAAACCCTGTCTGAGCAGTATCCATGTGGAGACTGACTTCAGCCATTCCCTTAAAGACACGTGCCGGTTTCTTGTAAACCGCTATGGAGCCCATTTGTTTGAGAATCTTGTTTTCCAAACATGTGCATACATATTCATGATCCGTATTCCGTGAGCTCAATAATTCATGGCTTATTGACTTGGGCTGATGGATGGAAGTTTTTTGGGGATTGGAGAAGATGGAGATTTTGAGTCTGGGAGCAGCCACACGTGAGTCACCGTTTGCTCTTAGCGTGTCTGTGGTGAGCGGAGCCAGGTATGCTTTTGACTTTCATGCCCAGTGAAACTCGTGACTGAAGGTTTTAAGCGCCATTACATGCCATCTTCAAATTATCAGCATTAATAAACATGAACGAGCTGTGATCAGGTGCCCAGTGGAGAGGAGGTTTATACCGGCCTCTTCTGCCTGCGTTTTCAGCCTCCAGTGAGGAGTAGGCCGAGCAGGCTGTCACGTAACATCACTTATGTGTCTTCCTTCATGCATCTCTAGTCTTGGCGACAGGGGAGTGGCTGGGGTGGTGAGGGTAGAGACTGTCCTATACTTGCTCTTCTGGAGACTTCCTGTCGCGTCTGGAAGCCCGGTGAGGCAGTGCCCCGTGCTCTCGTCTGTCATCTACCCTGGTCACCTCCCAAAGACAGACACCTGGACATTCTGTGTCTGGTTTCCAATAATGCTGTAAAACCTCATCGATCAGGTCATTCCTTTCCATGGGAAACTGATGAAAGGAGGAAATTAGGGCGCCATCTTGGCCTGAAATTTGAGATTTCCTTTTCCAAATGTGGTGGTTCTTTGTTAAATCTTGCAGTTTTCCCTTGAGTCATGGAGCTCCACAGTATTCTCCAGCTCTGGCAGGGGGTGAGAGGGTCCATACCCAGAAGTCCAGTGGGATCATATTTTTGTCTTTCCCTTGGGTATTTCTATTTGTGTATTTCAACAGTTCCCTACCTTATGGACCCAGCCTCTCCAGTCACAGGCGGCTTGTCCTCCTCCTCTCTGCTAGCTCCTTACTCCCTTCCTGGAGTGATGGTGAACTCTCCCCGTGCATGTGGAACTTGGTTTCTCACCATGCCTGGAGTAGAGCAGTTACTTGGAACGGTTCTGTCCTCCGTAGCGCTGGAAGCATCGCTGCGCGCCAGCCGGGGCCCGTGAGCGGCTGGTCTGTGTGAGGCTAAGGGCTCTTGGGATGGACTGGAGGGATGAGCTTGTTCCTCTCGGAAGCTGCTGCTGAGGCCTCACAGACTCCGAGCTGGCTTGGGGGGCCCAGGGCAGGGGCATAGGGTCCCTCCAGGGCTGCCTGGCAGTGGGCATGGCCAAGGGCTGGGAGGGGTGGGCTCCATAAGAAGGCTTGGGGCGCTGGTTGGCACCTCAGACTTCTGCACAGCCTCGTCCAGTGCTGGGAGTCCAGGGGTGACTGAGGATCCGGGACTCAGGGGCAGAGCCCCAGCAGTCATTCTGGCCTCGTTCACCCTGGGCCTCTCAGAAGACTTCTGCAGCAACAGAGAGACCGGATGTGACTGTCCCTGGCGTCCATCAGAATGAGGTAATTAAAAGGCCAGTTCTCTCGTGGGCCTGCAGCTATGGGACATGGATTGACAGCACACTGTTAAACTTGGATTGAAAAGTTCATATTAAGTGGACTAGCTCCAGAGAGCCTAAATTAATAATTGCTGTAGCCAGTGAGAGCCAGCTATTAAATAGACCTAGAAGATCCCAGTGACAGTTATAAGAGGCTTTGACTTGGAAATACTTTATTTATTAATTGAAAACTGAAAGCGTGTGCCATCTAATACATTTTATTAATGCATTGTATTTGATTAGTACAATTTGGGGAAACAATCTAGTTTAATGTTGCAAAAAAAATGGCTTTTGAGGTGAACCTTAGTTGGACTTCTGACCCTTTGCTATTTAACTAGCAGCGTGACTGTGGCAAGTATCTTCATCTGTGTGTATATATTATCTGTGGATAATGATACCTACCTTATTGGGCTCTTGTAAAGAGCAAATGAGATGCTGCATTGAGCAAGCTTTTTGCCTCTGACACTTAGTACGAAATACATATATTACCTGTTAACCAGCTGAATCTCTAAATGAGATATCCTTCCCATGACACTGTATGTTACTGGACAGTGAATTTTTTTTTTTAACCCATTTTCATGGCTCAAACAATAAAGAATATACCTGCAATGCAGGAGACCTGGGTTTGTTTCCTTGGTTGGGAAGATCCTCTGGAAGAGGGAATGGCTACCCACTCTAGTATTCTTGCCTGGAGAATTCCATGGACAGAGAATTCCATGGACAGAGAATTCCATGGACATTCCACACGCACACATGCACGCACGCACACGCACGCACGCACACGCACGCACACGCACACACACACACACTGGCCATAAAGTTCCTTCGGTATGCTGTTACAGAAAAACCTAAACAAACTGTTTGGCCAAGTCAGTACTATAGTGTTTTGATTTTAGATAATCTGCTTATTGTTCCTTATCTGCTTTTTTACATTATTTCATAGACAGCATGACTTTGGGTTTACTTTTTACTCATTCCCTCAGAGCGTGGTATCTATTCAGTTGTCCGTAGAGGTATTTCCCTGATCGTTTTGATTCTCGGTGTCAGACTTGAGTGTGCAGAGACGACTCCCTGGGAGCATCCTGCCCACAGCCTCCCACGGGCTGGGGTTTGGCTCTCACAGGCTGGGCTGCAGCCCTGGTGTCTGCACGTCTGTCAGCTCCCAGGGGCTCCAGGGGCCGCTCTCGGGTGACCCTGCTGCTCTGCGACCTTCTGTGGGCACGCGGCTCCTCGTGCTTTTACTGAAGTAGGATCGGGAGACATGGGCCCTAGTGTGATGCATGCTTATGAGGATCTTAGCTTTCTTAAGGATTCAGGTTTTCATGTGTACTATTCACCACTGTCGGTTTCCCAAGGCTGTGGGACGCATCAGACAAGAAGGCAGGTAACACCTGGGGAAGCCGTGAACCTCTTCCAAATGAGCAAGGTATTAACAGGGGCATGAGGTCTGCTTTGCCCCACGCTCAGGCCATTTTAGCCAACAAAGCAGATGACATAGGTGAGAATGTTTTGCATAATGTAAAGCCTTAGTAGGCAGAGTGTCTAAAGGTGAGTAGTGCAAGAGGACTGTTGGGTGGTGAGGGTGTGTTTCTGCCCCTGATGTGAGCATGGTGTTTGACTGAGGGACGTACCCACTCATAGTTCAGGATGCTGTGCAAGCGCCATTACTCATCACCCTGAAATCACCTCTGCTCCTCTCCTGTGTGATGCTATTCGGGTGCGCGGACAGTAATGTCAGTACCATGAAAGCTCCTTTCCAGTGCAAGTGCTGTCAACTCGGCGGTGGGAAAAGTGGCCCCTTGCTGACGTCATGTATGCCCCAGAGGATTACAAAGGCATCGCCACTCCACTCCACTGGTCCTGCTAGCACCTTGGTGCTGTGGGCAGAAGGGAAAAGGAGATTGTAGCTGGGGATTGCACAGCGAAGGGGGGATAGGCTGGTTTTGCAGGGTTGACTACCACAATGATTACTTTTGCACTTCCTACATTCTTCATATGAAGTGGAAAGATGATGCATACCGATATTTGCACCCATAGACAGATGCACTTTTCTCTTTATCAATATGTAGACACGCCTACGAGAGTCCATTGTGTATCCCAGAACTGTTACTTGTGGACCAACTGTGAAGATTATTTTAGAAGCTATTGGAACATTCACCTGTTTTTTTTCTTAAAGAAAATCTTGTAACGAATATCTAAGGTCTTGCACTGGGTTTCCAGCCTGCTTAAGCACTGTGTCTTTGCATGTTTTGTAGACATGGGGTTCCAGGTAAGGCATGTTGGGGGTGTGTGTGTGCAGCTAAGGCCTGGCCATATTGTTATATGAATGAAAATCTAAACCTTTCCCCTCGTTTTGCGTATTCACAGAAGAGATAGTGAGCTAACTGGCCGTAGGATTCATGGTGGCATCACCTTGGTGTTGATAGCTTCATGGTGTCTTGGGGGTGTTCCTGTCTCTACAAGGTCGTATCTAATGCTGTGCCAAAACAAAACTGTAAAACGTTGCCTAGGCAGATAGAATAGAGAGCAGAGAGCAAGGCAGGTTTATTCGCTCATTGACATAAGCCCAGAAGGACTGGTGTTCAGTGAAGAAGGTCTCTGAAGAGGATTCAGTCTGATGTGGACTTGAGAGTCAGGTGGCCAGGTCAGGATCTAAGCTCTGCCGCTTGTTGCTAGGTGCCCTTGGGCAGAACGTAAACCTCTCTGAGCCAGTTTTCTCCTTTCCATTTGGAAAATGGGGGCGCTAATAATAGTGCCTACCATATAGATTCATGAGGACTGCATGACTTTAAAATGATGTCTGGCACAGCGTAAGTGCTATCTATTCCTGTGTTTACTACATACCTTTTGGAGAATCATAGTTTTCGATGGCCTAGCCGTGCTTTCGCTGATTTGTGACGCTGTACTATAATACCATTGTTATTAACTGTATGAGTATGGCATTTGGCACATAGCTGGAGGAATTGGGTAGAGAGCTGTAG
The DNA here is from genome assembly GCA_006410635.1 of Cephalophus harveyi. NCBI lineage: Eukaryota > Metazoa > Chordata > Mammalia > Artiodactyla > Bovidae > Cephalophus > Cephalophus harveyi. Next base: position 149,748 of record SJYT01015823.1, on the reverse strand, counting down.
GCATCAAGGTACTGGAGAAATAACCCAGATGTATACCTGGTAGAGCCCAACTCTGACTCTTTCCAAGGCCAATCCCAAATCTCCTCTTCCTGCCTTCTCCATAGACTCTTCTCCAGTTCTCCCAGGCCACTGCTGTACACTGAGTGTGAATTAGCCTTCTAGTTAAAAGCCTGTGCCTCCCGCTCCGTCAGCTGCCCTTTCTCCTGCAACTGGACTTTTCCAGATCCTTCTCAGCCTCCAGTGTCCAGACCATATGTCACCTCTTTCTGAAAGTCTTCATAATCAAGCCAGAAGTAGGCATTCACTCCTCACTTCTTTATTTAGATTTTTTTTTTTAATGTGGACCATTTTTAGTCTTTGTTGAATTTGTTACAATATTGCTTCTATTTTAAGTTTTGTTTTTTTGGCCATGAGGCATGTGGGATCTTAGCTCCCCGACCAGGGATCAAACCCATGTCCTCCTGCACTGAAGGGTGAAGTAGTCTTAACCACTGGACTACCAGGGAAGTCCCCACTCCACTTCTTTAGAGTTTGGCTGGTATCACTCATATGGCACTTACAGATCTCCTTGTGTGATCATTATGGGATTAACTTGTCTTAGCTGCCCAACCAGGGGGTAAACGCCCTGAGTGTAGAGACCGAACATGTGCATGCAGGTATCCGTTTATTGAACATACATTATGACAGCATGTCTAGCACCCTGCCCTGAAGGAGATCAACCCTGGGATTTCTTTGGAAGGAATGATGCTAAAGCTGAAACTCCAGTACTTTGGCCACCTCATGCGAAGAGTTAACTCATTGGAAAAGACTCTGATGCTGGGAGGAACTGGGGCCAGGAGGAGAAGGGGACGGCTGAGGATGAGATGGCTGGATGGCATCACTGACTCGATGGACGTGAGTCTGAGTGAACTCTGGGAGTTGGTGATGGACAGGGAGGCCTGGCGTGCTGCGATTCATGGGGTCGCAAAGAGTCGGACACGACTGAGCGACTGAACTGAACTGTGCCCTTTTATGGCTTCCTGGAGAAGGCGATGGCACCCCACTCCAGTACTCTTGCCTGGAAACTCCCACGGATGGAGGAGCCTGGTGGGCTGCAGTCCATGGGGTCGCTGAGTCAGACACAACTGAGCGACTTCAGTTTCACTTTTCACTTTCATGCATTGGAGAAGGAAATGCAACCCACTCCAGTGTTCTTGCCTGGAGAATCCCAGGGATGGAGGAGCCTGGTGGGCTGCCATCTATGGGGTCTCACAGAGCTGGACATAACTGAAGCAACTTAGCAGCAGCAGCAGCAGCATATGGCTTCCCAGGTGGTACTAGTGGTCAAGAATCCACCTGCCAAGCTGGAGACCTGGGTTCTATCCATGGGTCAGGAAGATCCCCTGGAGAAGGAAAGGACAATCCACTCCAGTACTCTTGCCTGGAAGATCCCATGGACAGGGGAGCCTGGTGGGCTGCAGTCCATGGGGTTGCAAAGAGTCCGACACGACTGGGTGATCGAGCAGGAACCAGCGATCATGCTGTCTTATGAATGAATGAATGAATGTGTGACCAGAGGGGTGGTGAGTAGGTCAGGGGGTGTGTGTGGAGCAAAGGCAAGGGAGTGAGTAGAGAAAGCTGAGGAGAGATTGAGTAGTTCAGGGCTGTTGTGGTCCATCTGGTTGGTGAGCTGATGTTTCCCTGACAGCTGTCGGGAAAGTGAGAAGCTTGAGGAAAAGGGGTGTTTCAGATTGGCTAGAGGTGTCTTTTGCTGAAAGCGAGACGACACTTATTTGTTGTGGAGATCCAGAAGGAAAATGACCAGCTTCAAGATGGATGTTGAAAAAGTATGAAGGAAGATATAGTTTATAGAAGGAAGTGGAAGGAACCTGAACAAAAAATATCAGTGAAGAATTGGTGATGGGTTCATGTCTAAAATATGCCCTCCACATCCAGAAGTGAAATTATATGAAGTGGGCAAGCTTTTCCTTATTGTTTTTGGCTTCAGTTGCCTGCGAGATATCAACTTTAAAATATTGACAATATATCGTCGCCATGGTTATAAAGACATCAAACTATCTGGGTAAGATGTATGATATTGATATTTGTGTTACATGCTTTAATAGAACTAGTAGATTTGGCTGGGCAGTTTTTTCTTAGCATTTTGAAGTTGAGAACTTCAGAGTCCATTAGGTTTTGGTTTTGTGGTGGAGCCATGTGGGAGCAGAGGTGAGGGGCTCTCTCATTTGTCTCCATGTCTTCATTCCCTGACACAGTGTAGACCCAATGCTTGGCATCCAGTAGGTGCCCTATGAATGTTCTTCAGTAAATGAATGAATAACACCTCAGTTTTTCAGTAAGCAAGTTAATATTTAGTTTAAACAAACTTCAGACTGCATACATTTCATGAAACTTACCCTTTGTGTTTAAAGTTCTCACCACACCTAAAATGCAGAGATTGAACTGGAGATAGGAAGAAACGTAATGTGTTGACGTGCACTCGTGAGTTCAGTGCTGGCCTCAGCTCCCCATTTTTCAGATAACAACACTGAGGACTAGAAAGGTTAGGTGACTTCTCAGGCTCACACAGCTGCTTGTGGCCGAGTTTGGACCCAACTGAGATCTCCAGAATATGAGGCTCCAGTATCATTTCTCCCCTTTACCCTCCTCAGAGTAAATCTTACTTACATGAGTCCTTCCATGACATAACTTAATTCCTGTGCTCCTAATGCACACTTTAGAAAAATTCTCCTTATGCTTTTGTTAATTGCAAAATGGACAGATTTTTCAGGGAGCAGATCCCTTCCCTTCCGGGCTCCTTTGCAGTGCCGGGGACTGCTTGGGTGCGCCCATAGTCATTTTTTGATGTCCTGCTTGAGTTTCTCCTCCTGGTAAGTCTGTTCCAAAAGGAGAGCTTGCACCATCTAGTGGATCTAAGAAGAGGCTCTTGGGTTTAATTTTTTGGTGGCCCGGTTCTAAAAAGAAGAAAGAAACAATTTTTTACTTAATTAATCTGCAGAGTCTCACCTGGAACTCTCTGTTTGTAGCATGAGAGCAAAGGTGACCGCCCAGGATGAGGGTAAGGTCACTTAGGACCTCACTGTGCTCAGAACAAGGCACCTCCATGACCAGGCTGTCGCTGCAGCTCCTTTAACGGTGGAAGGAGGCTTAGGAGGTAGGTAGTACATCAGCCTATATTTTCTAGCAGTGCTTGGATTGTTTTACTCATTAATTCAAAACATTAACTCTTCTGTAATGGGTCTTCACATAATAGTTGGGAATTAGTCGAATCCTGCTATTATTACTGGGAAATCCGCTAGTACTAATTTGGCCAATTAACTTTTTCAGTAAATGTGCAGTATTTTTCTACCCAGTTGGATAAATGAAGTTTTGGGATGCTTCCAAATTATTCTTTTGTTTCCTTCAATAGAGATTTAAATCTTTTCTCAAGCTCTGCAAAACACTTATCTCACGTGATCAGTCAGAAGATGGAGTCTTTCAAGCAGGGTAACTTGATGACTGAGTGAGCAGCATGGTGTGGAGGTCTCTTCACTGACTTCGCCCTGAGATCTGAAATGCTCACTACCTTCTGCGGCTGAGTTTTCTTTTTAAAAGATGAGGTGATCCTCTTTCAGCTGAAATGTGATGTCTCAGGTGCCTCCTTAGCTCCTGTGCAGTATGAGCGTCTCTTCTGACGGTGGTTCTCACCATGGTGCATGTCGCAATCAACAAGGGAAGCCTGGCCCCAGCCCTGGAGAGTCTGATTTACCCGGGATGTGAGCCTGGGTATGTTTAAAATGCTCCCCAAGTGATTCTAACATGGAGCTGGGGTTCAGAACCACTGCTGTATGTCGTCCTTGAAAGTGTGTTGTGAACCATTGGTTTCCAAACCCAGTTTGGACATTGGGTATCCATATTTGAAAACCAGTATTCTCTTTGGGACCAGCAGTGGTTATACTGCACTGTGATGGAGTAAGGACGTCGTCACCATGTCTAGTGACTCCATACTCACCCCTGTCTCTGGTGCTGGTGGAGATGGTTATGGTATATGATCTGGGTCGCCAGGGGCAGTGAGGCCAGAAGGGAATGCTTTTTCCTCCCAGTTTTATTGACGCATAAGCAGCTTATTCTTGTAACTGTCCTCATCTGAGGCCGTTGACTATATTGTTGGCATTGTCCGGGTGGCAGTGGGAACGTTGGTGTCCAGGAGTATGGTGCCCAGAGAGCTCTTTGGAGAAAGTGTTTTCTGGAGTCAGTCCTGCGCTGTCGCTGGAAGCAGGTCGCTTCTGAGAAGCAGAGCTGAATCGGAGGAAGGGTGAGGTGGGAAAGGGCAGGGAGGGCACGGGTCCTCCAAGATGCCATTGTTTGAACTCTTACGATGGGAAGCAGTGTCTTTCACCGTGATCGGTCCACATAGTTGATGCAGCTGTTCAGTTTCACAGTATTTCTGCTATGTCTTCAGAGGGCAAAGGGATGAGACTGTTAAGGAATTGTTAGAATTCTTGTCTTGGTTCTTGCAAGACAGGCCTGTTGTGTGAAGAACATGAAATTTGGTGTCGAGCAGATCTGGTCTCTCATGAATCTGATCTCTGCCACTTGCCGTGTACTTTGGGGGGCAAGTTTGTGAGGCTCAGTTTTTTTTTTTTTTTTTTTTAACTGTAAGATGAGAACCCTAATACCTATACCCTCAGGGCCAGGGTGAGTTAACTCCTGTGTGAAGTACCTAACACAATGCTTGCCACAGAGCGGGGACTCCATACATGGCAGCTGTTTCTGGAATTATTGATACTGTTAATAATAGTGATAATCAGTGATAATGATAGTAATAAATGACTTTTTCCCTCTGCTTTGGAAATGGTCCCTGAGATACAAGTAGCCTCATGGTCCTTGTGTCCAGCTGTCGTGCCTGTGGGCTGAGAATGGGGATGGGAAAGCAGTGTTAACAGGGCTCCCACCTGGGAAACTAAGCATTTTCATCCTCACGTAACCAACATGTCATAATTTAGTCTCCTCACACATTAATGCCTTCAAGTGTAGTTGCTCCCTAGAAGAGTTAATTCCATTGGTGACTCATCTTGTGAATATTCTGTTTGTTTACCTCAAAGGCGCTGGAATAGAGATTTTTATTTGCACAGTGTGGAATGGGGGTTAGCAGGGAAGAAGGGGAAATGTGACTTGTGGGGATTACTTTAATGTAAGCCATGACTGGTGCCTTGGTGCTGCAGGAAGGGCCGCCTTCCAGGGCCCAAAGTCAGCTCTTGTCTGACACTCGGAACTGAATTGTCCAAGGAGGCAGGCATGCTAACAAAGCAAGAGACTACTGGGAAGGGGCACCTGGGCGAGAGCAGCAGGGTGAGGGAGCCCCGAGGACCGCTCTGCCATGTGGCTCGCAGTCTCGGGTTTTATGGTGATGGGCGTAGTTTCCAAGTTGTCTCGGCCAGTCATCTTGCTTGGCCCATATTTGGTCTGACTCACGGGCCTTCCCTGCGGCCTGTGTGTCTCTCTGCCAAGATGGATTCCAGTGCAAAGGCTTCTGGAAGGTTGACAGGACATATTATGGGGTGGTGGCTCCTGCCTCTTTTTCAAGTGTGAAGTAAAAGTGTTAGTTGATTAGTGGTGTCTGGCCGTTTGCCACCCCATGGACTGTAGCCCGCCAGGCTTCTCTGTCCGTGGGACTCTCCAGGCAGAGAAACTGGAGTGGTAGCCGTTCCCTGTCCAGAGGATCTTCCCGACGCAGGGATTGAACCTGGGTCTCCGGTGTTGCTGGTAGATTCATTACCATCTGAGCCACCAGGTGGCCTGAATTCTAGCTGGCTTTACGAGGCATGTTTGGGCCAGCATCTGCTCCCTCCTTTTGGTTCCTTCTGAATTCTCCCGGTTAGTTTTCAACAGCAGCACCACATTCCTTATCAGGACCTCCTGTTGTGATACAGCTCCTGCAAGTGGTCATCATCTGCCTGGCCAAGGGGTACCGTTTCAGTCGGTGGTTCCCTAACAGTTGGGTAGTCTGGACCGGAGAAGAGACAATGCCAGGGTCAGGGACCGCTGGGGGCCTGAACGAGGCAGCTGTTCCGAATGGCTCTCCCAAGGTCGCTGTTAGCACTGCCTGTGTGTCCCCATCGAGCTGTCTTGGTGCTACCTCGGTCCTTTGCCGTAAGTTGCCAGTGTCTGGAGGACAGTGCTGTTTCACTGAAGCTCTGAGCCTGGAGTCGAAGGCATTCACGTGAATCAGGGTAAACTGGATCTGTGCAGCTGAGGGACCTGTAATGCAGTTTCAGAATAGTCAGTATATTCTAATGGGGCGTAAAGGGATTTCTTCTCCATCTGGGTTCTGACAAGTTGAGAAGAAAATGAGTGAGGCAGATGGAGGAGCAAAAGAGCAGCTTTATCATCAGTAACATGGGTGCTGGAGAATAGGGTTTACACCTGTACGCAAGAATTCCTAATACTGAGCCCAGAATTAGACAGACTCTTCCAGATGCAGAGAAGACTGTGTCCTTCCTGCTGGCAGCCTGGCTCCTGGAAGGAGAGAGAGAGGACAGGCTCATCAAAATGACGATTATTACCCTCTCTGCCAGGGGAAGAGTTATTGAGGAAGGCAGAGAAAGCCCAGAAGTGCTTTGCTAGGAGATCCTGTGTCAGAAAAGAAGTCTTAGGATTGGAGACATTGGTTTTTCTATCAGGTCTGCAAAAATCCAGCCTTTTAAAATTCTAGCAAATTGGAAGTAGTAAATCGTATTAAAAAAAAAAAAACAGTAGTAGTTTAAATGTCCTTCCAGTGCTCAAGTACCCAAAAAGGGTCCCTGTTGCCTGCGGAAGATAATTGAGACTCTTACACTTGATTTTGAAACACCCCTGCCCCCCACCCCCAGTCTGACCCCTTCCTACCTATGGACCTAACTTCCTCTGTGATTTTCTTTTCTTTAAGTGTAATTATATGTATTTATTTGGCTGCACTGGGTCTTAGTGTAGCATGCAGGATCTAGTTCCCTGACTGGGATCCAACCCCAGCCCCCTACATCGGGAGCACAGAATATTAGCCACCAGGGAAGTCCTACCCTGCACTTCTCAAATGTAAACCTGAAGTCAGAGCCGTGCCCACACAGTCCTCTCTTATCCCCACGTTCCTGCTGGAGTATTCTTTCTCTTTTCTGTCTGTTAAGTCCCAGGACAGCCCTGATATTGGGGTATCGCCTTGCACTTAAGCACACACTGCTTTTTCTCCTCCCTAAATTGCTGCTTCCCTCTCCACCCGGGACCACACAGCTTAGCGCTTGTCTCATTATGTGAGTTTCACCAGCCAGCTGCCGTGAATACCACAAGCGACAGGCTGTTTCTTATGCTGCTTTTATGTTTCCTCAGCTGCTACTATATTGTGCACATGAAAAGCCCTCAGTGAATATGCAGTTGGTTAAATAAATATATCAAAAAACAGTGGCTAGCACCCTTATCACTACACTAGAATAAAGTCAGGTGTTGGTTATGCTGGAAGATAAAATTACCAAGACAGAGAACCAGAATTGGCTTGTGTTTCATGCCCTTATCACTACACTAGAATAAAGTCAGGTGTTGGTTATGCTGGAAGATAAAATTACCAAGACAGAGAACCAGAATTGGCTTGTGTTTCATGCCACTGATACGGACTCAGAGAATCTCAGGTTTTGGAAACTGAGAAGATGGATCAGCTAGTTCAACACCATCCTTTTACAGCTGAGAACACGAGGAAGATTGGAAAAGAAATATCCAGAGTCCACGAGCCTTATGTTTGTGAGAGGAACGGAGGATACGGAATTGATGATGTTTCAGTTCTTCAACATTAGCTTATCCACAGAAGGTTGATGTAGCAGCTTTATATTTACATTTTGGCATCCTCTAAGTGTTCCAAAGTGCTTTTTTATTATCTTGTAGAGCCTCCCTCTTTTATGTTCTTACCAAAATCTGTGGAGGAAGGCACTTTTCACAGAAGCTGTCACTGCATCTCATGGTTGACCTTCGTTGATAAATGTTAACTTCCTGCCTGAGCTGATGCGGCAGGTCAGAGGCTCCAGGCTCAACGTGCAGCCCCAGCAGCTGACACGCCCGGAGGTTGCTTGACTTGCCCAAGGCCCCCAGCTACTAAGGGTCAGCATGCAAGTGTTTCGCATTCCACTGCAGTCCATTTTCAACTACCCTCTGATGCCTTTTTTTTTTTTAATTCTTAAATTATTATCTCTAGATTCTGAGAATTCCAGCTTAGAAGGAAATACATTTTTAATTTGCTGCTCAGCACAGAGAAAGAACAGCTAACACAAGTACTTACCCACCCTGGGTAGAAGTTTAGGAACCAAGCTTGGGGCAAAGACAGCCTGCTTTGCTGAATGCAGAGAGACAGCGCTGCCCGTTGCCAGGGAGGAGTTGAAGGCAGGAGTCGAGACTGGAGAAGGATGGGTCACCTCGCCAGCTCTCTGCTCCTCCGAAGTCCCAGGCAGTTCTTCCCAGTGCAGTTTCAATATTTGTCTTATGTTGTAGGGGCCCCAAGACATCAGTGCTTGTATTTAACTATATAAAAATGTCAAACAAAATAAGAACAATGTTTTGGTTATTTCTACCACTTTCTTTCCATTTAATTTTACATTAAAAATTATACTGTAGTGCTTATTCATTTATTAGTGGACAGAAAATTTAACAGGGAAGTAAATATAAATATTTTAAACAGAGTTTTGAACGCTGAGTCTTGTCACACTAATGAGCCACAAAATCAGTCTGGTAGGTCACAAATAGCACTTCAAAACAGAATCAAATAGAAAATATTGGCGTGCACTGTCTTTGGTAATGGTAAGTGTCATGTTATTGTAAATTCTTACGATGTGCCACGGCTTTAAAAAGCTTCAGAAAAGACTGTTGTCGTGTTTTGGAGGGTTACTTGGAGAATGGGCTATGCAATTAGTCTTGACGCCATGTTTCTGCTCTGTCATGCGCTGCAGTAGTTGCAGCTGGTCTTCTGGTATGAAAATTCATTTCTGTTCTGAGTGCCTGGTATACAGGAGGCACTGTTCTCAAGGCTGTGGATGAGATCTCTCTAGCAGTTTACTTACCAAGCAAGTCATCTTATCTCCAGAGAAAACACTGGATCAGTTTGCATAGGGTTTAACTGTAACTAACAGAAAATGCCCTTCAATAATCTTGTCTCATCCCATCCACCACTTCTGTTTATACATCAAAGGCCAAGGCATATACTGAGGTTCTTACATGCAAAGGAAGAAGGAAAATGTGGTTTTTAGCTATAAAGTTAGGATTTGTTCCCAGGAAGAAATGGAGACTGAGTATTGGGGGACATTTAGAAGTACCCACTCTGAACCTCAAGATTTCTTCCATGGTAACATTGATGGGCAGTGGGAAGTTCCAGTTACTGTCATTCTTGTAAAAGTGCTGGCTGGGCAGGGATAGGCTTGTGTGGGTTGTTGGCTGCACCAGGGATGTCCTGCTGAGCGGGCAGAGAGGAGGATGAAGGGCATCTCCTGCTTGACTCACGGGCACCTGATCTCGTGGGCGGAAGGCACTTTTTGCTCCAGTAGAGCTGTCTGCTTTCTAAGCTGTGGCCGTGGGGGCTGTTCTGCCGGGTGACGCTGGATGGTTGGAGGGTGCTTTACTGCTTCACAGACTTGCACTATACAGGCTGGTTTTTTGGTTTGTTTTTTAATTTTATATTGGATTACAGCCTATTAACAATGTTGTGATTGTTTCAGGTGGACAACAGAAGGACTCAGCCATACTGTATGCGTGTATCCATTCTCCCCCAACCCTGCTCCATCCAGGCTGTCACGTAACACTGAGCAGAGTTCCCTGTGCTAGACAGTAGACCCTTGGTTATCCATCTTGTTTTTTGAAATAATGTTATTTATCTGTGGCTGTGCTGAGTCTTTGTAGCCATGTGGGTTTTTTCTCTCGCTGTGGCAAGCGGGCCTCCTCTTGGTTGCGGCGTACAGGCTTCTCGTGGGGTGGCTGCTCTGGGTGTGGAGCACAGGCTCTTGGATGCTCAGGCTTCAGCAGTTGTGATGCGTGGGCTCAGCAGCTGCAGTTCCCGGCTCTAGAGCACGGGCTCAGTGGTCGCAGTACATGGGCTTAATTGCTGCACGGCATGTGGGATCCTGCCCCACCAGGGGCTGAACCCATGTCTCCTGCACTGGCAGGCGTATCTTTTGCCACCGAGACACCAAGGAAGCTCTGAGTATTCATTTTAAACATAGCAGTGTGTACATGTTGATCCCAGACTCCCTGGTTCTGCCCCTTTTCCTTGGACAGCTCTTCTCCCCTTTTGCTGCTTTAAAAATTATAGAAGTTAGTAAGCAGCAAGGGTATACTGCAGAGCACAGGGAATTATTCCCATTATTTTGTAATAATCCATATTGGACTCTAATCTGCAAAAAAGTGAATCAATATACTAAAACAAACACAATATTGTAAATCATCTATACTTCAAAAAAAAAAAAAACCAAACACGCAAAACTATAGAAGTTGGGAGACCAACCTGTCTGTATTCACTGCCTTATACATACCCATCCACCCCGTTTTGGAGTTTGAGCGGGTCCCAGGTACTGTGAAGCCTCCTCATCTCTGACCTCCCATAGTTCTTCACGTCACTTCTCTCCTGTTGCAGGGGAAGAAAATTAGGGCTATAAATGAAGCTTTCGTTTAGTTTTTGATTTGAAAAGAAAAATTAGATTTCTTTCTTTTTCAACAAATGCAGAAGGGAGATAATGCAGAATCACAGGATTCTGCTCCTAAGCGTCAGGATCATGGAAAGATAGGAAGGGTCCCACCCACTCTACACGGAGAAACACAAAAAACAGCTCACACAAACCCCACCTTATCTAAGGCAGCCAGGTGGTATTCATCTTGGAAACAAAAGTGGAGAAGGCAGGGAGAATCGGGTCTGAAAGTTGGTGTTTATCTTTTATTCTTTCCCTGCATGCTCCTAAGAGATCATTAAACATTTATCAGCAACAAATGCCCGGCAAGCTTTTCTTCAGGTAGTCGTAAGAAAACCAAAAAACAAAGAGAATGCAAAGGAAGCTTAGAGCCTCCTTATTTCACGTTCTTGGTATACTTTTCTTTTGCCCCACACTAACTTTTTAAAGCATTATGTATTTTATTCATTTCCTTATTCTAAAAGTGATTTAGTTAACCTGCTTGAGATATTTAGGGATGTTGACTCAATGAACTTTTCCAGTAAATGCAGAAGATTATGTAATAGCATAGAAAATTGTAGGTGGCTCAGATGGTAAAGAATCCACCTGCAATGCAGGAGATTCGAGTTTGATCCCTGGGTCAGGAGGAGCCCCTGGAGCAGGGCATGGCAACCTGCTCCAGTGTTGTTGCATGGAGAATTCCATGGACCGAAGAATCTGGCAGGCTACAGTCCATTGAGTCGCAAAGAGTCGGACACGACTGATTGACTAACACTTTCTAACATTTACATACTTAAAAGAAGTGAGCTTCTTTTAAGAGTCCCCCTCTCCGGTCACTTTTATGATTGACTTGCATTTTAGGTGAGACAGAAGGAATAACTGACAGGCTGCCCCTCTGTGCCTCACCCTGTGGTTAGTGAGTACCTGATGATGAACAAGTTTGGGATAACAATGAAAACCATCAGAAAGATGAGAATTACTGAATTTGTCAGAAGAAACACCTGTGTATTTTCTTGGTCTTCCATCGCATTGAGGTCTTCTCTACTGGATAAGAAGCCGGGAGTGAAACCTGCCCTTTATCATCAGAACTTGTCTTTGTTACAGTTTTGGTGTTAAGGAAAACTGTCCATGTATAAAATTCCACTCCCAAACAACACATGGAACCCAGCAAGCAGACTGAATGGGGATTGGGGTGACAGGCATTAGATGCCGCCACATTACAATTGTTCTCAAATAAAACTTCATTCTAAAGAAGCTGCCTGAAACGACCCTCTGAACCATTTCCCCTCCACCACTGGTTTTAATGTTTGCTCATCAGAATTCAATAGTATTGTCTTGTTAATCAAGAAGAAAAATTAGGAGGAAGCCCAAGGAAGCATTTCGTTTTTCCCAACGGATCACTTTTCTCAGTTGCCATAATCAAGAGCATGGCATGAGTCAGGCTCTTTATTTCCTATGAAATGTTCACAAAGAGTCGGACATGACTGAATGACTTAGCACACACAGAAAAGGAAGATTTCCTCTGCTGTTCACGTATTGTCAAATGAATCTAACTACCTTGCTCATGAAGGCATCCCCAACATAGACTTTGAAAACCATATTTGTTTGTTTGTTTTATTAGTAACAGGGCAGTTGATTTCCATCCTGACATGTTTATTGATTATCCTTTGGGTACCTGCTGGTGTACAAAATGTTTTGAGAATTCACACTGTAGGTCAGACATAGTCATTTCTGCAATTACTTTGCAATCTTAAAAAATGGAAAAATGCATTAAGAAGATTGAAAAAGGGCATGGACTTAGTCTAGCAAAGAGGAAGCTGAGGGCTTTCATAAGCATTCCAGAACAGGAAGGGAAGTGGAGTTTTGGGGGACAGCATTTCCCCACCACCGCTTCTCAACGTGTGGGCAGTGAGTGTGAGGCGCACTTTCCATTAAGCAGGTGGGATTTTACTTTACATTGAGGGATGGTTTCTTGATTGCAGAGACCTCCTGAGCTGTGTTGCCAAAGGAACCTGTGCAATCCCTGTTTGATTGCCTCTGGCCACCCTCAGACCTCTCTTCTTCTCTAAGCTTGCTCTTCAGGCTTCTGGCGATCCTGTTAGCTTACCCCAGGCTTCTTCCAATAAGTATCTTTTCTGCTTAGGTCCACTCAGTTCTCCTGAGATGGTGTGGACTCAGAGCTGAAACAATATACTGAGAGTGGTCTTCAATTATGCACAGGTGTCCCAAAGCAGATTGGTGATATTGTTTTTATAGTTCTTCATATTGCAACTAAGAAGAATCTTTCTGGAAGAATTCGTAAACAGAAAGGGATGGGTGAACGATCTTCGGAATACTCTTCAGATCTTTGCTACTGAGATAAAACTTATTTTGCTCCAGAAATTTCCTTGTTGTTTCTGACCACAGAGCCATACTGTGAAATAACTTTCTTAGTGATATTTGGAGTATTTCAATAATGAAATTCTATACTGGCTATAGTTCAAATATAGTGGATCATGTATTGAATTATACTCTGATAAGTTACATTATAATGAAGTAGTATTGTAGACATTATATACACATAGAATAGGAAGAAAGGCTTTATAAATAATTTGCTGACTTCTCCAGGGAGAGGTTTATCATAGGCAAGGAGAGGTATCTTCTGTTTAATTAGTCAGTCAATTAATATTTAATTGATTTAATTAATTAATATGTTTAATGTATTATAGATACATCAAGAAAATACTGGGGGAAGAGGCAGAGACTGGTTTTACTTTTAACTTCTTTTCCTTAAAATATATTGCAGAAATCACTGTAGCCATCACTGTAATCTCTTTCCTCAGTTATTTTAGGAATGAATAGCCACACCTATTGACTTATGGCAGAGAGCAAAGAGGAACTAAAGAGCCTCTTGATGAAAGTGAAAGAGGAGAGTGAAAAGTTGGGGGGGTCAGGATGGGGAATGCATGTATACCCATGGCTGATTCATGTCAATGTATGGCAAAACCCACTACAATATTGTAAAGTAATTAGCCTCCAATTAAAATAAATAAATTAATTTTTTTTTAAGTTGGCTTAAAACTCAACATTCAAAAAAATAAGATCATGGCATCCGGTCCCATCACTTCATGGCAAATAGATGGGGAAACAATGGAAACAGTGGGAGAATTTATTTTCTTTGGCTCCAAAATCACTGCAGATGGTGACTGCACCCATGAAATTAAAAGACACTTGCTCCTTGGAAGAACAGCTGTGACTAGCCTAGACAGCTTATTAAAAAGAAGAGACATTACTTTACCAGCAAAGGTCCGTCTAGTCGAAGCTATGGTTTTTCCATTTGTCATGTATGGATGTGAGAGTTGGACTATAAAGAAAGCTGAGTGCCAAAGAATTGATGCTTTTGAACTGTGGTGTTGGAGAAGACTCTTGAGTCCCTTGGACTGCAAGGAGATCCAACCAGTCCTCAAACACGCAAAACTATAGAAGTTGGGAGACCAACCTGTCTGTATTCACTGCCTTATACATACCCATCCACCCCGTTTTGGAGTTTGAGCGGGTCCCAGGTACTGTGAAGCCTCCTCATCTCTGACCTCCCATAGTTCTTCACGTCACTTCTCTCCTGTTGCAGGGGAAGAAAATTAGGGCTATAAATGAAGCTTTCGTTTAGTTTTTGATTTGAAAAGAAAAATTAGATTTCTTTCTTTTTCAACAAATGCAGAAGGGAGATAATGCAGAATCACAGGATTCTGCTCCTAAGCGTCAGGATCATGGAAAGATAGGAAGGGTCCCACCCACTCTACACGGAGAAACACAAAAAACAGCTCACACAAACCCCACCTTATCTAAGGCAGCCAGGTGGTATTCATCTTGGAAACAAAAGTGGAGAAGGCAGGGAGAATCTGGTCTGAAAGTTGGTGTTTATCTTTTATTCTTTCCCTGCATGCTCCTAAGAGATCATTAAACATTTATCAGCAACAAATGCCCGGCAAGCTTTTCTTCAGGTAGTCGTAAGAAAACCAAAAAACAAAGAGAATGCAAAGGAAGCTTAGAGCCTCCTTATTTCACGTTCTTGGTATACTTTTCTTTTGCCCCACACTAACTTTTTAAAGCATTATGTATTTTATTCATTTCCTTATTCTAAAAGTGATTTAGTTAACCTGCTTGAGATATTTAGGGATGTTGACTCAATGAACTTTTCCAGTAAATGCAGAAGATTATGTAATAGCATAGAAAATTGTAGGTGGCTCAGATGGTAAAGAATCCACCTGCAATGCAGGAGATTCGAGTTTGATCCCTGGGTCAGGAGGAGCCCCTGGAGCAGGGCATGGCAACCTGCTCCAGTGTTGTTGCATGGAGAATTCCATGGACCGAAGAATCTGGCAGGCTACAGTCCATTGAGTCGCAAAGAGTCGGACACGACTGATTGACTAACACTTTCTAACATTTACATACTTAAAAGAAGTGAGCTTCTTTTAAGAGTCCCCCTCTCCGGTCACTTTTATGATTGACTTGCATTTTAGGTGAGACAGAAGGAATAACTGACAGGCTGCCCCTCTGTGCCTCACCCTGTGGTTAGTGAGTACCTGATGATGAACAAGTTTGGGATAACAATGAAAACCATCAGAAAGATGAGAATTACTGAATTTGTCAGAAGAAACACCTGTGTATTTTCTTGGTCTTCCATCGCATTGAGGTCTTCTCTACTGGATAAGAAGCCGGGAGTGAAACCTGCCCTTTATCATCAGAACTTGTCTTTGTTACAGTTTTGGTGTTAAGGAAAACTGTCCATGTATAAAATTCCACTCCCAAACAACACATGGAACCCAGCAAGCAGACTGAATGGGGATTGGGGTGACAGGCATTAGATGCCGCCACGTTACAATTGTTCTCAAATAAAACTTCATTCTAAAGAAGCTGCCTGAAACGACCCTCTGAACCATTTCCCCTCCACCACTGGTTTTAATGTTTGCTCATCAGAATTCAATAGTATTGTCTTGTTAATCAAGAAGAAAAATTAGGAGGAAGCCCAAGGAAGCATTTCGTTTTTCCCAACGGATCACTTTTCTCAGTTGCCATAATCAAGAGCATGGCATGAGTCAGGCTCTTTATTTCCTATGAAATGTTCACAAAGAGTCGGACATGACTGAATGACTTAGCACACACAGAAAAGGAAGATTTCCTCTGCTGTTCACGTATTGTCAAATGAATCTAACTACCTTGCTCATGAAGGCATCCCCAACATAGACTTTGAAAACCATATTTGTTTGTTTGTTTTATTAGTAACAGGGCAGTTGATTTCCATCCTGACATGTTTATTGATTATCCTTTGGGTACCTGCTGGTGTACAAAATGTTTTGAGAATTCACACTGTAGGTCAGACATAGTCATTTCTGCAATTACTTTGCAATCTTAAAAAATGGAAAAATGCATTAAGAAGATTGAAAAAGGGCATGGACTTAGTCTAGCAAAGAGGAAGCTGAGGGCTTTCATAAGCATTCCAGAACAGGAAGGGAAGTGGAGTTTTGGGGGACAGCATTTCCCCACCACCGCTTCTCAACGTGTGGGCAGTGAGTGTGAGGCGCACTTTCCATTAAGCAGGTGGGATTTTACTTTACATTGAGGGATGCTTTCTTGATTGCAGAGACCTCCTGAGCTGTGTTGCCAAAGGAACCTGTGCAATCCCTGTTTGATTGCCTCTGGCCACCCTCAGACCTCTCTTCTTCTCTAAGCTTGCTCTTCAGGCTTCTGGCGATCCTGTTAGCTTACCCCAGGCTTCTTCCAATAAGTATCTTTTCTGCTTAGGTCCACTCAGTTCTCCTGAGATGGTGTGGACTCAGAGCTGAAACAATATACTGAGAGTGGTCTTCAATTATGCACAGGTGTCCCAAAGCAGATTGGTGATATTGTTTTTATAGTTCTTCATATTGCAACTAAGAAGAATCTTTCTGGAAGAATTCGTAAACAGAAAGGGATGGGTGAACGATCTTCGGAATACTCTTCAGATCTTTGCTACTGAGATAAAACTTATTTTGCTCCAGAAATTTCCTTGTTGTTTCTGACCACAGAGCCATACTGTGAAATAACTTTCTTAGTGATATTTGGAGTATTTCAATAATGAAATTCTATACTGGCTATAGTTCAAATATAGTGGATCATGTATTGAATTATACTCTGATAAGTTACATTATAATGAAGTAGTATTGTAGACATTATATACACATAGAATAGGAAGAAAGGCTTTATAAATAATTTGCTGACTTCTCCAGGGAGAGGTTTATCATAGGCAAGGAGAGGTATCTTCTGTTTAATTAGTCAGTCAATTAATATTTAATTGATTTAATTAATTAATATGTTTAATGTATTATAGATACATCAAGAAAATACTGGGGGAAGAGGCAGAGACTGGTTTTACTTTTAACTTCTTTTCCTTAAAATATATTGCAGAAATCACTGTAGCCATCGCTGTAATCTCTTTCCTCAGTTATTTTAGGAATGAATAGCCACACCTATTGACTTATGGCAGAGAGCAAAGAGGAACTAAAGAGCCTCTTGATGAAAGTGAAAGAGGAGAGTGAAAAGTTGGGGGGGTCAGGATGGGGAATGCATGTATACCCATGGCTGATTCATGTCAATGTATGGCAAAACCCACTACAATATTGTAAAGTAATTAGCCTCCAATTAAAATAAATAAATTAATTTTTTTTTAAGTTGGCTTAAAACTCAACATTCAAAAAAATAAGATCATGGCATCCGGTCCCATCACTTCATGGCAAATAGATGGGGAAACAATGGAAACAGTGGGAGAATTTATTTTCTTTGGCTCCAAAATCACTGCAGATGGTGACTGCACCCATGAAATTAAAAGACACTTGCTCCTTGGAAGAACAGCTGTGACTAGCCTAGACAGCTTATTAAAAAGAAGAGACATTACTTTACCAGCAAAGGTCCGTCTAGTCGAAGCTATGGTTTTTCCATTTGTCATGTATGGATGTGAGAGTTGGACTATAAAGAAAGCTGAGTGCCAAAGAATTGATGCTTTTGAACTGTGGTGTTGGAGAAGACTCTTGAGTCCCTTGGACTGCAAGGAGATCCAACCAGTCCATCCTAAAGGAAATCAATCCTGAATATTCACTGGAAGGACTGATGCTGAAGCTGAAGCTCCAATACTTTGGCCACCTGATGTGAAGGATCGACTAATTGGAAAAGACCCTGCTGCTGGGAAAGATTGAAGGCGGGATGAGAAGGGGATGACAGAGGATGAGAAGATGGTTGGATGGCATCACCAATGCGATGGACATGAATTTGAGTAGGCTCCAGGAGTTGGTGAAGGACAGAGAAGGCTGATGTGCTGTAGTCCATGGGGTCTCAGAGATGGACAGGACTGAGCGACTGAACTGAACTGAATTGACTTTGGATGTCACCTCCTCTCACGTCCCCGCCTGCCTCTGGAGGTGGGGTAGAGGCAGTGAGTGCTTGGAGGCCAAGGAGCAGGAGGGGCCAGGAAGGCAGGAGCCTGAATCGTCAATGCAGCCTTTTTGCAGACCGGGAATAATTGAATGTTTTCCGGTCCTGAATTTTTGGCTGAAACAGTGGCGCTGCTCCCTGAGAACCAGGGTGTCTGTCTCTCTGCTTCTGTTCTTGAGTGTTGCTCGTGCTCCGTGTCCTGGGAGGGAAGGAGAAGGCTGGGAAGAGTCCAGCTGCAGCGGTGGCTGCCCTGGGGTGGACACGCCCCGGCTGTCCCTCAGCGGCTCTCCCTCTGGCAGCAGCAGGCGGGGTCTTAGCCTGTGTTCCCTGGGAAAACCCCTTCGTGTCTGTTTCACATGATCCAGCCTCATCTTTCCTTCCTCACACTGAGTTCAGTGGTCCAGGGGCCCCTGGTCTCCTTGTTTCCTGCCCTCTGGGTGGACGCAGTGGGGCTGAGGCCTCACGGAGGACCCAGAGGGGCCCTTGCTGGGCTATTTGTCTCCTCTACACCAAGGGGGACGCCAAAGAAGGGTGGCTTCTAACTTGGAGAGGGTGCAGCAGTCACCTGGTCCCACCGCCCGCCACCTGCCTGCGCGACAGAAGATAGTAACCATCTGTCCCAGTGTGACCAGATCTCACACAAAACGCAGCAGGCAGGCGGGGATGCACCGTTCAGGACACACATAAACCTGCCTTACAGGGAGGATCCTGGTGCTCATTTAGATGCAATTGGAATTGCCCCGCTAGAGCTGGTCACGGAAAGGTCGGGGTGTCTATATCTACATGCTCAGTGTCCTTCCTACGCTGTGCATGAAGCTGCTGCCCTGCTGAAATGCTGGGCATGATGCTGGGCTGGGTGCTAGCTACACTTTGGGGAGAACTTTGACTTTGCCCCAGTGGCATGGGACACAGTGTCAATTCCTCCCTCCCCTCTCATCCCCTTTTTCAAAGAAAACAAAATCTTTATTTTGTCCATTTCTGAGAAACTTAGAATTTTAATTAAAATGCAAATACACTGTTGGAGCTTTTAGGCTAAGGTAAAAAGGAGTGGACTGACAGTAAATTCAGTTGCCCTCCTGTCCACAGAACAGACCTCAGCTCTCCATGCAGGTCACCCAGATCCAGGCCTTGCTGGGAGATGGCCTGGAGTGGAGGGCCCTGGTGGGGAAAGGCTGTGATCTGGTTGGGTTTTTGCACTGCTACTTTAGTATTTTTTTCAAATGTTTTAACTATTAATATAAGGCACAGCCAGAAACTTATTTTCTACGTTTCTGTGTATGCATTTTCTTAGTTGAATGTAACAAGACATATATATGCAAAATATATTGTATTACATATAGTTGAAACAAAATATTTATATAAAAGTTTGGCAAAACAGGACTTATTTTTACTACATGCAGTCCATTCCAATACTTTCTGTTTGAACCTGGTCTAACCATGAGTGGACCAAGACATTGATTCTATTACCTACTTTGGGTCTCAAACTATGGTTTGAAAAACATGTTTAAGCGGTTGGTGCAGGGCACTTGGCATGAAGGGCAACTCAGGTAGGGGCCAGTGGAGGTGGAAAGGGTGGTGAAGAGGTTTCAAAAAATAGACTAAACTGGACCGCATAGCAGGAAAAATAAGTACCTGTGTCGGGGTCTCATTCTAAACTTGGGCTGAGAAGTTGGCCTGTGAAAGTGCCTAGGCAGATATCCTGTTTGGGTTCCTGGTTGTACCTTCTTGTAAAGGATCATTATTTGTCTGTAGGACCTGAGTTTTCCTTAAGTCATTGCAGCCACTGTGGTCTGCTTTTAGTAAGAAAGAACATTCCCGAGCTTTATTATTGTGTATTATATTGCACAACCTCATTTACCCTTTCTGCTGGAATTTCTATGTAAATTTGTAGCTGCAATTCTTTATAGAACAAGGTCAATAAATACTGACACACAACCGTGAGGCAGAAAGGTCCTCCTTACATCGGCAGCTGACTGTCCTTCACTACTGGCCCACGAGGAGGCGGCTGCTCTCCCGTTTTGCTGGTCCTTGCTCTTTGGGGCGTTGGCAGAACCTGAATTTTACATTCCGCACAGCCCAGCCACCCTTCCCTGGTGGCTCATCATTAGCTTTCAAGTGATCACACTTAGGCTCTGGTCTCATCCTCCTTTAAGGAGGTTTCCTATTTGGAGGATTAGAGAAAGTTTCTGAGAAGTCAAGATAATGGGGCAGGAGAAGATTTTCTAGGATAAAAGGCTTCTTAAGGGCTCTGAGAATATGGAGGAGGGAAGAGGGGGAAAGAGAAGGGAACCAGATTTTCTTGGTTTGGGTCTTCATTTAAGGTGAGGATGACCTCGATTCATAAAGACTTTGCAACCTGATGCTTAATAGAAGTGGGTTTTAATATTTATAGCACGTTATGTAAATGCTGCCCCTCCAAGTACTTCCTTAAATCCTCTTAGCTTATAAATGACAGCTTTGATTTCTAAAAAAAAAAAACAAAAAAAACAAAACCAAACCAGAAATCTTTTCATTTATCCCTGCTTAAGAGTAGTAAACAATAGATGCTTAATGCCAACCTTTCGTGCCAGGTCCCAAAGCCTGAGACTTAGGTTCTCAAGAGTTTATCACTGTGCTTTTGAGCTGATTACGGCCATGCATAACTAAAGAGGGGAAAGCTGATGCTAGACTACTGGTGCAAAGGCAGCTGTTGGAATTGTGTGTAGCGTGTCAGCTCAGCAGTGCTCCACAGGTAAGTTGAAAACAGAATCTACACACGTGGTCCCTTTGGAATGATTGTTGTTGTTTAGCCGCTTGGTCATGTCCAACTTTTTTGTGATCCCATGGACTGTAGTCTGCCAGGCTCCTCTGTCCCTGGGGTTTCCCAGGCAAGAATACTCAAGTTGCCATTTCCTTCTCCAGAGGATCTTCCCGACCCAGGAATCGATTAATGCTACTTTTTTTTTTTCCTTCTAGTAATCAATATTGTTAGGGAATTCAAATATTGTGTCAATGATTTTAGATTAAATTTCTACTCTAGGACCTTGAGATTGCAGTCATGCAATGGGTGTGAGCTAATGGAACTATGTGTTTGGTGGTGGTGTCAGTCCTTTCCCCTGAATTGTCCTGGGTGACATCAGTTATTCTGTAATTTTTAGTTTAAAAAAAGTCCCCACTCACTGGGGCCTTCAGATCTCATGCAGAGAAGAGGGAGGCATTAAAAAACTTAAGCTCAACTTTGGCAAATGTAAATTGCCAGGTCCTTGGAGGCTGTCATTTGCTCAGGAAATGTTTATTAAGTACCGTCTGTGCACCGGGCTCTTTCCATTGCCCTGCAGTAATAAAGAAAAAGTCGCAGCTTGCGTCCCAGGACAGTATTGTAAGTGCCATGAGCCTGGGGCTAGAGAACGCAGGAGAACACAAGGATAGAAGCCGTTTGTTCAGAAGCAGGGCAGCCCACAAGGAGGACTTTTCTCAAAATAATTTGCCTGCCAAGTGGTTGGTGCTTACCTGTTTGCTTTGCTTTATGGGCGCAGAGAGCGTTTACAGCTGGTCAGATGACACAGGGGTGTGTTGGTTGATGAGTCATAAGACTGGCACTGAGCTGGCAGTGGAAGGGCCGGCCGCAGTGCTCAGGCCGCTCGGGGTACTGTCAGTGGGTTCTGAGAGTGCATTCAGATGTACTGTAGGGGCCTTGCTTAGAATAAAGAAAACAGAACTGATTTGGTGATATCTATGTGGACTCATCTATCTAGCACATCCCTAAGAACCAAGAAATCCATAAAAGTCATTCAAGCCTTTCTGTGCAGATGCATCCTTACGAGGTCTGTCCACACTTACATAGCAGGTCTGGACATCTGGCTTCTAAACGGAGTTGTGGATTTTGAAGGCAGAAAAGGAGAAGAGGAAAGCATTTTTAAAGGAATGGCCCAGTAACAGTATGATAAAATGACAGCTAACACTTTTAAAGTGAGGAGAAAAGAAGATCGACTACTGGAAAAGAAAAGATGTGATCACTCAAAATTTATCACCATCTGTTTCGCTTAGCATCAGGTGTGTTGGACTCATGGCAGGGGAGATATCTAAGCTTTCTCGGGTATAAGGTTGAAATCTGAAATTTTGAACTGTTGCCCTGGTAATTCTCATGCAACCATGTTTGAGTCTTTCTGTATTACAGACAGTATGGCAATTGATGACCCCTGCTCTGCCTTTTGGAGAAGGACATGGCAACCCACTCCAGTGTTCTTGCCTGGAGAATCCCAGGGACGGAGGAGCCTGGTGGGCTGCCGTCTATGGGGTCGCACGGAGTCGGACACGACTGAAGCGACTTAGCAGCAGCAGCAGCAGCTCTGCCTTTAGAGCTTCCCAGGTGGCTCAGTGGCAAAGAATCCTCCTGCCAGTGCCTGCAATTGCAGGAGACATGGGTTTAATCCCCTGGAGAAGGAAATGACAACCCACTGCAGTATTCTTGCCTGGAAAATCCCACGGACAGAGGAGCCTGGCGAGCTACAGTCTATAAGGTCGCAAAGAGTCAGACATGACATAGCACAAGCATAACTCTGCCTTTAGGAAGACAAAGCAATGTGTACTCACTCTTAAAATATTCCCAGTCAAAATGTTTAAAATAAAAATTTGTTGCTTTAAGCATCAAATCCTCAGTTCTTTGAAAAACTTGACTCTTTAGAGGAGTCTGTTTCCTGAAAGATTGATGTTTTACTGCATGGGAAAATCACAGCACATAGAAAATAGTAACCCGTATTATTTAAAAAGTCACAGTTACTTTATAAGCAGTAAACTCTTATAGTAGTTTATAAATAATACTTTATGTATATTATTCAGTTATAAAATTTTGACTTGCAACTTGCCTGAAATGTATCTGAACTTCTGCAGCATTTTGTTTCTGCACCTGTCACTTGCTATTTATTATGTTTAGTTTGCTAGATCATAAATAGAACCCATCTTCCTGGACAGAAAATGTGTTGTTTCTAGCTTCTTGTTCATAAGAAATCCCAATAAAGGTTTATTGAATGACTAGTAATGAAACAAGTTATACTGAGCTTTCTAATTAATCCTTTTTACGGACCATGAACATACTTTCTATTATCTTTTCCCTTTTTGTGATTACACACTAAAATCTTGATGGTATTGGAACTGCATCTGGTGATCAGGGTTGTCGGAACACTTGAATTGCTTCTCTCTGCCTTTGCTTTTCCCTTACTGAATTAAAAGGTGGAATCAGCATGAGATTTTGAGGAATGTGAATAGGTTAGGAGCTTCAAATGAAGCTCTGAAGTGTGTTCTCGTGGCAGGCGTGTTCTTGCCTTGATGGGGTCACTACGGTGAGGCCGGGGGCCATTGGAGAGGCATATATTGCAGCATTGAGGGGAGGCTCACCTGTGTTCACTCTGTCATTGGGCCCAGGTGACTGTGGAGGAGGTCATGACCACAACCGCCTACCTGGACCTTTTTCTGCGCAGCATCTCTGAGCCAGCACTGCTCGAGATCTTCCTCCGCTTTATCCTGTTGCACCAGCACGAGAATGTCCACATCTTGGATACACTCACGAGCCGAATCAACACCCCATTCCGGGTAAGGAGAGCCCCAGTGGAAGGGAAGTTATGACTCAGGACAGATTTCAGGAGAGTTTGTTTTTGGAATAAAACTTGAATATTCTCTTCTTTTTGTTTCCCTTCCTTTTATTTTCCTTTCAGCCTTTACTTTTTTGTTTTAGAAGAGATGGGCTAGATTGTTTTGCTGTCTGGAGCCCTTCTGTCTGGGAGGTGGAAGTTACTGCCTTTTCTAGACAATTTTCTCAGATTGTCTGGGTTGACACTTTCTTCTGTAGAACTGGCAGAATGTGCTTCTGAGAAGACAAGGAACAGGGGATGGGGCTGAAGCTCAAGTAAAGCCAAAGAACTGAAGTATATCAAGTCTGGGTATTAGAGATCATATTTCTGTCCATAAGTGTTTTGAAATGCAAGTCTGGGCACGTGTGAATTTAGGCAGTCATTCTTTAGTTTGGTGCTCTGATTAACTTTGAAAATCCTCTCAGACCTTTAGTGTAATCCTTTGCAGCCCTCTCCCCATAGGCTTTCGCTGTTTAATTGCAATTATTATTTTAAAAGCAAAGGTATGTTGGAAGAAAACAAAAACACTAGTGTGCAAAGATCCATATACCCTAATGGTTATATATAAGCAGCATTATTTGCAATTTGCAAACTCTCCAAGTTATGGAAGCAACCAAACTGTCCATCAACAAATGAATGGATAAAGAATATGTGGTAGGACTTCCCTGGTGGTCCAGGGGTTAAGAATCCGCCTTCCAGTGCAGGGGACACAGGTTTGATCCCTGGTTCAGGAAGATTCTACATGCACAGGACAGCTAATTCCATGCCTCACAACTGATGAACCCTAGACACTCTAGAGCCCGTGCTCTGCAACAAGAGAAACCTGTGCACCGGAGCTAGAGAGTAACCCCAACTAGAGAAAGCCCTTGCATGACAGTGATACCTAGTGCAGCGCCCCCCCGCCAAAAAAAAAAGGAAAAAAAAAAAGAAAAAAAAAAGGGGAATGAAATTTTGCCATTTGCGAGAACTTGGAAGGACTTGGAGGGCTTTATGCTAAATGAAGTAAGTCAGACAGAGAAACACATGCTGTGTAATACCACTTACATGTAGAATTTAGAAAATACAACAAACTAGTAAGTAAAACAGACAAGAAGCTGACTCACAGCTATGGATAACGAATGTGGTTACCAGTGGTGAGCTGGAATGTGTAGGGGGAAAAAGGGATATTATGAAATCATGTGTGAAACATTTGAAAACTGTAAAGCACTATAGAATTTAAAGAATTTTTCATTCAATAAAAACAAATCAAAAGCCTCAAAAAAAAAGTTGGTTTTTTGAAAAGATTGACAAAATTGACAAACTTTTAGCTAGACTACTAAGGAAGAAAGCAAGAAGAGTCAAATTAATAAAATCCAGGATGAAAGAAGGGATATTACTACTGACCTTACAGAACTAAAAGGGATTATGAGGGATACTGTGAACAGCTATATGCCAAAATATTGGATAATTTAGATGAAACAGGCAAGTTCTAGAAAGATACAGTCTTCTGAGACTGATTCAAGAAGAAATCGAAAATGTATAAACAAGTAAGAACTCTTGTGTTTCAAAGAACACCATTAAAAAACTGAAAAGACAGCTGACACAGTAGGAAGAAATCTTTGCAAGTCATATCTCTGATAAGATACTTGTACATAGAATAACAAACTGCTGGGACTCAATAATAAAAAGACAGATACAGGGTGCTGAACACCTTGACAATGATTTGCCCATGTTACTATGGTGACATACAGAAAGGACTCAGAATGGGGAAAGCAGATGCTGAGGGGTAATCCTGGGAGAAAGAGAAGATTTCCTAGGAAAGGTGATGCCTAGGGTCAGTCTTGGAGAATAAGGAGACTTTATCCTGTGGAAGAGACAGAGGAAGGCATTCCAGGCAGAGGAACGGAATGTGCAGAGGCGTGGAGTGAGTGGAACGAAGTGTTGCTTCTGCCTGACTGTAAGGGGTGGCCTGTCCTGAGTACAAGAGATGTTTGGGGGCACACCAAGTACAGTTCTTTCTCTGCAGCACTGTTATGAATTTCATTGACCAGGTTGTAAACTGGTCCTGCCTAGAAGACAGACTAGCGCTTATTCTCCTGTACAAACAGTAAGAGCCTCAATTACTTAAGTGGCTGGATAGAACAATAAATGCTTACTCCCCAAAGGGCACAGTGATTTTAGAATGTACCTTTGGGAACCTTCTCTGTTGGGCTGTTTATCCTTCCTTTTTAGAAATTAGAGATGGCAAGAATTCTTTTCCTTTTTTTTTTTTTAATTACAAAAGTACTTAATGAAATACTTCAGGAAAGTATATCATCACCCCCTCAGCACTATGGGAAATGGAACTCAGGAAAATCTTTGCCCCAAAGCCAAGAAACAAATCAAAAGGAGTTGAGGTTTGGGGCTGGGGATTCTAGGTAGAGAGTTGGCCGGGGTATATGCAGTTTTCTTTTAGCCCTATCTTGTAAAAAATCAATGTCATATTTGAAAATAACTAGAAGGGTCTTCTCTGGCACTCCAGTGATTAAGACTCTGGGCTCCCAATGGTGGGGATCCAGGATTTGATCCCTGGGGGTGAGGGGACTAGATCCCACATGTTGCAACTAAGACTCTGCATGCCACAGCTATTAATACAAGCTCCTGCATGCCATAACAAAGACTCCTCACAGCCAAATAAATAAATAAAATATTAAAAAAAGAAAATAGGAAAACAAACGACATAAATAGATCGTGTGTGTGTGTGTGTGTGCACCCGTGCGTGTTGGGGAGTTGTAGGGGCATATTTATCTGGATCTTATATGAGCATAGGCATTTTGTAGGAGAGTGATTCTGCATAGTGGCATAATCCCAGGGATAGTTTGTCGAATCAAATCCTACAGGAGAACTGGTAGTCTGAATACACATTCTCTCTGGCAGCAGCATCTTTTAAAAAAAAAAAAAAACTACTTAAAAAATAAAAGCCAATAAATAAATAAATTTTACAAAAAATAAAATAAAATAAAAGCCATTTTATTTTGTTGTTCTGATTTATTTACCATCTTTGGGGGTTCCAGAGGTCTTTTCAGTGTCTGAAATAGCATGTGTGTTTGTTGCTTCCCAGCTTTGTGTGGTGTCCCTGGCATTATTTAGAACGCTCATCGGTTTACATTGTGAAGATGTGATGTTACAACTAATTCTAAGGTGAGTTGCCACCTTTTGTCTCCTTTAAAGAACAACCCTACACTATTGCTACTTATTTTCCTTTGGTAATATGAGCTAAGTAAGGGCCATGCTTCTAAGAAAGAAAATAATCAAGAAAATCAGCTTAATTTCTGCATCATTGCCCAAGGTTAAAAGTATTTAGGGGGGGCAAAGGCATTATATTATACATGTGCTCCTGGAAAAAATAAATAGAACGTTTGGAAACTTTCAGAAGTATTATGAAAGCTCTTCTGGCCTGTAACTGAATGTCTTTCTCCCAAAGTACATTTTTAGGAGGCTCATGTTACTGAGAACAACTTTTCTCAATATGAAATGCTGTTGGTGTGTAGAAATTATTCTGTAACTTTTGCTTTAGTAATGGTATGGCTACAGTGCTCACTGCCTGACTTGCAAGCATTTTTCAATTAAATTCGGTAAATATTTAATGAGTACTTCCTGTGTACAGTTCAGAAGGGCGTGGGTGGAGGGATGAACTGAAAAGGACATCCACGTACGCAGTGCAGAGAAGGTCTGTTCTTCAGATGTCCAGGTGGGAACGGTGTCATGAAGGGGCTGGGATCTGAAGATGGGCGTCCAGAGTCAAAGTGGACTGCCAGCAAGACGACATCAGTTTGGTCATTGGGCAGGAGACTCAGGGATACCGAATCCTGCCTCAGCCCAGCCTGTCCTCTCAGGGTCCCTGAGAGGAGCACCTGCCTTTCTGAAGGAAGAGAGTTGATGAGGGCCTGTGCTCCCGCACTCCCCTCCGTGGTCTGAACGCAGTAAGGAAAGAGCCGACCAGCTCACTGGCGCCTGCTCCACCTCCGTCTTCCCTAGACCCTGCTGCTGACCCCTCCTGGGGCAGAGGGTGCTGAGAGCAAGACAGGAGGGAGGAGACCCGGGCTGCCCCTGGTCCCCACCACGGTTTAGACACAGTGTGAGCAGGATTACTGAGGAGCTGGCGTTCCAAGAGGAGTCTGGCCCTGGAGAAGTTTCAGGGCGTGGCCAAGCGTGCTCCTGGGAACAGTGGCAGGGACGTCATCCAGGAACTTATGAAAACGTACATCCTTGGCCGTCTTCTCCCAGACAAGCTGAGTCAGGAACTGGTGGTGGGTGGGGCCTGGCAAGCTGTGTTTTGTTTAGCTCCAGGGGATTCTGATGCCAGGCTAAGTTTGAGAACTACTGGTTTGAGGAAGGTGCAGTATAGACATGTCACCCTGCAAAAGGGAGCAATGGAAGCGCCGCAGGGGGAGTCGGTGGGCGGCCTGGTGATGGAGGCCTTACAGAGTCACTGTCTTATAGGAGAGTATCGCCTATTAATTTTGGGCTTTTGGAGGGTTTGGATCAGGCCATCAGTAACTAATCTTAGGGCCTTAGCAAAGAAGAGATCTGCTCATAAGTACATTCCCCGGGGTCGTTCAGGAGAGCATTCGTTTTCTGTCCTAAAAGGGTTACGTCCGCTTCGCATCAGGTCTCTCCTGATGTGACAGTGCATTAGCGGCGCCTGGATGAAATCCGTCAGAGCAGCTTGTTAAAGCCTTTTTGTTTAGTGTCAAAGCCAAAGTTCGCTTCCAACAAGGGTAAATCCTGGTTATATTTAAACGTTAGATTCTTGAATGCCGCTTCTTTGACAGCAGGGAAAGCAGCTGTCCTCTGCAGTGGGCCTGGAAGCCTGGCCCCACGTCCCAGCCCTGGCCGCCGGGGGAGGCTGAGCCCAGGGGGCGGACGCTTCTGCCCAGTGGCGTTGTCTACTCATAGGGCGGTGCTTGTGGTAAAAACTGTCCCCAGAGGTCGTATTCGTCAAAGCTTCTTGTGAGAGCCAGATCTGTGCCTTATGAAGGTGAAGGAATCAGCTCGTGATTGAAATGCGCGTCCAAGTCAGTGCCTGGCATTTCCATGGTGAGTCAGGGTCTGTTGTTGCCCAGGAAAGTGCACGGCTGCAGGTGCTGAATGGAGTCACGGAGAAAGCGCTGGCTGTAGCCTCTGATCCCAGCGCTCCCAGCCCGAGTCTCTTCATTGTTTCCTTATTGAGGAGGATGATGAGAATATAATAGTAGTTGCCCTTTATTCACTCCTTTCTGTATTTCTGATTCTGCCACAATTGCCTGGGGAATCTGAGAAGAACAAGTTGCGGACAGATGTAGAGGTCAGCACATGGTAGACATGCAGGAAACCTCTGCTTCCGATCTTTGTCACCTGAGCGGCTGGCTGATCCACCTCTCACCCCCACTCCCCCCCATCCCCATTTAACAAGTACTTTTTCTGTTTTTTTTTTTTTTTTAACTTTTTATTTTGTATTAGAGTATAGCTGATTAACAATGTTGTGATAATTTCAGGCAGAACAAGTATTTTTAATTGTAGTCAAATACACTCAACATTAAAAAAAAACTAAGATCATGGCATCTGGTCCCATCACTTCTTGGCAGATAGATGGGGAAACAATGGAAACAGTGAGAGACTTTATTTTCTGGGGCTCCAAAATCACTGCAGATGGTGACTGCAGCCATGAAATTTAAAGACTCTTGCTCCTTGGAAGAAAAGCTATGAAAGCAAAGACATTACTTTGCCAACAAAGGTCCATCTGGTCAAAGCTATGGTTTTTCCAGTGGTCATGTATGGATGTGAGAGTTGGACTATAAAGAAAGCTGAGTGCTGAAGAATTGATGGTTTTGAACTGTGGTGTTGGAGAAGACTCTTGAGACTCCCTTGGACTGCAAGGAGATCCAACCAGTCCATCCTAAAGGAGATCAGTCCTGGGTGTTCATTGGAAAGTCTGATGTTGAAGCTGAAACTCCAATACTTTGGCCACCTGATGCGAAGAACTGACCCATTAGAAAAGACCCTGATACTGGGAAAGATTGAAGGCAGAAGGAGAAGGGGACGACAGAGGATGAGATGGTTGGATGGCATCACCGATTCAATGGACATGAGTTTGAGTAAACTCCGGGAGTTGGTGATGGACAGGGAGGCCTGGCGTGCTGCAGTCCATAGGGTTGCAAAGAGTCAGACACGACTGAGCAGCTGAACTGAGTCAAATACACAGAACCTAACCACACAGTTCAGTGATGTGCAGTCACACTGTTGTACAGCCATTGCCACCATCCATCTCCAGAACTGTTCTCACCTCACAAAGAAAACCCCTTCTGTACCCCTTAGATCCTCACTCCCTGCCCCCCACCCGCGCCCCAGCCCAGGCAGCCACTGTCCTGCATTCTGTTGCTCTGCATTTGCCTCTTCTAGGTACCTCACATAAGTGGACTCAGGTAGTATTTGTCTTTTTGTGCCTGATTTATTTCACTTAGCACAGTGTCTTCAAGAGTCTTTCATGTTGAAGCCGGTGTCAGAATTTCCTTCCTTTTGAAGACCAAATAATATACCATTATTTATACCACATTTTGTTTACTCATTTATCTGTCACTGGACATTTTGGACTGCTTCCCATTTTAGCTGTAATGAATAACACTGCTATGGCCATAGATATACAGCTATGTCTCTTCAAAACCCTGCTTTCACTTCTTTTGTGTAGATATCTAGAAGTGAAGCTGCTGGATCATTCTGTTAAATTTTTTTTCTACAATAGCTGCACATTTTATAAGTCCACTGACAATGCACAGGGTTCTGGTTGCTCCACATCCTTGCCAATACTTATTATTTTCTGTTAAACTAAAAACTTTTTTTTAGAAATGTATTTTTATTTATTTGGCTGCATTGAGTCTTAGCTGTGGCACACAGGCTTAGCTGCCCTGCAGCATGTGGGATCTCAGTTCCTTTACCAGGGATCAAACCCAAGTCCCCTCCACTGGAAGCAGATTCTCAATGACTGGACCACCAGGGAAGATCCCTAGAAATGGTATTTTGGCAATCAAGTAAAAATGACAGGCAGATTTAAAGAACCAGCTGGGGCTTTTAGAAGTAGAAACTGTAATTATTAAAATGAAAAACTGAGTGTTTAGTGTAGATAACATTTAAGATACAGATTAAGAGAGAATGCGATTGCAGAAGTTACCACTAAGTTTGCAGCAGAAAGAGATAAGGAGATTTACAATTGTGAGAACAAGGCTGTGAACAGTGGTGGCTGGAATGATAAGGTGTAATGATAAGATGTGTATCCAGTTAGGTCCATCTAGTCAAAGCTGAGTCATGTATGGATGTGAGAGTTGGACCCTAAAGAGTGCCGAAGAATTGATGCTTTTGAACTGTGGTATTGGAGAAGGCTCTTTGAGAGTCTTGAACTGCAAGAAGATCAAACCAATTAATCCTAAAGGAAATCTGTCCTGAATTGGAAGAACTGATGCTGAAGCTGAAACTCCAATACTTTGGCCACCTGGTGTGAAGAGCTGACTCATTGGAAAAGACCCTGATGCTGGGAAAGATTGAAGGCAGGAGAAGGGGACGATAGAGGATGAGACAGTTGGATGGCATCACCGACTCAATGGACATGAGTTTGAGCAAGCTTAGGGAGTTGGTGATGGACAGGGAGGCCTGGCGTGCTGCAGTCCATGGGTTGCAAAGAGTTGGACAAACTAGCGACTGAACTGAACTGAGTCCCACTTATCTTTGGTTCTGTTTTCCAAGGTTTCAGTTACCTATGGTCAACTGTGGTTCAGAAATATTAAGTGGATTAAGTGGAAATAGTTCATAGGTTTTAAATTGTGTGCTGTTCTGAGTAGTGTGATAGAATCTCAGGCCTCCCCTCCTAGGATCCCCAGTTATTGACAGAGTCTGCCCCTGATATCCAGCCATCAACATCTTCATGGCTCAGCGGTCCAGGGTCACCTTAAGTACACGTTCGTCCTTTGTATTATGTCGGAAGGTCAGTGGCAGCCTGAGCCTGCGTCACGAGGCTGACGTTATTCAGCTCACTTCATGCCATCATGTAGGCGTTTCATTGTCTCAGATCATCACAGGAAGGGAGAGTACAGCACAGCAAGACGCTTGGAGAGACACTGCATTCACATAACTTTCATTACAGTACACGGTTACAATCGCTATATTTTACTACTGGATACTCCAAAAATGGATCCATGCGCAAACGCGCTGTGTATTCCAGGGTGAAACTGAGTAGGCTAGACCGTATTACCACTAGATAAATGAGCTGGATATGATTTTTTGTCATTCTGCAGTACCATTTTGTAAATTAAAAATATTGATGTTATCATGTCTGTCTATTTTCCAACACTAAAACTTTTCTAAAGTTGGGGGAAAATAGCTATTACTATCTGGTGTTGTTATTCTCTTCCGGAGCCTAATCTATAAACTAAAGTTTATCATAGGTTTGTATGTATAGAAAAAAGCACAGTATTTATAGGGTTCAGTACTATCCGCTGTTTCAGATAGTCTTGGGGTCTTGGAATGTATCTCCTGCAGATAAGAGGGGCTTACTGTAAAGAGAACAGTGTCTTTTCTGACTTAGAATCTGTACCAAAAGCAAGGTGAAGGTGAAGTCACTCAGTCGTGTCCGACTCTTTGTGACCCCGTGGACTGTAACCTACTAGGCTTCTCCGTCCATGGGATTCTCCAGGCAAGAATACTGGAGTGGATTGCCATTTCCTTCTCCAGGGGATCTTCCCGACCCAGGGATCGAACCCAGGTCTCCTGCATTGGAGGCAGACGCTTTAACCTCTGAGCCACCAGGGAAGCCCAATGGCAAAGGCAATGAAAAATCCTTATTTTTCTAGCCATTTAAACGTTAAGGGACCTAAAAGATATATTTATAAACTGTCCTTTTTTGTTGTTGCTGCTGTAGTCGTTTGAATGTGCATGACAAACTTGTAGATCTGAGAGGCAACAGAGAGCAGTGACGATTATGTGACTCCTTTTAGTGAGTTATTTGTTACGTGATAAAACTACATCAATTTTTGTTGCAACCCAAACACTCTTAAATTATTGAAATTTCAAAGTGATAATCCGTTTGTAACTGATTTTTTTTTTCCTTTAGCAAGATATCAGAGTAGTAAGTTGGAATAAGGTACCCCTAGAGAGGCTATTTCGGAGAAGGTGATGGCACCCCACTCCAGTACTCTTGCCTGGAAAATCCCATGGACAGGGAAGCCTGGTGGGCTGCAGTCCATGGGGTCGCTAGGAGTTGGATACAACTGAGCGACTTCACTTTCACTTTTCACTTTCATGCATTGGAGAAGGAGATGGCAACCCACTCCAGTGTTCTTGCCTGGAGAATCCCAAGGACGGGGGAGCCTGGTGGGCTGCCGTCTATGGAGTCACACAGAGTCAGACACGACTGAAGTGACTTAGCAGCAGCAGCAGCAGAGAGGCTATTTAGGGGCACAGAAAATGTAAGAGAAATTGTCCACCTCGCAGGATGTGACCTGTGATGGGCCAGAGGCAGGCAGGGGCTGCTGACAGGCAGTCACCTGACAGATTACACGCACCGCCCCCCCGCCCCGGTGTTCGTGACACTTCCCAGTTTAGGCACCACTGGATTGCTTAATACCCTGAATGCCATTTCTGAATATTCTGGTTGGGGTTTTTCTTTCACAAGTGCTGGTCCTTTGTGAGGTGTATGAACTGCATCACCTTTTGTGTTCAGGTAGAAACTGTTTGGCTCAAAGAGAAGCTGTCTGTTCACTTCAGGAACATTCCCATCTTGTGTGAGCATTAGGTTTCTGGAGGAGCGGGGAAAAGAAGCCAACCTAGGGTACGGTGAATAGGAGAAATACGGCCAAAACGTCTTTGAAAAACAAAGGAGCCTTTTGAAATTCACTCACGTTGCTTTTAAGGTTTTTGCCCGTTGGTGCGTACTGGGGTGGCCATCATCTCCTCAGAAGCATCTTGCTTACCTCATCATACCTGGCCGCTTTGTTTTTATTGTCCGTGTAGCAGCAGGCAATGTGTATGCTCTGTTATTGATCGGTTGTCACCGAATTGTTTCAGAAGTGATGATGATTTATTTTGATGAGTGATATCCAATAACACAGAACATGGACCCAGGGTTGCAGAGGGCTAGGGAGATAATGAAAAAAAGGGAGGACAGTGTAGGAAATAGTTTTTTTTTTCCTGCTGTATTGGAATGGCTTTGAGTAAGCTGAGCCTCTAAAGCCATTTGTTAGTTTCCAATTATGTAATATTTACTGCTTCCTGAACTTAAAATCCCACCGCAGGCAAATATAGTTGAAATGAAAAGATACTTTGATGCCAGACATCTGTACGAAGTTTCCTAAGTGATCTTCCTGCTGTCATCAGCCACTTAATCCTGACGGGCGACGGGGAACATCTGACTCCATTCTCTTTCTAGTCTCTCTCTGTAACTGAGGGCAGACGGGGGTTAGTTTGTGGTCCCCCCATGCTTCTCTCTGGGGGTAGTCCTTCATTATAGAAGCACGGAAGTAGAAGTCCTGCTTTAAATGCAGGGATGTTATTCATTTGGGTTGACTCTCCAATTTCTAATTGTATAGAACCCTCTCCTTCAACCACTGGGGCATCCCTTTATTTGATTTACTCAGAAGAAAATTCTTAGTTTCTACTGAAAGTGTGTATTTGCAAAGTTGCAAATTCCCAATCACTATTTATTCTAATATAATTCCAAGCTACCCACCAGTGATATTTGATAAATAGCTCTATTAGGTTTGATCCACTGTTCTATTTTTTTTTTTTTTTTTATTTTTTCAAATAAAGAGTAGAAATCTATGTATAGCAACTTAAATCATGAAGTATGCTTGGTTTGAGCTGTAAGCAGTCATCAAGTTCCTGCAGTATATAAAAGCATCGAAACAGGTTGTTTCTTAAATAATAAATGATGAGAATAAGGATACAATATAAATTCTGTATAATGTGAATTTCCCCGGGCCTCTCTCGCCTGTGTCGGCAGAAGAGTTCACATCAGCAACCGCAGGACAGGTTTCCCTGGCTCTTGCCCGCCCCCCTGCCCCTTGTCTAAGACCACGGCCCCCTGTGAAGCATCAGCTATCAGTTCTATGGGAGCCCAAGGAGAGGGCTCACATGGGCTCCCGCACAAGTCTGTGCCGCAATGCAGTTGCCACAGGAGCGTCTCTGCTGAGCCCTTGATCGGGGCTGCCTCCCTCGGTGCCTGCCGTGTCCTGAGAGGGCTCGGGGGTGATGGAGGGCACGAGGGCTGGACCAGCTCGGCCTCCCTGTGTGTCCTTGGGACCAGAAGAAGGCTTCTCTCCTTTGCATCACTCTTGGTCCACAGAGCGTCTCCTCTCACCGAGATCCTCATGAAAAGAGCTCTTTCATTTTCTGCCTATAGGACCTGTTTCCTCTCCAGTAGTACTCAGGCACACATCCCCAAGGCTGGGCTAAGGATGAGGATAGACGGGCCCGTTTCCCACACTGCCTCTCCTGTTTCCTGTTTGCTCTTAGACCCTCTGAGTTCCATGCACCTGCACTGCTGTGTCAGACATGCAGGGTGTGTCTGGATCTTAGTGATGGGGGTTTTGGCTCAGGTGTCTGTGTGTGTTGTGTGCCTGTGTGTGTGGGGAGGGGAGACTGTGTCTCCCTTACTTGGCAATCTAGCTAAGGTTTGGGTTGAGTGAGGCATAATTTGATTTACTGATTAAAGGTAGCAGCACTAGTGGTAAAGAACCCACCTGCCAGTGTAGGGAACATAAGAGACCTGGGTTCCATCTCTGGGTCGGGAAGATCCCCTGGAGGAGGGCATGGTAACCCACTCCAGTATCCTTGCCTGGGGAATCCCACGGACAGGCCTGGCTACAGTCCATAGGGTCACAAAGAGTCGGACATGGCTGAAGTGACTTAGCACGATTTAAGGATTTATTTATATATCTTTATTTGTATTTATGTTACTTATTTGATTGCCTGTGGCATGTGGGATTTAGTTTCCTGACCAAAGAACAAATCCAGGGCCCCTGCATTGGGAACCTGGAGTCTTAGCCACTGGTCCACCAGGGAAGTCCTTGATTTATTTTTTGAGAACTGAAGGTTCAGTGGCAAGCTTATCATTTCATACCATGAGTGTTATAAAGACCAAAGTGTCTTCATAGCACGTGCTATGAAGAGCATGGAATCTCTTTTCCCCCTCGACTCAGGCACTTGCAGCAGGTCAGTCATTAATGCAAACACAAGTTTTGCTCTTGGGGATCCGCAGGAGCTGTGGGAGACAGCTCAGTGTTTACTGGCCTCGGGACATACCCTGGAAGTTGTACTTTTATCTTTTCCTCTGCATCCTGAATCATCCTTGTTTTCTTCTGTACTGCCTCTCTCTTGAAAACTAAATACAGCAACAAAACCAAGCAGGTTTATTGAAGATTGCGGTTGTCCGCCTCAGGGCTCGGGGTCTCTGGAATTGGCTCCCGCACAAACGCGGGGCACTTGGCTCTGGCCGTGAGGCTTCCGTCCAGTTTGTTCCATCTTTGTTTAAACAAACAGCGTGATCTTTCTCCCTGTTAGGAAAGGAAGCCACCGAAACGCACTTGATTCCAGCCTCGCAGCCTGCCAGTGTGCTCCGAGTGTGTCAGAAACGACTGCCACATTTTCTTGTCTCCAGCTGTGTGATGATCCTGGGATGCTTTGTCGCCCACTGCCAAAGTGGTGTGAAATGGGGCCCAGTGCTCCATGCTGAGCCCTGGGCCACTGTGATGTTGTGGTTCATAAGAAGAAATACATGTTTTGGCTTTGTCCTTTTTCTTCTGAGTCCCTGATATCCTGGGAGAGGAGAAGGTTGAATTAAGTGCGAATGGTCAGTGATTCAATTAGCCATGACCATAGTGAAACCTCCATAAAGCCCCACAACCGCTGGGTTTGGAGAGCCTCCCGTTGGTTGAGGTGCTGGGAGAGAGGGGCCGGGAGATGACACGGAACCTCCATAGCCTCCCCCACCGCTGCCCCCCTGCATCTCTCCATCCGACTGTTCCTGAGTTACATCCTTTCCTAACAAACCAGTGACCTAGTAAGTAGTGTGTCTCTGAGTTCTTTATTTACAAAACAGAAGCAGACTCACAGATTTAGTGAAAAACTTAGGTGGTGAGGGGAATAGTTAGGGAGTTTGGGATGGACAGGTACACACTGCTGTATTTCAAGCGAGTCCATCCTAAAGGAAATCAGTCCTTTGGCCACCTCAGGCAAAGAGCTGACTCATTTGAAAAGACCCTGATGCTGGGAGAGATTGGGGGCAGGAGGAGCAGGGAACGACACAGGATGAGATGGCTGGATGGCATCACTGACTTAATAGACATGAGTTTGGGTGAACTCCAGGAGTTGGTGATGGACAGGGAGGCCTGGCGTGCTGCAGTTCATAGGGTCGCAAAGAGTCGGACACGACTGAGCGACTGAACTGAACTGAACCAGCCAGGACCTACTGTATAGCACAGGGCACTCTGCTCAGTGTTACGTAGCAGCCTGGATGGGAGGGGAACTGGGGGAGAATGGACACGTGCATATATCTGGCTGAGTCCCTTTGCTGTCCACTGGAAACTGTCACAAGATTGTTAACTGGCTGTGCTCCAATATAAAATTAATAAGTTACAAAAAAAAATGGCCCTCTGAGTTCTGTGCACTGCTCTAGCAAATTGATCAAACCAAGAGGGGGTTGTTGGAACCTCAGGAGCACAGGTGACAGCCTGGACTTGTGACTGGCATCTGAAGTGTGTGTGTGTGTGTGTGTGTGTGTGCGCGCGCGCGCGTGTGTGTGTGTTGGGAAGTCTTGTAGGACCAAACCCTCACCCCGTGGGCTCCACTGCCACCTCCGAGTAGACAGTGCCAGACTTGAGTTG
The DNA here is from genome assembly GCA_006410635.1 of Cephalophus harveyi. Taxonomy (NCBI): domain Eukaryota; kingdom Metazoa; phylum Chordata; class Mammalia; order Artiodactyla; family Bovidae; genus Cephalophus; species Cephalophus harveyi. The sequence goes on along the minus strand of SJYT01015823.1, from coordinate 112,188 downwards.
AACCGAAGGACACCTTCAGCCTGGAGCACTGCTTGCTTGGTGGTGTGGGGACACCCCCCACCCTTACATACAGCCCCTGCGGAACTGCTGCCAGAACACTGTGGCACAAGATATTCTCATGGCCCCACGGGAGAACAGGAGAGGCGGCTGGCGCTCTGATAGGTCTTTGCCTTTTCACGCTGCTGCTGTCATCCGGCGCCCACTCTGAGCACTACCCACGGGATCCTGAGGCAGAACTCTTGAAGGAGGTGCTGCTCTGGTAGCACATCATGTTGAGAAGGCAGACACCAAAACAGTTGTGATCCTGATAGCAGTGCCTTGGCAGAGGGCCATGAGCGTAGTGGAGGGAGAGGGTGTCCCCACCTCGGAGTGGGAAGCCCGGATGCCTTCCTGGAGAAAGTGACACTGAGGTTGGAGTTGGCAGGACGACAAGGCAGGTGTCTGGCAGGGGCGGGGGAAGCATGCTGCAGAGAGAGGTTACAGCAGAGGCAAAGGCCCGGGGCGCAGAGGGCAGCACAGCCATTAAGAGAGGGGAAGTGTGGGGATGCTAAACCATGAAGGCCCTTAAATCTGCTGGTCAGAAAAAAGCAGCCCTTGACAAGCTTGAAGCTCAGGAGTGAGCCCAGGGGCCTGGAGTGAAGGTGCAGAAAGGATGAGCCCCCGAGCTCGGGAATGGACCTGCAGACACTGAACGCGGCCCTTTCTGTCTTCCAGGTATCTGATCCCTTGCAATCACATGATGCTGAGTCAGAGGTGGGCTGTGAAGGAGAGAGACTGCTACTCTGTGTCTGCGGCCAAGCTGCTCGCCCTGACCCCCGTCTGTTGCTCCAGCGGGATCACCCTGACACTTGGGAACCAGGAGAGGGATTATATTCTCTGGTCAAAGTGCACGCATGATAGCCCAGGTAGGGGTGTTGCCAACCTGCATCCCTGACCCTTTAAGCGATAGAAATTGACAAGAGGCCAGGGGAGGAATTCAGGCAGGGCTTTCCCGGGCCTCTTGCTGCAGCCCAAGAACAAGAAACAGATGCCCTTGCTTGCTCCCAAGCCAGTGGCCAAGCTGGTTCCTTAAACGGGGTGCGGGTGGGGGTGGACCGATAGATGGGGTCAGAGGGGTGGCTTAGGTGGGCTGCCGACCCCCTTGGTGGTGCTGTGCGCTGGGATCACGCTCAGTGCCCTGCTTTTGCTTCTGGCTCCGCGGGAGTGGCAGTGCAGTTCTGGCCTTTTTGTGTGCTGTTTTTCATAATTTGCCCCATCTGTGCATGCATGCAGTTATTTTTAGTTCCTTATAGCTGCTTTGTATTCTGTTGCTGGAGGGGAGGAGGAGATGCATGTCCAGGTGTAAGCACTGAAGCACAAAGCACAGGATCCCGGGTCCCAGCCTGCCAGGCAGCCCTCTCTAGTGATAATCTTTATAAACAAAAGGATGCCAGATTCCATCTCTCCTTGTAGACAGGGAATGCTGCAGTGAGTCCTGTTTCTTTTATGACTGATTAGCTAGGGGTCCTTTTCTGCTTCTTACAGTTGTAATAAGTATTCACTGACGTGCCCAGCTCTCACCCAGTCAGTGTCCCCAGACCTCAGTTTTCACTAGGCTTTCTAGCAGCATCCTCAGTGTACAAGTATGAGAAGTGTTGTATTCGCACGTCTTTTTAAACAACATGGGGCTGGGGGTTGGAGTCGGCTATAGCTAAGGTAGAGTTAGCCCTTATTTTAGATAATGAAGAGGCTTGAACGAAGTAAGGAGCGAGGTTGACGTGAGATGACCTTGACTTGGGGAGGTAGAGAGCAGGTCTTGTGGCTTGACTTGTGGCCCTGCCACTGGCTCTTGGGTGACCTTTGTCTCTGAGCCTCAATTTCTTCATCTGTAAATGGAGAAAACAGTGTCTTCACATAGGCTTGTGAGGATTAAATTTGACAGCACTGATAAAGCGCCTGCCGGCTGGTAGAATTTCTGTTTGCCCTTGTCTGAGTCCATTTTTTTCCTAAAGGAAATGTAAACTTCAATGCAGATGTTTGCATAGCTATTTCAGTTACATGGTTGGGAGCTTTTAACATCACAGGTAGTCAGTGTATCATTCTTAGGTTAAAGGGGCTATTTTGGTAGTGAATATGAAAATTTATCGCAAGACACTACTTGGAACATAAAACTCCCAGTATTTCTCAGGATGGCAGAATGAATTAACAGGCTTCTCAAAAAACTCAGGGTTTTCTAGAGAAAAATCTGTTTTCCAAGTTCACAGATTATATAGGCTTTCTCAAAGCAAAATCTTTTTAATTACTACCTGCTCTAAGGCAGGTGCCATATTGGAAATATTCCTTCACTTAATCCTCCCAGCAGCTTGAGAGGTTGCCATCATTGGCTCACATTTCTCTAAAGGCTGACCCCCAGTAACAGACTTCCGCTGGCGATGGCCAGATTGGTTTTGTATCTTCTATGAGGGTAGAGTTTCTGGTTTTATTTTTTCTTCCTAAAACTGTAACCGTTTTCTGTTCTTTGAGAATCACGGTCAGAAATCTTTAGAACCACAGTGGCTGGGGGGACAGGGTCTCGCGGGCCCCGCAGGGCCGCACCCGTTCTGACTCGTGTGTCTCTTGGGGCAGGGCCCGCAGAGCAGCCGCTCCCCGAGGCCTTCCCGCCGTCGGCCTGCATCGTGGAGTACGGCAAAGCCCTGGACATCAGCTACCTGCAGTACCTCTGGGAGGCCCACTCCAACATCCTCCGCTGCATGCGGGACTGCCGCGTGTGGTCCGCCCTGTACGACGGAGACTCCCCCGACCCCGAGGCATTCTGCCTGGGCCCGCCGGAGGAGAGGGCCCCTGGCGCCACCTCCCCTGTGCTCCGGCTTCCGCAGCAGGTCCTCGGGACGACCGGGCCCCCACTGGCTCCCGGGAAGGAGAAGAGCCACACGGAGCTGGAGTGGGACGACAGCTACGACACGGGGATCTCCTCGGGGACCGGCGGGGGCTCCCCCGGGCCGTATGAGGATGCCGAGAACGCCAGCCCCCCGGCCCCCGTGGACCCCCCCAAACACATCCAGGAGATGAAGAAGAATGCCATCCTGCTCTTCAAAGGGGCCTACATCGAGGAGTCTGACTTCCAGGACGATGTGATGGTGTACAGGCTGTGTGCTGAGAAGGATGCTGAAGACGCGTGTGGTTCACAGGAGGACTCCGTGAGGCCCCCAGCCCAGATCCAGGGCCAGGGTGCCCCCGTGAACAATGGCCCCCTGCCTGGCCCTGAGCCAGAGACGGATTCGGAGGAGGAACATAGCAGGGACGATTCGGCCGTGCTTCACAGTGCATCCAGGGACCCAGCACCAGCCAACGAGCCCGAGGCCACCCCAGAACCAGCCCCCGAGTCAGCAGCCCCCAGCCCCGAGGCGGAGCCGGGTGCCCAGCCGACAGCGGCAGTCCCCGAGGGTGAAGACTTCATGGCCCAGTACAACCAGATCATTAAAGAGCTGGGTTCCAGCACTGAGGGCCTGATGGAGCGGGATGGCTCCTTACCAGATGCCTTGCTGGTCACAAAGGAGCCAGAGGGGGAGAGAGAGGAGAGCCAAGGGGGAGAGGAGGAAGAGGGGAAGAAGGACCCAGAGGAGGAGGACGACGACTTTGACTCTTTCATAGCTGAGGCTCCCCCCGCAGAGACCCCGCCATCCCCGTTCGGAGCACGAGATGATGCCGCCTTTGCCAGTCACCGTCCTGCAAGGACACAGAGCACCCCGTTCACAGGTGACGTCCTCAGATTGCTTTGTGGTTTCTGCTTTTGAAAGTACTTGTACGTATTGCATCAGAGGAGTGAGGTAAGTGCAGGTAAGGAGCATTATCAGTACCTACCAGCGGGGTGGAAGTATTTTTGTAAGGAGCAGGGAGGGGTGGTTTCATATTTATCTCATTTTATCATCTTGCAATGATTGTCTTTTTCCCTGCCCACCCCCCCAAGCAAATTAGAGGTTATATTTTGCCATTGAGTAATTTCTCTTGAGAAGCCAATTCAGTTCAGTCGCTCAGTCGTGTCCTACTCTTTGTGACCCTATGAATCGCAGCACACCAGGCCTCCCTGTCCATCACCATCTCCCGGAGTTCAGTCAAACTCACGTCCATCGAGTCCGTGATGCCATCCAGCCATCTCATCCTCGGTCGTCCCCTTCTCCTCCTGCCCCCAATCCCTCCCAGCATCAGAGTCTTTTCCAATGAGTCAACCCTTCACATGAGGTGGCCAAAGTACTGGAGTTTCAGCTTTAGCATCATTCCTTCCAAAGAAATCCCAGGGCTGATCTCCTTCAGAATGGACTGGTTGGATCTCCTTGCACCAAGGGACTCTCAAGAGTCTTCTCCAACACCACAGTTCAAAGGCATCAATTCTTCCCCCAAAAGACTCACTAAACCACACAAGAAGTCTAGTCTCATTATTTAACAGCCTCATTTCTTCTTTGGTGTTCAGTTACTAAGTCGTGCCTGACTCTTTGCTACCCCATGGTCTGCCTGGCCTCCCTGGCCTGCAGCACGCCAGGCTTCATTGTCCTTCACCATCTCCTGGAGCTTGCTCAAACTCATGTCCATTGAGTCAGTGATGCCATCCAACCATATCCTCCTCTGTTATCCCCTTCTCCTCCTCTAGTCTTAACTTATTTTTCTCCTTAGCATTTGTTTTTATATGTTTTATATGTTAATAGTTTTAAAAAACAATTCCGATTTCCTTCATGGGGGCATAGTTGTTGGCTTGGTCTCTGCACTATGTCTAGTCCTGAGCAGTGGATAGAGCATACAGTAGGTGCTCAGAATACCCCTTGAATCAGTGTGGCTGTATACAGACAGCACAGGCCATTGGAGTTAGTCATGCCTGGGAACTCATTTCAGTTAATCCCAAAATCTTCATCCAAACACGAGTAGAGTAGATTCTAATAAAAGAATGGGTGTGTTCCAGTGATACACCCCTAACAGAGGGTAGAAATCGTGGAAGAGGCAAAGGGCTAGGCTAGAGTATTAGGTAAGTGGCTTGAGGCGAGGAATTATGGTAGAATTATTATTATTAAATTATAAGCCAAGTAAAATTATTACCAAAGTCAGATTTGGCTGCTCACTGCTTGAAAGCTAATACTTGAGAGACACCTGTTGGTAGGAAAAGAAAGACTGCTTTATTCAGGAGGCTGGCAACCCAGGGAGAAGGTGGACTCATGTCCAAAAGCCAACTCCACACTGCTGATCGGGCGGCAAGAGCTTTTAAAGGGGAGCCTCAGGTGTGCGCAGGTGAAGGGGGGTGCTGCATGCAGAACGGGCGCTGTCAGCTCTGACAGTCATCTTGAACTTAGCCTCACAGTAGTCTGACCAGCATCGTCCTGGTTGTTTTCAGTACAGTTAATCTTCAGTTCCAGGGGTGGTTTGTTCCTGTTACTTTGAGGCCAGTTCTCAGAACTGTGGCAGCTTAGGTCATGGTCAGAGTCCGGTCATCGTGTGGTTAACTTTTCCTATCTGGTGGGGGTTCGAAAAACAGCTGCAAAACATCTGCAAAACAGCTCACAGGACATTGCTTAGAATATTGTCTATAGCCTTTGAAGAGGAACTAAAGGTCCTTGATTTTGTTTAACAGATAAAGTATTTTTATTTTGTCTTGCTTGACTATTTTCCTTTGTTTTTGCAGTTTTCTGACTAATTTTTTCTTTGGCTAAAGTTTCTCTGCAGACAAGAGGCAGGCAGGAGACGGGGGAGTTCTGTCCTGGGAAGGCCCCACAGGGTCCTGCTCCTACAGTCTGAATCTGGAAATCATGGCACAGAGGGAGCCGGCACAGCGGGAGGTTCCTCAGGCCTGGGGGCAGCTGAGGTGGGACCCCTGAAAGGTGTTCAGTTAGGGGAGAGGGTCCTGAAGGAGCCAGCATCCCAGAGGGGCAGACCGGCCTTGGAGTCAGGCCTCTGGGGACTCCTGACTCTGGCACTTTAGCCAGGTGGCCTTGGTGTCCTAACCCTGGGACAACTGAGTGTGATCCTGGGGGTGGAGGGTGGGCTGTGTCATTACTGTCGCCACAGGCGGCCCCCAGCAGCCTCGAGGCTTGTCCTTCCCCGGCCAGGAGGGGACAGCTTGGTGGGGAAGGACCACGCTCCCTTCCCACCTGCTTGGATCACCCAAATTACATGAAGTCACAGCATCTTTGAGTCCAACCAGGTTGGCTGATATGATCTCAGCACGCTCTTCCACCTCCTCCAACATTTCTTCTTCTATTTACTGATGGCTGAACATTTATTTAAACAGGGAGAGGGCTTTTAATTCCACAATTAAAAGGTTTGAAGTTCTAACTGAGATAACATTTCAGTGTAAATGGGTTTTAATTAAAATTCAATCAGTCAATCATAAGTAAAAAGGATTAGATAATCTGGCTTTTCCCAGTTGATGAGGGGAGGGCGGGGAGCATGAGGGCCCTGACCCGCTGAGGGTGAGGCGGAGTTTGGTGGGAGGAAGGACAGAGCTAACACCAGCTCTGCCCTCCGGGTACCCCGTCTGCTCTTGTTCAGCAGGACTTCCAATTTGCCTGCTGTGTTCTCCAGGACAGCAGGACTACCCACTGCTAGTGAAGATTGCTCTTTAGAATACTAGCCTTCTGACAAAGGAGCTTCATCCCTGGGCACTAAGTAAATTGACGATACAAAGTATTGTTGTTCTACCACTCAGTCGTGTCCAACTCTTTGCGACCCCATGGATTGTAACACACCAGGCTTCCCTGTCCTTCACCATCTCCTGGAGCTTGCTCAAACTCACGTCTATTAAGTCAGTGATGCCAGCCAACCATCTCATCCTCTGTCATCCCCTTTTCCTCCTGCCTTCAATCTTTCCCAGCATCAGGGTCTTTTCCAGTGAGTGGGCTGTTCGAGTCAGGTGGCCAAAGTATTGGGGTTTCAGCTTCAACATCAGTCCTTCCAGTGAATACTGAGGACTGATTTCCCTTAGGATTGACTGGTTTGATCTCCTTGCAGTCCAAGAGACTCTCAAGAATCTCTTCCAGCACCATAGTTAGAAAGCATCAATTCTTCAGCGCTCAGCCTTCTTAATGGTCCAACTTTTACATCCATACATGACTACTGGAGAAACCATAGCTTTGACTAGATGGACCTTTGTCAGTAAAGTAGTGTCTCTGCTTTTTAACATACTATCTAGGGTGTCATAGCTTTTCTTCCAAGGGGCAAGCGTCTTTTGATTTCATGGCTGTAGTCACTGACTGCAGTGATTTTGGAGCCCCTCAAAATAAAGTCTGTCATTGTTGCCATTGTTTCTCCATCTCTCTGCCTTGAAGTGATGGGACCAGATGCCATGATCTTCGTTTTTTGAATGTTGAGTTTTAAGCCAGCTTTTTCACTCTCCTCTTTCACTTTCATCAAGAGGCTCTTTAATTCCTCTTTGCTTTCTGCCATAAGGGTGGTGTCATCTGCGTATCTGATTATTGGTATTTCTCCCGATAATCTTGATTCCAACTTGTGCTTCATCTAGCCTGACATTTCACATGTTGTACTCTGCATAGAAGTTAAATAAGCAGGGTGACACTGTACAGCCTTGACATACTCCTTTCTCAATTTTGAACCAGTCCATTGTTCCACGTCCGGTTCTAACTGTTGCTTCTTGAGCTGCATATAGGTTTCTCAGGAGGCAGGTGAGGTGGTCTGGTAGTCCCATCTCTTGAAGAATTTTCCACAGTTTGTTGTGATCCACACAGTTAGCTTAGGACAAAAAAAAAAAAAAAACACGAATACATCACATATTAAATAACATCAATATTTTGAATATGGTACGCCTGAAAATCAACAAACCATAATCTGAGATTTGGACACATACAGGTAATTTAAACTAAAACCTCGCCTGTTTCCTCCTTTGAACCTTGTACACTGCTTTTCTCTCTCCATGTATGTGAACTTTGTCATGTCCAAACTTCTGAGTTTGTTCTGCAGCATTTGGCTTAACTCCCCTCTCTCCAGGGAGGGCTTCCCTGGTGGCTCAGTGGTAAAGAATCTGCCTGCAATACGGAGCCGCAGGTGATACGGGTTCAACTCCTGGGTTGGGAAGATCTGGAGGAGGAAATGGAAACTCACTCCAGTATTCTTGCCTGGAGAATCCCATGGGCAGAGGAGACTGGAGAGCTACAGTCCATGGGGTTATAAAAAGTCGAACATGACTGAAGTGACTTACCATGCACTCTCCATGGAATCCTAATTTCTGTAGAAAATGAATTTACTACTCAGCTAAATCAAAGCATTCCATTTCATTTATCTAATTTATTTTATTTATTCATGCGTTCAGCAATCTTTTATCAATCCCCTGATACTCTGTGCTAAGGACGCAGAAATAAAGGGATTTGTAGACTTTCAGAGGAGACATCAACAAAGAAGTGTACGCTGTTCGTGAGAAATGGATTATTAGTCACAGTATCCGAATCCTATGGGGGTTCAGTGCGGGGAGTGGGAAAGGCTTCACAGAGCGGGGCCATAGAGAAGAGAAGCTTCTGGGTACAAGCAGCTGAGAACGACAGGCAGGCAGGGGAAACAGCAGGCGAAGAGAAGGAGCCTGCCACCACTCGGGGGCTGACAAGGCCTGGATCTCGGGAGGAGAGAGGAAGCCCTGAGACTGGGGTGTGCTGACTCAGGGAGCCCTCAGGCCACGCTGAGGAGTGGGGGCTTGTGCTCCAGGCCCTGAAGACTCCCCGTCAGAGTGGGTGAGTGATGAGACCAGATTCCTGTTTGGAAAGGCCAGTCTGGAAGACTATGGAGAGAGCACTGGAGTGGGGAGAAGCTGGTGCCAGGAAGATCCAACTAAGAGACTTGTCATCGTATCTGGATTCAGAATGCAGGAGTGATAGTGTTTCCAGCAGCATTTTCACAGCTGTGGTCACACGATGGGCCGAGACGTGTACACAGAGATGCTCACTGCAGCGTTACTTACAATAGAAGGCGCCCAAGCGTCCACCAGTAGGGGACTGTTTTGCTCATGTCGCACCCATGGCAACCGGATGTCTTGTGAGTGAACAGGATGGCTCTGTGCATGGTGATACGGCATAGTCTCTGGGGGAGATACTGCAGCGCAGAAACGAGAGGCTGAACAGTGTGTAGACAGTATTGTCATTTTATCATTTATTGAAAAAAAGCACCAGGAGGTAGACACACACAGACAAAACACACACACATCCTCTCAGCCTGGGAAGCAGGACAGTGTGTTGGTTAAGAGTATCGATGCTGGAAACAGATGGCCTGAATGAAAATTGTGACTCCGTTTTATTGACTATGCCAAAGCCTTTGACTGTGGATCACCATAAACTGTGGAAAATTCTGAAAAAGATGGGAATACCAGACCACCTGACCTGCCTCTTGAAAAATCTGTATGCAGGTCAGGAAGCAACAGTTTGAACTGGACATGGAACAACAGACTGGTTCCAAATAGGAAAAGGAGTACGTCAAGGCTATATATTGTCACCCTGCTTCTTTAACTTCTATGCAGAGTACATCATGAGAAACGCTGGACTGGAAGAAACACAAGCTGGAATCAAGATTGCCGGGAGAAATATCAATAACCTCAGATATGCAGATGACACCACCCTTATGGCAGAAAGTGAAGAGGAACTCAAAAGCCTCTTGATGAAAGTGAAAGAGGAGAGTGAAAAAGTTGGCTTAAAGCTCAACATTCAGAAAACGAAGATCATGGCATCTGGTCCCATCACTTCCTGGGAAATAGATGGGGAAACAGTGGAAACAGTGTCAGCCTTTATTTTGGGGGGGCTCCGAAATCACTGCAGATGGTGACTGCAGCCATGAAATTAAAAGACGCATACTCCTTGGAAGAGAAGTTATGACCAACCTAGATAGCATATTCAAAAGCAGAGACATTACTTTCCCAACAAAGGTCCGTCTAGTCAAGGCTATGGTTTTTCCTGTGGTCATGTATGGATGTGAGAGTTGGACTGTGAAGAAGGCTGAGTGCCGAAGAATTGATGCTTTTGAACTGTGGTGTTGGAGAAGACTCTTGAGAGTCCCTTGGACTGCAAGGAGATCCAACTAGTCCATTCTGAAGGAGATCAGCCCTGGGATTTCTTTGGAGGGAATGATGCTGAAGCTGAAACTCCAGTACTTTGGCCACCTCATGCGAAGAGTTGACTCATTGGAAAAGACCCTGATGCTGGGAAGGATTGGGGGCAGGAGGAGAAGGGGACAACAGAGGATGAGATGGCTAGATGGCATCACGGACTCGATGGACATGAGTTTGAGTGAACTCCGGGAGTTGGTGATGAACAGGGATGCCTGGCGTGCTGCGTTTCATGGGGTCGCAAAGAGTCGGACACGACTGAGCGATTGAACTGAACTGAGCCTCTTTGAGCTGCCTCAAGGGATGCCTGTGGGAGTCCACTTAACACCCATTTACTTGAAATCCAAATGTTCCCTGGGGCCATGCTTAACCAACGGGAGATAGAAGCTGATGGGTACTGCCGCTTCTTCCTCTGAGCAGACAATCTTTAAATGCATTTTATACAGCTTCTCTGAAGGTCTCATATGTTGGAGCCAGGAGCTGCTTTTAATGGTTTTCAACTCGACATTTTCTCTCCCTATTTCATTCCCTTTTCCTCTTCTTCCTGCTTCCTGGGATCATCACATCAAATTAAACTATTCTAATACTCATATAAGCATTTGTTTCAGGCTGTACTTTGGGGAAAAACTAGGCTAAGACAAATGCTTTAATGTTTTAAACTGAATTCAAAGGCTATTTTGGACTTTTGGTTTGGTGGCTGGGATTTGTAGTCAAATGTTTTCCTCCATTGTACTCCAAGATTAAACAATGCTATTATTCATAAAAATGTCATCTACATTTTCTTCCAATGAAATACGGTCACCTGGTGATAATCAGCAAGGTGTTTTTTTGTTTTTTTGTTTTTTTATACTAGAGCTTCCCTTGTGACTCAGACAGTAAAAAATCTGCCTCCAATGCAGAAGACCCGGGTTCAATCCCTGGGTCAGGAAGATCTCCTGGAGAAAGTAATGGCAATCCAGTCCAGTGTTCTTGCCTGGAGAATCCCATGGACAGAGAAGCCTGGTGGGCTACAGCAAATGGGGTCGCAAAGAGTTGCACACGACTGAGCAACTCACACACATAGTTCATTTACAGGCTTCCCAGGTGGCTTAGTGGGTAAAGAATCCGCCTGTTATGTAGGAGAGCAGATGTGAGTTCAGTCATTGGGTTGGGAAGATCCCCTGGAGGAGGGCATGGCAACTCACTCCAGTAATCTTGCCTGGAGAATCTCATGGACAGAGGAGCCTGGTGGGCTTCAGTCTACAGAGTCACAAAGAGTCGAACACTACTGAAGCAACTGAGTACATATGAACACAAAGCACTAGTTGATTTACAATGTTGTGTTAGTTTCAGGTATACAGCAAAGTGATTCAGTTATACATATATATAAATTCTTTTGCTCTTAGAATAGTTTGTTTTCATCTTTCTCCTGGTTGGTATCCAGGATCCATATAATGTTGACATTGGTATGATCCTCAGATATGGAGAAGGGGAAGGATCCAGATATCGAGATACTCAATGAAGTCTGGACTACTCTGGGCTTATGGTTAGAGAGCTACAAAGTACAGAACACTCCTGAAGACAAGGTGAGAAGGGACCCCACAGCAAACACTACCAAGTCAAAGGGAAAAGTCTAAGGGCTAATAGAGAAAGAGTTTTTTTCTCTTCCGTATATAATCCTTCAGAATAGCAAATTGGTAGCTAGAAGAAAGCAGCAGTGTGGTGGTTAGGAATGCAAATGCTGGTATCTGATGGACTGGTTAGAATCTCAAATCCATCAAATCCATCAGTCACCAGCTATGGATTCCTTAACCTGTCCAATGGTATCTGCTTATAATGTTTAAATAAATGAGATGCCCCATGTATCATTAGGTAGCTCTATGTTTGACAAAGAGATGTGTATGTTAATGATTGAATTATCATAATTGAATAATTGTTAGTATCATAATTGAGTAATAATAAATATTTATTCATTTCCTAGTTCACAAGAAATTGTGAACCAATCAAATCTTCTAGGATTCTGTGGGTTATACCTAAGTTACCTCAGAACCCCTCAGAGCAAAGATTACTGAAATGGGAGTCCTGGCACCACTAATAAAATACATCATATGAAACTGGGATATTCTTTGACACTAAAAGTAAAATTTTAGTTGCTGGCACAGTGGCTTAGTGCTACCAATGAGTTAGGAATGAATGAATGAAAATTGGTCAGTCAGTTCTCGCAAACTCTTTCCTCTGAGAACTCACGATGAGTTGCTCAAGCTATAAGGCCCCAAAGAAAAAGCAGCTAAAATGGAAATGTTGCCAAAAATACCACATGGGGTCCCTACTTCCTTCAGAAATACTATAGAAAGTTTCAGGAAATTCCAGAGACAATAAACCTGGTTAGTTCAGTTCAGTTCAGTCGCTCAGTCGTGTCCGACTCTTTGCGACCCCATGAATCGCAGCACGCCAGGCCTCCCTGTTCATTACCATCTCTCGGGGATCACTCAGACTCACATCCATCGAGTCAGTGATGCCATCCAGCCATCTCATCCTCGGTCGTCCCCTTCTCCTCCTGCCCCCAATCACTCTCAGCATCAGAGTCTTTTCCATAACTCCAGTACTTTGGCCACCTCATGCGAAGAGTTGACTCATTGGAAAAGACTCTGATGCTGGGAGGGATTGGGGGCAGGAGGAGAAGGGGACGACCGAGGATGAGATGGCTGGATGGCATCACGGACTCGATGGACGTGAGTCTGAGTGAACTCCGAGAGATGGTGATGAACCGGAAGGCCTGGCGTGCTGCGATTCATGGGGTCGCAAAGAGTTGGACACGACTGAGCGACTGAACTGAACTGAACTTACTGTGCACATGACATTCTGCATCATCATTGGTGGTGGTTTATTTAGCTGCTAAGTTGTGTCCAAGTCTTGCGACCGCATGGACTCCACCCTGGGGATAACTATTGGGTTGGCCAAAAAGTTCGATTAGGTCACATCTTATGGAAAAACCCAGGTGAAGTTTTTTGGCCAACTCAACAATACACACACTTTGTAGGGTTGTTGTAAATATTTAAGGAAGTCAATACATGAAGAGTGCTTACAACACTGCCTGGGACATAATAATGATTCATGTTTTTAATGATAACTCAATTATTATAGTTTATTACATACATGAGACATTGCTGGAAGAATGCACTTGGATCTGTTAACAGGAGTTGCCTCTGGCAGGAGGCCTATTCTTTATTTTATACCCCTGTACACTTGGAAGAAGAAAAATTTTTAATCATTTTAATCTTTATTAAAATAGAAAAACTGTTGCTGAACACCAGACAAGTGAGGAGACTGACCTCAGGCAGTGCCGGCAGGGGAGGTGGAGGTGACGGCTGCGTCCGGGAGGTGGTTCCCCGGGGGAGTCGGCGGAGCTGAGGCTCAGAATGAGGGCGCCGGCTCTTGGAGTTAGGAAGCACCGGTCAGGGTGGGGGTCCCTGAAGCAGGGGAAGAGGGCCTGAGGGGAGAGAAGGGAATGACGTATCGTTTGTTGTTCTGAAAGTTCAGTATTTTATGGGTGTGAAGTTAATCTGTCTCCTAGAAGGGGAAAACATACACCCTCATTCCACATTGCCAGTGGCTTTCTGAACTGTAGCCGGGTTTTCTCATTTTCAGCTGCTTGCCCATTTCCCCTTCCTCCTGCATTTCACTCAGGAGGCTTTTTTAAAGTGCTAGAAGCAAACAGGAACTTGAAAGGGTTTAATATATGCTTCTTACTGCACGTGCCTAAGAAGCTGGAGTTAATGGGGCTGGTGGATTATAATGACAGTCTGCTGACCTTGCCTGATGCTCTGTTGTCCAAGTGAGACAGTGATGACGCAGACTCTCCCAGGCGTGGCGGCAGGCTGGGGTCCTCCCTGACGTAGTGCTGGAGCGTGCGACTTTTGTCTTTGTGGGATGGCCGGGAGGTCGAGGGCTCTCGTGAAGGAGATGCTCTTTAGCTGCTTTATTTTTGGCTGCACTGGGTCTTCGTCGCTGCGCGGGCTTTCTCGCATTGTGGTGAGCAGGGGCTCCTCTTGGTTGTGGTGCGGCGTCCTCTCGTTTCGCAGCATGGGCTCGAGGCACGCGGGCTTGTACTGTGGCTCCGCAGCTCTAGGGCACAGGCTCAGGAGCTGTGGTGCACAGGCTCAGCTGCCCTAGAGCAAGTAGGATCTTCCCGGACCACGGCTCAAACACGTGCCCCCTGGGTTTACCCTCTTCCACTGCCAAGGCTTCTGAATGAAGCATCTTGTGATGGAGTATGTCTTGTTAAACTCGTGTTAATGTTGGTGAAATCTTCCCGAGGCACGTTTATTCGTGGCGTGTGGATTCCTATTGACAGCACCACCAGGGGAGTCCAAGGAGATGTTTTATAGGAGACTCTTCCCACCCAAGTGCCACCCGAATCACCTGTCTCTGTTCCTCTGGAAGGAAAGAAATGTGGAGTCCCAGGGACTGCAGGGGAGCGGGGTCAGGGTGGGCGTGAGCCCACGTCGGGGTTGGGGAGTGAGGACAGCAGCCTTCCCTGGCAGATGTGCCCGGAAGACTAGAATTAAGTAGAGCTGCTGGTGACATTTTGGGGGTTCTTGGTGGAACCCCATCAAGATGCTGTCATAGTGGTGCTGCAATCCAGAGTTTCTGAATGTGTTTGGCAATCTCTCCCAGCTTTGTTTTGTAAGCAGGGGCTCTCTATTCAAAGAATTCATTGACCTCCCTGTGCCATGAAAAGTGACTCAGGAGCTCTGCCCCCTCCCAGGGAAGGGGAAGTTGGGGCCAGTCTTGACACGCAGATGCAAGGTGTCTCTCGTGTGCTCTAGGTGCCTTGGAGACAGCATCTGTGTTTGTAGTGGCAGAAACTACAATTGCCAGTATTCTGTTAATTGCGCGCGTGGGGAAGAGGCTTAGGTTTGCTTTTCGTTTTTCACAGACAGCGTCTGCCTTCTTACAAAGGTTTACCCTCTCCCACTACCAAGGCTTCTGAATGAAGCACCTTGTGATGGAGTATGTTTTTGTTCAGTTCAGTTCAGTCGCTCAGTTGTGTCCAACTCTTTGCAACCCCATGAATCACAGCACGCCAGGCTTCCCTGTCCATCACCAACTCCCGGAGTTCACCCAAACCCACATCCATCGAGTCAGTGATGCCATCCAGCCATCTCATCCTCTGTCGTCCCCTTATCCTCCTGCCCCCAATCCCTCCCAGCATTAAACCCATATTAATGTTGGTGAAATGTTCACAAGGCATGTTTATTCATTGGGGGTTATGTGCTTTTGTCAAAAACATGCCATGGTTTAGAGGAATCATCAATAGCTCCACTGGGGGAAATAGAAAATTCTCATTGATTTTCCTTAATGGACCACTTTTATGATGAAAATGGAAAATATCTTCAAGTAATTTTATTAATGCCAGATTTGTTTTCTGGATTTTCCTTGTCTTCAATCAACTCAAATGGAAAGCATCTTATTTTTCTAGTGACCCAAGTTAGTTGAAGCTTCTTCTTCTTCTTCTTCTTTTTTTTTTAATGAACTGCTTTTATAGTCTCAAGGAATTTCTTGTTTAAGGAAACTTGGACACACCAGACTCTAGTTCCCCAAACTGAGCCCTGAGTTCCTCCCCTCCACAACTTTAAGGTGTGGCTCTAAAACTGTAGCCAAGACCTCCTTCACCTCTCATTTTTTCTTTAAAAAAAAAATGATTTATTTGGCTGCGCTGGGTCTTAATTATGGTAGGAGGGATCTAGTTCCCTGACCAGGGATAGAACCTGGGCCCTCTGCATCAGTTCTTCCATATAGTGATATTGGCAAGTCTTTCTCTGGTGCTTGTGGGGGATGGACAGCCCCCCCTTCTCAATGCTGCTGTTGGTAAACACAGTTTGTAACAACAGGAAGACTTTGTTTCTTAAACTTTTGATGGCCGCTAATGTTTGGGTGACACCCTATAGCATGAGGGCTTCTCTGATGGCTCAGAGGGTGAAGAAATCTGCCTGTAATTGAGGAGACACAGGAGAAATGGGTTGGATCCCTGGGTGGGGAAGATCCACTGCAAAAGGGCATGGCAACCCACTCCAGTATTCTTGCCTGGAGAATTTCATGGACAGAGGAGCCTGATGGGCTACAGTCTTGGCATTGTTGGCTATAGCATGCACCATCAGGGAATGAAGGGTGCCATGTTTTAAAGCATTGGCAGCCCCAAGAGATACAGAAAGAGTATGAAAAGTACATTTTGGTTTTAAAAATTAAATCACTGGTCATTTTTTCTAAGGTCCATGATAATTTTCCAAGTATTAAAACTGTGCACAGAGTCAAAATACTAGCTCCCAAAGCACGGGTTTCTGCTTTGTTCTCGTGGCGGTGGTATGTCTCAGTGGTTTGGCACCAGGCGACCTGGTCACCTCAGCCGTACTTGTCTGAACTTGATTTGCCTCCAGTGGCCCCGTGGTGGTCCCCCTGACTCCTTGGTCTTCAGGTGAGACGGCCCCTGCGCTCAGCCGGCTCTGAGCCTGATGTCCTTCCGCAGGCCCGTTCATCAGCGTCGTCTTGTCCAAGCTGGAAAACATGCTGGAGAACTCGCTGCACGTGAACTTGCTGCTCATTGGCATCATCACACAGCTGGCCAGCTACCCGCAGCCCCTCCTGCGCTCCTTCCTGCTCAACACCAACATGGTCTTCCAGCCCAGCGTGCGCTCCCTGTACCAGGTACTGCCGGGCCCCAGGTACCACCCTGCCCCTGCCCTGCGCACACCTGCTGGGGAGGGGCGGCTGATGCACAGGCCCCGCCCCTCCCCACCCCGCCCCGCCCCGTGTTCCTGCGCACACCTGCTGGGGAGGCGCGGCTGAGGCACAGGCCCCGCCCCGGCCCCG